>CM041776.1:330601658-331183785 GCA_023374045.1 Limonium bicolor | reverse complement strand
ACATTCCATTCTTCCATTGAAGATCAAATCGAAGAATCCCTCCTTATTATCCTTTGTTTGGTGACTTCGATTCTCCATCTTAAGATGATTAAGAGGTGGTATCGTTTTTTTTTTCCATTCCCGTCTCTGTTTCTTACTTTGTTCACAGCCTCTTACATTTTTGTTCCATTTTTTTCGCATTCGTTTCATTTCGAACAAGGGGGTTTTGTTTCCTTATGCATAGTCTGATTAATCAGTTTTAAGGAATTTGCTTCTCAAATCATCTCGCATTTTCCTCGGTTTAGTTCTCTCTCAGCCTGAGTTTGGTTTTGGTTTCGTTTTGCTTGTGCGACTTGAAAGAAAATGCCGATGCATCTACACTGATTTATGAATTTTTGACTTTGAGACTTTTAGTTGTTGAATATTCTCCGCTTTCAAAACGTTCGCATTTCTGGGCTTGACCTAAAATAGGTTATGGGCGCTCGTCTGAAGCTTACTTGATTTCCTGCGTGTATCGACTGTGGTTACAGACGTTTGGTTATTCTGATTTCCTAGTCTATTTCATTTGGCTGTTCTGAATCCATGGTGGAAAGCCATAACACTTTCTCTCTGTAACTTGCTTTCACTCACGATGGGTATCCGAGTTCTGTGTGTACTGGTTCCAGGATGAGCAATTTTCTGTCACTTACGTTTGGCGTGTCTTCTGCCTGAAAGAAGCTCTCCTCGAGCATGTGATGGGTTAACATTTCCCTCTGTGTGAATCCCTTTATTTCACTCTGTTCATACTGGTTATACTCAATAACCCAAAACTAATCTCATTTGTGGTCCTCTGTCTTGCTTCGAATTTTGGTTTGTTTTGCAGGAAGTCCCGGTTAATCAATCTCTGGTACCTATCTCTAATTTAAAGCAGTTTTTGGCTGCTACAATTTTATGGTGTTGCTTCATTTGAAGCATTGTTCATTTCGGTGCTGTACTGTCAGGCATGTGTGTTATGCATTTCTTGTATCTGGTTTATACCTGTTGTTTTGTCGGTTTAAGGCTAGCATAAATACCTGCGTGTGCATTCCTATATGTGGGAATAGATGATCGATCTCTATGTACGACTCCGTTAGTTGTTTGTATACTGTATATAGTCTACACGCCCACATGAAAGGAGCGCTTAGTTTAGCATTTTGTTTTCCTTTCTCTTCTTTTTATTACATACGTACTTAGTGGTCTTTCCTTCACTTAGGGTTAGTGTTCAGAAAAAGAAAATGATAAAAATGAATGTGCAGAGGTTTCGGTAATTTAGTTTGGGATTGATTGACGTTTGAGTTCTTGACTTTACACATTAAAATTTTGGATTAGATTAGAGCACCCACCGGTGTTAAAAACAATGAACATATGTGATTCTTTGAATGGCTGTGTTACCAGTTTTGACCTATTGTTCATCATGTGGGTTTACTTCCGTACATATACATGCTTTATATCTAGCTTTATTGTATTTTTCAATTCATTTTCTTGTACTTTAGACTATTATTAAGCCCTAGTTATGGTCTTTAGGTCCAAGCCATTAGGTTAGAGGGTCCCCCTGGCCTGATAGACCATTGGCCTATCTCGTGGTGGTGACATCCTAAACCTTAAAACACACATCTATTTATAAGCAAATAATGATTCCTGTAGGATAGAGGGTGTTCCCCTGGTCTGATAGACCATTGGCCTATCTCGTGGTGGTGACACCCTAAACCCTAAAATGCATCTAAAATATGTATATATGTATATATGTGAATAATGAACTCTTTCCCTTCAAACCAAAAAATTCCTCCAAACACTCATCCGCTCTCTCCACATCCTATCCAGAATTGTCTCTCAAATTTTTCATGTTTTCATCACTGTGTATAAAAACAAACCTTTAACTTTCACTTGTTTTCTTTTAAAATGTGGTTCAAAAAACCCAAAAATAAAAATTGCATTAGCCCAATCGGCCCAATCACAAATCGGCCCAACACCCAATCAGCCCAAATCAACCCAACTTTGGTCCAGAGCCCACAAAACCAGCCCATAGCCCATAAAACTGGCCTAGAACCCATGAAACCGGTCCAGAATCCTTAAAACAAAACCAGCCCAAAAACAAATCCAGCCCAAAAACATCCGTCAGCCCAACTAAAAAGGCTCAAGACCCATTTTAGCCCAAAAAAAAATCTTCACCCATTAAGCCCATTTGGCCCATTAATCCAATTTAGCCCATTAAGCCAATTCGGCCCATTAAGCCCACACTTGAGGCCCAAATCACAGCCATACCATATTCTTAAAACTGAACTCTAAGGCCCATTTTAGGCCCATTCCTAGAGTTCAATTTCCACAAGGCCCAGCCCAACTCAAAAGCCCACCAAGGCTTAATCCGGTCCAAATCTTGACCAAGGCCCAACCCGGTCCAACTCTGATGAGTCTAATGATTGACCATGACCCAACTTTGACCAACCCGAACTTTGACCTTGACCCGAACTTTGACCTTGACCCGAACTTTGACCTTGACCCGAACTTTGACCTTGACCCGAACTTTGACCCGGCCTAGCTTTGACCAATCCAAATGCTGATCTTGATCAAACTTTGACCCCTCCTGACCCTGACCCAAATCAAACTTCAATCCAAATCAAACTTCAATCCAATTCAAACTCGACCCCAATCCAATTCAAACTCGACTTCAATTCAATTCAAGCCCGATTCATTCGGCCAAATCCTATCCACAATACATCCACTCTCAATTTCATTCAATTTCAAACCATTTTTATTCAAGTTTCACCAAGTTTTCAAAAGAAACTATTTTGTGGAATTTAAAAGGAAAAACTCTTCTCACATCACAGAAAACTCTTCTCAAATGCAGAAAGTTCTTCTCACATATACAGAAAGTTTTCTCCTAAAACATTTCTCAAAATCAGTGTTTCTTCATCGAGAATTCCGAACAACTTCAAAAGTTTTCAAACTTAGTTTTCAACTCAAATAAACCGTTTTCGGGGGACAGGAAATGTCTAACACTTTCAAAACGTTTTCTCCTTGGTTAGACATCGTTTGTCTCCCTTCTAAAATAAAAATCCGAGGCGGGGCACTGGGGTCATAACCTCCCTTGTCGCAGTCTGGATCTCTTTAGGCGGGGCATTAGGGTGACAAACCTCCCCTAATTGCAGCCTAGATTTTTACAAGGCGGGGTGCTAGGGAAGTAACAACCTTCCTAGTTGCAGCCGGGATTTTAGAATCGTCTAACTCCCTTCCGCTCGATTTCAATGTTTTTGGTTTTTAATGTTTTAAAACCCGGGAGTTAGAGACGTTATTAGGGTTCGACCGAGAACATCTCATTCATGGTGTTTCTCTCTGAATCCTTTTTCGACATAAATTCATTGCCCCATCTTTCGAGCCTCGGCACTTACCATTAATTAAGTGTCGTGTTCGAGGGGGTACACAGGGTAATCCCTCGGGATTATCCGCCCTTTTTCAAAAAAAATGATTTTTTCGGTTTTAAAAAATTTTAGGAGAGACAATTCTGAATAAACCAATCCAACAGAGCTCTAGGACCCATAAACACCTCTCAATCCTCCTCTGAACCAACTCTAAGTCACATAGGACTTCCAATTCTTGAAAACTCCCAGAAACCTGAAACATCTTCAAAACCCGAATACTTGCAAACCAAATATCCTCTTCCATACTCAATCATCCTCAAAGACCGAATTCCTCTTCAACCCATTCGATTTCCCAAAACACCTCAAGAACCCGACCATTTCAAAATCCAAAACAACAAAACTCCTCAAATCAGCCAAACGATCCAACTACCCCTTGACTCCACCAACAATGACCGAAATGTCCTTTTGCTCCCCAAAACTCCCATCATCCCCTTAATTCCGTGAAGGCCCGAAACAATCTCAAATCTCTCAGAACAATTAAAACCTCTCACACTCCAACCAAACCAACTCCAAGACCAGCTTATTCTTAACTCTTTGAACTCATCCTTTCCTTACTCCTCTTTTAATCCAATCCTTGGCTTTAATTGAATCTCTCTAAAATGGTTTTGAAAGAAGACAATCCCGACAATTGGAGACCGAGGTTTCCTCGGGCACCAATCCGAAGTCGTGGTCGTTGCCACTTCTAAGGGGTGTAACCCAGTGCGAACCCACAATGGAATCTCTGACATGACCAGATAAGCCCTACCCATAGGCAACAATCTCAGAGTTAATTAACGGTTCTTAGAACCCTCATTCCCTTCCTTCCTAGTATCTTAGGTCAAACTAGGTGGCGACTCTAGTCAATTCCGCCTTATAGAGGCATAAGTCCGCGTGGGGCCCATTGAGAGCGGGTGTAGTGCACATTTGCACTCCCTTTTACGCTTTCTGGGAAAGACGGACGATTTAGTAGGTATTTGAGGGATGCCAGATTAACGGGTTTTCACCCTCCACAGAATGACAAATTTCTAGGATCTAGACTTCTTAGTTAGACCATATTTAGATAGACCCCCCTCATACCGAAAAATCACCCTCCACAGAATGGCGACTCTGCTGGGGAAAACTTGAGTAAGTTTTTCTCAAACTCAAGGAAGACTGAACTCCATTCAAAATTGTCAGGACTTCCCCACTTCTTTCAAAACCTTCAAGAGATTCTTTTCAAAGCCTTAGGATTATTTACTCCACACTTAGAGTGTGTATGTAATGAGGACAGTAGGATTTGTTAGATCCTCAACAAACATTGCAACAATTGGGTTAATGATTAGCTCACATTAGAAAGAGACACTTAGGATTGAATGAAGCTAACTTCCCTTTAGTTAATAACAACCAATTGGAATACCTTCAAGACAAAACATTAATAAATAGGGTTGTTTGTTTCTCTGCTTTATTTACCGCATTCATATTATTGTTGCTTGTTGCGGGGTGAGACGGTCACTGACCTACCATTACCGCTTTTACATTTACAAGTTGTGAATGCATGGGTAGCTTAGGACATGCATTCCTCTGTGTCACCCTATTTCCCGAGTCACGGATCCCAATCGTCCACGATTGATTTCCCATGAGTCGGGTCACTCACTGAGTGGTTAAGCCGCGAGGCGAGACGGTCACCGACCTACGCCCTGAAGACTCATGATCCAAAATTATCCTCCATATCCGAGTCCAAACCAGCATATATAGTGAACCATGAGCCTTCAGTGTCCAGCTGCCAATCCGGTGTCTAGGACGGGTTTTATGGGTAGTCACCCCCTTGTATTCCCCTGTCTGACCCTTCTGCCTTACCCGAAGATTGCATGGGCTCAGTTCTCCATTGTTCCTCTGCACCACGGGTGTCTCTAAAGCCCAATGTCACGCTACACGTCCATAGCGGATCCCGTATTTACCGGATACCCATACATGGCACAACGTAGTCAGTGAATAATTTGGACTTTAGACACACCTGACCGTGCAGATGACGAGAGACCCGTTCCCATGCAGTACTTCCCCGAGTTTCCCGAAAAGTGGGGTGTTGTCGGATCATCACTGGCCGTGGCGTATGTTTCCTTATCATCTCGGGTGTCCTGACCTTTCGAACTTAAGCACTCCGGACTTTCTTTATAACGTGCCCCGCAAGGGGCATAACAGAGAAAAACCCCGAGAGATGACAGTGAAGGAACGATGGTTCCCCCGGTGACAGAGCCATAATTGACCTGGAAAGTGATTATCCCAACATTAACACTTACAGCTCCACATTAAATACAACCACGATTTACTTCTTGCTACATGTGTGCAAACTTTTTTCAAACTAACCTGTTTTAAAATGTTCGGAATTCTCTTTTGTATGTCTCTTAAGGCTTTCTATGAGCTCGTTTAATTTTGAATCTCATCTAAACTTTACTCATAAATATTTACGGTTTTAAACCTGCCACTTCATTTTTAAAATGTTATTCCAAAACAATTTCCAAAAATAGATTTCGAAAACCTACTTTTACAAACGAATTTCAGACAACATTTTCACCAACATTCTTCAATGGTTTTCGAAAACAGTTTTCAAAGTTGATTTTCCCACAACGTATTTCAAAATAAATGACCTAGTTCCCCATGTTGTGACCCACTATTCTTGAAGTTCAACCTACCTTCAAGAGCAGCAGTCATTACCGTGGAGCGTACTAGTCATTCGTGTTTTCATAAGTGGTGGATTTTCACAAAGAACTTGTGCTCGATCATTCCCTTTCCTTCTCAAAAAACGCCCCTTATTTCCCTCGTCGGAGCAGATGGAGCGCATGAAGATCAACAACAAGCATTCTGAACCGAAAATCAGAGGTGCAAACCCGAGTCAAGCGACACGAAGATCAGCAACCCCGGTTCAAGTTCAAACTGTTGAAAATCAAAAGAGCACCAACCCGTTTGGTTTGATCACAACACTGCTTCGCTGCAAAAGCTTGAACTCGAGCGAGTAGCCGGTCAAGAGCCCGAGGAAGACTGAACAACCAATCGAGAGCCGAAGACGAACGAGCAGCCGGTCTGGAGCCCAAAGACGAGTGAGCAGCCGGCCTAGATCCCGAAGACGAGCGAGCAGTCGGCCTAGAGCCCGAAGACGAGCGGGCAGCCGGCCAAGAGCCCGAAAACGAGCGAGCAGCCGGTCAAGAACCCGAAAACAAGCGAGCAGTCGTTCAAGAGCCGAAGATGAGTAAGTGGCCAATCAAGAGCCCGCACGAGAATAAGCAATCAGTCAGATGCTCGAAGACGGAGCAGAAGAATTCGGGAGAAGTTTTTAAGCTCAAAATCCCCCATTTAATGACCTTTAGAATTGATGTATAGGTTTTCCCTAGCATTCTTTTCTCTCTTGTCAACTTCTGAATAGACTTGTGTATAGGTTGTACATTCCCTTTAAATTTATTTAGATCAATGTGTATAGGGTTCCCCACTCCCTGTTCTATTTGCGAATGACTGAGCATCAAAATCCATATTGAGAAAATCCGCCACTTTGAAAACACGTGTTTTCAAAATTGTTTTTCCAAAACTTGGTTTCTTTTGGTATGCACGTATAATGAAAAGAGCGAATAAGGAACGACCCCTCACAGTTATATATCATTCATAAATTGCTTTATGGGGTGAAAATTCATGGTATCTACGGAAGGTGTCCCCGGAACAGACACACCAATAAGTACAACAAGCACAAAGCAAACCGCATGCATTGCATTCATTACAAAAAGTCTCATGCATTCTCGGTCAGTCCAAATTCGTCAAACATATGCAAGTCCCGTCCACCTCAAAAAAAAAATTGCATAATCATGTGTTTCATTGTCACCACACTGTATACCAGCTTTCATTCCAATATCTCGACCGCCAGAGCCCGACCTCAGAGGGATAGAAAAGAAAACCGAGCTCAAACCGTTCCCAATCTCAAAGTGTATCATATCGTGGGGCTACCAAGCGGGAATTGTCACTCCCCAAAATCCAAAAATCACACATCCAAAAAATCCAAAAATGTAGTCTTCGTCATATCGTTGGGCCACCATGCGGGAGTTGTCACTCCCTAAAAATTCAAAAAATCCAGGAGCCAATCACCAGCCCAACCTCACTTGAGAATCACTACCTTGACAGCGACCCCAACAGATAGACCACCTTCAAGGCCAATGGTGATGGGATGAGCTTCATAGACCAACAACTGGAATTGACTCAAGCGAGACTAGGTGTAGCCTTACCACGCATGCATTGCATCCAAAAAGAAAAAAAATCATTTGGTCAAAATCCGAAGTCAACCATCTTCATTTATCATTTTCGGCATTTCACGCCTCTTATACATAGTAATTCCATATTACCACAATAGATTGCATTGTAGACAGTCGCATTTGCATACTCCCGTATCAAAACGACATCCTTGGGAAAAATCTTGAGAGAATGATTGAACGGATTGCATGAACCACTAAACTCTCGACCCATCAATGAACAAAAGGGTCCAATCAAAATCAGCACCACAAACCAAGTGGGTAGTGTGCAAAGAGCGGTATTTTCTCTTGAATTTTGATTGAGTGTTTTGGACGATCTGTTGAGCGATGAGGGAAGGTCGAGAGATCCAACGGAGGTAAAACCACGAGCGACCTGTGCTTTCCTTTAGCACATGGAGAGGCATGATTCAATATGAGATCAAAGTCGATAGCAAGATGTGAACTGTGATTCATGTAAAGATCCGAGAATAGTAAGAAAACAATCATTGACTAATGAGAATGACGAGGCACTTAGGAATCAAAATCTCCACAAAACCAAAAAGCTTTGACTGCCCTCTACATCATCCCTTAGTGAGCCCCGCTGAGCCTTTCATGAAAAACTCTTTCTTAAAAAAAAAAACACCACAATATGCCACCCCACATATACACACTCACCCGTGCAATAGAGGACCTCGAAGGAGCCGGAGCCATGGCCCCTCCCCACCATCTTTCACAAAACAACAAATGAAATGTTTGAAAAAATCAGTGAGTCAAGGCACTCCAAAGCCAAACACCAAAAAGAACACAGAAATGTTCAAGAAAATCAGTGAGTCAAGGCAACTCCAAAGCCAAACACCAAAAAAGAACACAGAAAATGTTCAAGAAGATCGATGAGTCAATGCAACTCCAAAGTCAAACACAAAAAGAGAACACCGAAAATGTTCAAGAAGATCGATGAGTCAGTGCATTTCCAAAGCTGAAAGCCAAAATACAAAGCAGAGAATGCTTGAAAAAGTTGATGAGCCAAACGCAATTTCAATAACACAAAAATGAGAAGAAAGTTCAAATCGTAGACACTAGGAGAGGCAAGAAGGAGAAATCCAAACCAAAAGGGCCCATGATGTCCCGCAGAAACCGACAACGGGTTATCAAAACCCGTCTAATCATTCCACCCGTGGCAAAGGCGAAACATGTCCTCTATTGCACAAAAACTCCACAATTCCTAAACAAATCCTCCAGTCCCATGTGACATACATCATACCCCTCAACCCCGTTATAACCCAATGAAAGACCTCCGACTCGTTAGTTGGTGAACGTTAACTGAAAGTATCGGATCTGAAACATGAATCATAAGCTTCGTGCTTGTTATCAACACGTCTCACCTCATAATACAGGACCATGAGCGAATGAGTGCGACCTTACTTCACAAGGTCTTCCGAGTGCGAGTGACTCTTGATCTAAGCACCAAATCATAAAAAGCTAACCCCGTTATAGGTGAGGAACTTGTAAGGATTGGAAAGTTCAGAACTTCAAAAAGGAATTCTAAGGAAAATACTGCTCTGACCATCGAGAGTAATCACACCATTTAGCACACACGGCCATACTCACGAGAGATTGACCCACATCCCTCCATGAGAGGAAAGCGATTCACGCATTTCAGTTCAACATTCATTCAAGATCGGACCGAAGATGTCTTATATTTGTAAACCTCGTATTAATAGAGATAGGGTCATACCTTTTTTCCAGAAATTGCATACGCATTTTGCATCGTATCCAGCATTTAATACCTACATGCATCATAAGCACTCCATCATCAACACCTGACTAGTAAGAACTCCGCCTAGTCTCGTCGAGAGTCGACTTCAGTTGCAGTTGTTGAAGCATAACTTTAGATCAAAGATGTCAACTGGAGCCATCCCAGACCATGATCAAGCTACATCGAACCATCTCGGAGCCATCCTGGGCTATCTTCGAGCTACATCAAACCGAGCTAAAGCCATCCGAGGCCGTATTCCAGAGCCATCCAGCGTCACCGGGCCTCCTCAAACATCGTATCCAGAACCAAACTGGATCCATGGAACCATCATCCGACATTGAAACCATCCTTGGAACTACACAGGGAGCATCCTAACAGTCCGAGAACAATACGGGAGCCACCTCAAATCCACGTCAGATCTATTTCATCACCAGGCCCTGCCTACATAGTTTCGAACTACGTCAGGTCTGATCTCAATACGAAATTGAGTACGTAGGCAGCCCGTCCAGGGTGCGACCACCTCAAAGAAGATTCCCCTTTTGTTCACCACTATCATCAAATGGAACAATCTCGTAGCCTCCCCGAAGCCATCCCGAACTATCCCGGAGCCCTCTCGACGATACTGAAGCTGAAACTGACCGTATTAAAGCCTTCATCCACAAAAAAAAACTGTCAGCCACAGTAAATCACATCGACCCACCATTCGATTCAAAATCCATACCAAAACCATTCATCCACAACAAAAATTGTCAACCACATCAAAGGACACAAATCACATCGACCCCCGTTCGAATCAAAATCCAAAACAAATTGAAACCCACCAACCATCCGAAAATCTCTACCTGAATCAAAACCCACCAACTATCCCGAAAATCTCTACCTGAATCAAACCCACCAACCATCCCAGAGCCGTTGCTCACAAGGGAATCACAAATCAACCGGAGCCATCTGACCGCGCCGGAGCCATCCGATCATACCGGAGCCCTCGGATCATATCAAAGCCACCCAATCATATCGAAACCATCGAGTTCTCAAAGTCACTCATTCAAAAAAAACCATCCATTCAAAGACCGACCACAATGGAGCCATCCGGTCATACCGGAGCCCTCGGATTTCAAATCCCTACCCATCAACCATCCCGAGTCCTTGCTCACAAGGGAGCGCATATTAAACCGGAGCCTCTCAGAGCCATTCCGGAGCCACCCGACCACAATGGAGCCATCCGGTCATACCGGAGCCCGCATATCATATCAAAGCCAAACCCATCAACCATCCCAGAGTCATTGCTCACAAGGGAGTTACGTATCAAACCGGAGCCATCTCGAACTCTGGAGCCAAAAGTCATACCAAATCCCGAAACCATAGAGCACATCGGCTGAGACCACCAAAAACAAAACCAAAACACAAGTCCCACACTGACAAAGTCAAGGGCCACATCAACAAAAAGCATTCGACTATCGCATCCCTCACAAAAGCAATAAAAAACATCCAATCCCAAATCAATCCACAATCAAAGTCATCTTCAGATCAACCTTTCACCGCGGCGAGTTTCGTACAACTCCATCAAAGTATTATAGGCTCATCATAAGTCCTATAGCTAGATGTCAAGAGTCTAGTTGAGGCACTCCTAGTCCTCGTACTTTCAATCGCATTCTAGGCCCGTCATAAGCCCTAGGACTGGATATCAAGAGGTCCAGTTGAGGCACTCCTAAGCCCTCGTGCACCTTAAATCAAATCGGGTTGTTGGTATTATAGGCTCGTCATAAGTCCTATAGCTAGATGTCAAGAGGTCTAGTTGAGGCACTCCTAAGTCCTCGTACTTTCAATCGCATTCTAGGCCCGTCATAAGCCCTAGGACTGGATATCAAGAGGTCCGTTGAGGCACTCCTAAGCCCTCGTGCACCTTAAATCAAATCGGGTTGTTGGTATTATAGGCTCGTCATAAGTATATAGCTAGATATCAAGAGGTCTAGTTGAGGCACTCCTAAGTCCTCATACTTTCAATCGCATTCTAGGCCCGTCATAAGCCCTAGGACTGGATATCAAGAGGTCCAGTTGAGGCACTCCTAAGCCCTCGTGCACCTTAATCAAATCGGGTTGTTGGTATTATAGGCTCGTCATAAGTCCTATAGCTAGATATCAAGAGGTCTAGTTGAGGCACTCCTAAGTCCTCGTACTTTCAATCACATTCTAGGCCCGTCATAAGCCCTAGGACTGGATATCAAGAGGTCCAGTTGAGGCACTCCTAAGCCCTCGTGCACCTTAAAAATCGGGTTGTTGGTATATAGGCTCGTCATAAGTCCTATAGCTAGATATCAAGAGGTCTAGTTGAGGCACTCCTAAGTCCCCGTACTTTCAATCGCATTCTAGGCCCGTCATAAGCCCTAGGACTGGATATCAAGAGGTCCAGTTGAGGCACTCCTAAGCCCTTGTGCACCTTAAATCAAATCGGGTTGTTGGTATTATAGGCTCGTCATAAGTCCTATAGCTAGATGTCAAGAGGTCTAGTTGAGGCTCGTCATAAGTCCTCTTGCACCCCAATCTAACCCTATTGTCAGTATCCTAGGCTCGTCATAAGTCCTCATGCTTTCAATCACATTCATACACTCACAATCGCATCCCATCAAATCAAAACCGTAGTGAGAATTTTTGGCGCCCCGTCAACCTTGATCCAATTATGCAAAGGTTTTGCAGAATTGAATCAAGGGGAGCCATCTGTAGACACCAAAAATTCTCACCCCATAAAGCAAATTCCGAAATAATAAGAGGGGTCGTCGCCTTTCTTTTTCAAAAACATATCAGCGTGCGTGCTAAAACGAAACCATCATTTTTTAATCTTTTTCAAAGCATTTCATAGAAACACGATTTTTTTTCGAAAATGAATTTCCAAATGACAATCCGGTTTTAAACCCATCCCTTTTTAGAGTTTATACCGTTTGAGTTAGAGCTCTTGTATTATTTTCTCTCATTTGTATATTGAATTATGCATTAGTATGACTGGTCACTGTGTTTATTAAGAGAGCTATTGGTCTTGAGTTCAAATCTTGATGGAAGCAAAGAGTATTCTCTTATTTTACTTCAGCTCGTATCACAGTGTTATATCTATTTTCTCCACTCAAATACTGAGTGATGCGGTAGCACAGCTGGTTTGTAATTGTGGGAGGTATACAAAAGCCCTCGGTTCGATACTCGGGAGTAGCATAACTCCGTTTTTTCTTTTCTCGACCAAATAGATGTGGCCCATCCTCCTTGGGTCCGATTCTTGCAACCCAACTGTCTCAATAAAGCCCATTTTGTTAAGTTAACCCAACAAGAAAGCTAGTTTGACATTCTCTAGAAAACCCTAGTCTCTTATTATAAAGAGACACCAAAAAACCCTTACTGTACAGATCCCAAGACCCAGCCGTCTTAACATTCCAGTTTCTTTCTTTTAAAAACAGAACATCCTATTCCATCCTTCCAGACTCCCACGTTCTGAGAACAAAAAAACCAGAAACGAAGAACTCACTGCCTTCTTCTTCCTCGACGAGCTCGAGCAAGGAAAGCTTCCGCCATCTCCAAAGTCTTCTTCAACCTAGCCACCTTTAATCATCCACCATCAATCTACCACAGATTTCGATCAAACCCCTTCCTTCGTTGCTTCAGATTTCTCCCCCTGAAATTGTCGACTCAAAATCACCACCAGATACATAGGAGTCTCAGGCAACATGAGGCACAGACCACCCGTCCGTTTCTTCAGAATTTCGAGACCACAAACATTCCATTCTTCCATTGAAGATCAAATCGAAGAATCCCTCCTTATTATCCTTTGTTTGGTGACTTCGATTCTCCATCTTAAGATGATTAAGAGGTGGTATCGTTTTTTTTTCTTCCATTCTCGTCTCTGTTTCTTACTTTGTTCACAGCCTCTTACATTTTTGTTCCATTTTTTTTCGCATTTGTTTCATTTCGAACAAGGGGGTTTTGTTTCCTTATGCATAGTCTGATTAATCAGTTTTAAGGAATTTGCTTCTCAAATCATCTCGCATTTTCCTCGGTTTAGTTCTCTCTCAGCCTGAGTTTGGTTTTGGTTTCGTTTTGCTTGTGCGACTTGAAAGAAAATGCCGATGCATCTACACTGATTTATGAATTTTTGACTTTGAGACTTTTAGTTGTTGAATATTCTCCGCTTTCAAAACGTTCGCATTTCTGGGCTTGACCTAAAATAGGTTATGGGCGCTCGTCTGAAGCTTACTTGATTTCCTGCGTGTATCGACTGTGGTTACAGACGTTTGGTTATTCTGATTTCCTAGTCTATTTCATTTGGCTGTTCTGAATCCATGGTGGAAAGCCATAACACTTTCTCTCTGTAACTTGCTTTCACTCACGATGGGTATCCGAGTTCTGTGTGTACTGGTTCCAGGATGAGCAATTTTCTGTCACTTACGTTTGGCGTGTCTTCTGCCTGAAAGAAGCTCTCCTCGAGCATGTGATGGGTTAACATTTCCCTCTGTGTGAATCCCTTTATTTCACTCTGTTCATACTGGTTATACTCAATAACCCAAAACTAATCTCATTTGTGGTCCTCTGTCTTGCTTCGAATTTTGGTTTGTTTTGCAGGAAGTCCCGGTTAATCAATCTCTGGTACCTATCTCTAATTTAAAGCAGTTTTTGGCTGCTACAATTTTATGGTGTTGCTTCATTTGAAGCATTGTTCATTTCGGTGGCTGTACTGTCAGGCATGTGTGTTATGCATTTCTTGTATCTGGTTTATACCTGTTGTTTTGTCGGTTTAAGGCTAGCATAAATACCTGCGTGTGCATTCCTATATGTGGGAATAGATGATCGATCTCTATGTACGACTCCGTTAGTTGTTTGTATACTGTATATAGTCTACACGCCCACATGAAAGGAGCGCTTAGTTTAGCATTTTGTTTTCCTTTCTCTTCTTTTTATTACATACGTACTTAGTGGTCTTTCCTTCACTTAGGGTTAGTGTTCAGAAAAAGAAAATGATAAAAATGAATGTGCAGAGGTTTCGGTAATTTAGTTTGGGATTGATTGACGTTTGAGTTCTTGACTTTACACATTAAAATTTTGGATTAGATTAGAGCACCCACCGGTGTTAAAAACAATGAACATATGTGATTCTTTGAATGGCTGTGTTACCAGTTTTGACCTATTGTTCATCATGTGGGTTTACTTCCGTACATATACATGCTTTATATCTAGCTTTATTGTATTTTTCAATTCATTTTCTTGTACTTTAGACTATTTTAAGCCCTAGTTATGGTCTTTAGGTCCAAGCCATTAGGTTAGAGGGTCCCCCTGGCCTGATAGACCATTGGCCTATCTCGTGGTGGTGACATCCTAAACCTTAAAACACACATCTATTTATAAGCAAATAATGATTCCTGTAGGATAGAGGGTGTTCCCCTGGTCTGATAGACCATTGGCCTATCTCGTGGTGGTGACACCCTAAACCCTAAAATGCATCTAAAATATGTATATATGTATATATGAATAATGAACTCTTTCCCTTCAAACCAAAAAATTCCTCCAAACACTCATCCGCTCTCTCCACATCCTATCCAGAATTGTCTCTCAAATTTTTCATGTTTTCATCACTGTGTATAAAAACAAACCTTTAACTTTCACTTGTTTTCTTTTAAAATGTGGTTCAAAAAACCCAAAAATAAAAATTGCATTAGCCCAATCGGCCCAATCACAAATCAGCCCAACACCCAATCAGCCAAATCAACCCAACTTTGGTCCAGAGCCCACAAAACCAGCCCATAGCCCATAAAACTGGCCTAGAACCCATGAAACCGGTCCAGAATCCTTAAAACAAAACCAGCCCAAAAACAAATCCAGCCCAAAAACAACCGTCAGCCCAACTAAAAAGGCTCAAGACCCATTTTAGCCCCAAAAAAAAATCTTCACCCATTAAGCCCATTTGGCCCATTAATCCAATTTAGCCCATTAAGCCAATTCGGCCCATTAAGCCCACACTTGAGGCCCAAATCACAGCCATACCATATTCTTAAAACCGAACTCTAAGGCCCATTTTAGGCCCATTCCTAGAGTTCAATTTCCACAAGGCCCAGCCCAACTCAAAAGCCCACCAAGGCTTAATCCGGTCCAAATCTTGACCAAGGCCCAACCCGGTCCAACTCTGATGAGTCTAATGATTGACCATGACCAACTTTGACCAACCCGAACTTTGACCTTGACCCGAACTTTGACCTTTGACCCGAACTTTGACCTTGACCCGAACTTTGACCTTGACCCAAACTTTGACCCGGCCTAGCTTTGACCAATCCAAATGCTGATCTTGATCAAACTTTGACCCCTCCTGACCCTGACCCAAATCAAACTTCAATCCAAATCAAACTTCAATCCAATTCAAACTCGACCCCAATCCAATTCAAACTCGACTTCAATTCAATTCAAGCCCGATTCATTCGGCCAAATCCTATCCACAATGCATCCACTCTCAATTTCATTCAATTTCAAACCATCTTTTTATTCAAGTTTCACCAAGTTTTCAAAAGAAACTATTTTGTGGAATTTAAAAGGAAAAACTCTTCTCACATCACAGAAAACTCTTCTCAAATGCAGAAAGTTCTTCTCACATATACAGAAAGTTTTCTCCTAAAACATTTCTCAAAATCAGTGTTTCTTCATCGAGAATTCCGAACAACTTCAAAAGTTTTCAAACTTAGTTTTCAACTCAAATAAACCGTTTTCGGGGGACAGGAAATGTCTAACACTTTCAAAACGTTTTCTCCTTGGTTAGACATCGTTTGTCTCCCTTCTAAATAAAAATCCGAGGCGGGGCACTGGGGTCATAACCTCCCTTGTCGCAGTCTGGATCTCTTTAGGCGGGGCATTAGGGTGACAAACCTCCCCTAATTGCAGCCTAGATTTTTACAAGGCGGGGTGCTAGGGAAGTAACAACCTTCCTAGTTGCAGCCGGGATTTTAGAATCGTCTAACTCGCTCGATTTCAATGTTTTTGGTTTTTAATGTTTTAAAACCCGGGAGTTAGAGACGTTATTAGGGTTCGACCGAGAACATCTCATTCATGGTGTTTCTCTCTGAATCCTTTTTTCGACATAAATTCATTGCCCCATCTTTCGAGCCTCGGCACTTACCATTAATTAAGTGTCGTGTTCGAGGGGGTACACAGGGTAATCCCTCGGGATTATCCGCCCTTTTCAACAAAAAATGATTTTTTCGGTTTTAAAAAATTTTAGGAGAGACAATTCTGAATAAACCAATCCAACAGAGCTCTAGGACCCATAAACACCTCTCAATCCTCCTCTGAACCAACTCTAAGTCACATAGGACTTCCAATTCTTGAAAACTCCCAGAAACCTGAAACATCTTCAAAACCCGAATACTTGCAAACCAAATATCCTCTTCCATACTCAATCATCCTCAAAGACCGAATTCCTCTTCAACCCATTCGATTTCCCAAAACACCTCAAGAACCCGACCATTTCAAAATCCAAACACAACAAAACTCCTCAAATCAGCCAAACGATCCAACTACCCCTTGACTCCACCAACAATGACCGAAATGTCCTTTTGCTCCCCAAAACTCCCATCATCCCCTTAATTCCGTGAAGGCCCGAAACAATCTCAAATCTCTCAGAACAATTAAAACCTCTCACACTCCAACCAAACCAACTCCAAGACCAGCTTATTCTTAACTCTTTGAACTCATCCTTTCCTTACTCCTCTTTTAATCCATGGCTTTAATTGAATCTCTCTAAAATGGTTTTGAAAGAAGACAATCCCGACAATTGGAGACCGAGGTTTCCTCGGGCACCAATCCGAAGTCGTGGTCGTTGCCACTTCTAAGGGGTGTAACCCAGTGCGAACCCACAATGGAATCTCTGACATGACCAGATAAGCCCTACCCATAGGCAACAATCTCAGAGTTAATTAACGGTTCTTAGAACCCTCATTCCCTTCCTTCCTAGTATCTTAGGTCAAACTAGGTGGCGACTCTAGTCAATTCCGCCTTATAGGCATAGAGCTATAAGTCCGCGTGGGGCCCATTGAGAGCGGGTGTAGTGCACATTTGCACTCCCTTTTACGCTTTCTGGGAAAGACGGACGATTTAGTAGGTATTTGAGGGATGCCAGATTAACGGGTTTTCACCCTCCACAGAATGACAAATTTCTAGGATCTAGACTTCTTAGTTAGACCATATTTAGATAGACCCCCCTCATACCGAAAAATCACCCTCCACAGAATGGCGACTCTGCTGGGAAAACTTGAGTAAGTTTTTCTCAAACTCAAGGAAGACTGAACTCCATTCAAAAGTCGGGACTTCCCCACTTCTTTCAAAACCTTCAAGAGATTTCAAAGCCTCTAGGATTATTCTACTCCACACTTAGAGTGTGTAGCTGATGAGGACAGCTAGGATTTGTTAGATCCTCAACAAACATTGCAACAATTGGGTTAATGATTAGCTCACGATTAGAAAGAGACACTTAGGATTGAATGAAGCTAACTTCCCTTTAGGTTAATAACAACCAATTGGAATCACCGCTTCAAGACAAAACAGTTAGTAAATAGGGTTGTTTGTTCTTCTCTGCTTTATTTACCGCATTCATATTATTGTTGCTTGTTGCGGGGTGAGACGGTCACTGACCTACACCATTACCTTTTTTACAACAAGTTGTGAGTGCATGGGTAGCTTAGGACATGCATTCCTCTGTGTCACCCCTATTTCCACGAGTCACGGATCCCAATCGGTCCACGATTGATTTCCCATGAGTCGGGTCACTCACTGAGTGGTTAAGCCCGCGAGGCGAGACGGTCACCGACCTACGCCCTGAAGACTCATGATCCAAAATTATCCTCCATATCCGAGTCCAAACCAGCATATAGTGAACCATGAGCCTTCAGTGTCCAGCTGCCTAATCCGGTGTCTAGGACGGGTTTTATGGGTAGTCACCCCCTTGTATGCCGCCTGTCTGACCACCCTTCTGCCTTACCCTGAAGATTGCATGGGCTCAGTTCTCCATTGTTCCTCTGCACCACGGGTGTCTCTAAAGCCCAATGTCACGCTACACGTCCATAGCGGATCCCGTATTTACCGGATACCCATACATGGCACAACGTAGTCAGTGAATAATTTGGACTTTAGACACACCTGACCGTGCAGATGACGAGAGACCCGTTCCCATGCAGTACTTCCCCGAGTTTCCCGAAAAGTGGGGTGTTGTCGGATCATCACTGGCCGTGGCGTATGTTTCCTTATCATCTCGGGTGTCCTGACCTTTCGAACTTAAGCACTCCGGACTTTCTTTATAACGTGCCCCGCAAGGGGCATAACAGAGAAAAACCCCGAGAGATGACAGTGAAGGGACGATGGTTCCCCCGGTGACACGAGCCATAATTGACCTGGAAAGTGATTATCCCAACATTAACACTTACAGCTCCACATTAAATACAACCACGATTTACTTCTTGCTACACATGTGTGCAAACTATTTTTTCAAACTAACCTGTTTTAAAATGTTCGGAATTCTCTTTTGTATGCTCTTAAGGCTTTCTTATGAGCTCGTTTAATTTTGAATCTCATCTAAACTTTACTCATAAATATTTACGGTTTTAAACCTGCCACTTCATTTTTAAAATGTATAAAACCAAACAATTTCCAAAAATAGATTTCAAAACCTACTTTCTACAAACGAATTTCAAACAACATTTTCACCAACATTGCTTCAATAGTTTTGAAAACAGTTTTCAAAGTTTATTTTCACAAGCGTATTTCAAAATAAATGATTTAGTCCCCATGTTGTGACCCCTATTTTTGAAGTTCAACCCACTTCAAGAGCAGCGGTCATTACCGTGGAGCGTACTAGTCATTCGTGTTTCACATAAGTGGTGGATTTTCACAAAGAACTTGTGCTCGATCATTCACCTTTCCTTTCAAAAACGCCCCTTATTTCCCTCGTCGAGCAGATGGAGCGCATGAGATCAACAACAAGCATTCTGAACCGAAAATCAGAGGTGCACCAACCCGAGTCAAGCGACGCGAAAATCAGCAACCCAGGTTCAAGTTCAAACTGTTGAAAGTCAAAGAGCACCAACCCGTTTGGTTTGATCACAACACTGCTTCGCTGCAAAAGCTTGAACTCGAGCGAGTAGCCGGTCAAGAGCCCGAGGAAGACTGAACAACCAATCGAGCCGAAGACGAACGAGGCAGCCGGTCTGGAGCCCAAAGACGAGTGAGCAGCCGGCCTAGATCCCGAAGACGAGCGAGCAGTCGGCCTAGAGCCCGAAGACGAGCGGGCAGCCGGCCAAGAGCCCGAAAACGAGCGAGCAGCCGGTCAAGAACCCGAAAACAAGCGAGCAGTCGTTCAAGAGCCGAAGATGAGTAAGTGGCCAATCAAGAGCCCGCACGAATAAGCAATCAGTCAGATGCTCGAAGACGGAGCAGAAGAATTCGGGAGAAGTTTTTAAGCTCAAAATCCCCCATTTAATGACCTTTAGAATTGATGTATAGGTTTTCCCTAGCATTCTTTTCTCTTGTCAACTTCTGAATAGACTTGTGTATAGGTTGTACATTCCCTTTAAATTTATTTAGATCAATGTGTATAGGGTTCCCCACTCCCTGTTCTATTTGCGAATGACTGAGCATCAAAATCCATATTGAGAAAATCCGCCACTTTGAAAACACGTGTTTTCAAAATTGTTTTTCCAAACTTGGTTTCTTTTGGTATGCACGTATAATGAAAAGAGCGAATAAGGAACGACCCCTCACAGTTATATATCATTCATAAATTGCTTTATGGGGTGAAATTCATGGTATCTACGGAAGGTGTCCCCGGAACAGACACACCAATAAGTACAACAAGCACAAAGCAAACCGCATGCATTGCATTCATTACAAAAGTCTCATGCATTCTCGGTCAGTCCAAATTCGTCAAACATATGCAAGTCCCGTCCACCTAAAAAAAATTGCATAATCATGTGTTTCATTGTCACCACACTATATACCAGCTTTCATTCCAATATCTCGACCGCCAGAGCCCGACCTCAGAGGGATAGAAAAGAAAACCGAGCTCAAACCGTTCCCAATCTCAAAGTGTATCATATCGTGGGGCTACCAAGCGGGAATTGTCACTCCCCAAAATCCAAAAATCACACATCCAAAAATCCAAAATGTAGTCTTCGTCATATCGTTGGGCCACCATGCGGGAGTTGTCACTCCCTAAAAATTCAAAAAATCCAGGAGCCAATCACCAGCCCAACCTCACTTGAGAATCACTACCTTGACAGCGACCCCAACAGATAGACCACCTTCAAGGCCAATGGTGATGGATGAGCTTCATAGACCAACAACTGGAATGACTCAAGCGAGACTAGGTGTAGCCTTACCACGCATGCATTGCATCCAAAAGAAAAAAAATCATTTGGTCAAAATCCGAAGTCAACCATCTTCATTTATCATTTTCGGCATTTCACGCATCTTATACATAGTAATTCCATATTACCACAATAGATTGCATTGTAGACAGTCGCATTTGCATACTCCGTATCAAAACGACATCCTTGGGAAAAATCTTGAGAGAATGATTGAACGGATTGCGTGAACCACTAAACTCTCGACCCATCAATGAACACAAGGGTCCAATCAAAATCAGCACCACAAACCAAGGGGGTAGTGTGCAAAGAGCGGTATTTTCTCTTGAATTTTGATTGAGTGTTTTGGACGATCTGTTGAGCGATGAGGGAAGGTCGAGAGATCCAACGAGGTAAAACCACGAGCGACCTGTGCTTTCCTTTAGCACATGGAGAGGCATGATTCAATATGAGATCAAAGTCGATAGCAAGATGTGAACTGTGATTCATGTAAAGATCCGAGAATAGTAAGAAAACAATCATTGACTAATGAGAATGACGAGGCACTTAGGAATCAAAATCTCCACAAAACCAAAAAGCTTTGACTGCCCTCTACATCATCCCTTAGTGAGCCCCGCTGAGCCTTTCATGAAAAACTCTTTCTTAAAAAAAAACACCACAATATGCCACCCCACATATACACACTCACCCGTGCAATAGAGGACCTCGAAGGAGCCGGAGCCATGGCCCCTCCCCACCATCTTTCACAAAAACAACAAATGAAATGTTTGAAAAAATCAGTGAGTCAAGGCAACTCCAAAGCCAAACACCAAAAAAACACAGAAATGTTCAAGAAAATCAGTGAGTCAAGGCAACTCCAAGCCAAACACCAAAAAAGAAGACAGAAAATGTTCAAGAAGATCGATGAGTCAATGCAACTCCAAAGTCAAACACAAAAAAGAACACCGAAAATGTTCAAGAAGATCGATGAGTCAGTGCAACTCCAAAGCTGAAAGCCAAAATACAAAGCAGAAATGCTTGAAAAAGTTGATGAGCCAAACGCAATTTCAATAACACAAAAATGAGAAGAAAGTTCAAATCGTACACTAGGAGAGGCAAGAAGGAGAAATCCAACCAAAAGGGCCCATGATGTCCCGCAGAAACGACAACGGTTATCAAAACCCTAATCATTCCACCCATGGCAAAGGCGAAACATGTCCTCTATTGCACAAAAACTCCACAATTCCTAAACAAATCCTCCAGTCCCATGTGACATACATCATACCACCCCTCAACCCCGTTATAACCCAATGAAAGACCTCCGACTCGTTAGTTGGTGAACGTTAACTGAAAGTATCGGATCTGAAACATGAATCATAAGCTTCGTGCTTGTTATCACACGTCTACCTCATAATACAGGGACCATGAGCGAATGAGTGCGACCTTACTTCACAAGGTCTTCCGAGTGCGAGTGACTCTTTGATCTAAGCACCAAATCATAAAAAGCTAACCCCGTTATAGGTGAGGAACTTGTAAGGATTGGAAAGTTCAGAACTTCAAAAAGGAATTCTAAGGAAAATACTGCTCTGACCATCGAGAGTATAATCACACCATTTAGCACACACGGCCATACTCACGAGAGATTGACCCACATCCCTCCATGAGAGGAAAGCGATTCACGCATTTCAGTTCAACATTCATTCAAGATCGGACCGAAGATGTCTTATATTTGTAAACCTCGTATTAATAGAGATAGGGTCATACCTTTTTTCCAGAAATTGCATACGCATTTTGCATCGTATCCAGCATTTAATACCTACATGCATCATAAGCACTCCATCATCAACACCCTGACTAGTAAGAACTCCGCCTAGTCTCGTCGAGAGTCGACTTCAGTTGCAGTTGTTGAAGCATAACTTTAGATCAAAAGATGTCAACTGGAGCCATCCCAGACCATGATCAAGCTACATCGAACCATCTCGGAGCCATCCTGGGCTATCTTCGAGCTACATCAAACCGAGCTAAAGCCATCCGAGGCCGTATTCCAGAGCCATCCAGCGTCACCGGGCCTCCTCAAACATCGTATCCAGAACCAAACTGGATCCATGGAACCATCATCCGACATTGAAACCATCCTTGGAACTACACAGGGAGCATCCTAACAGTCCGAGAACAATACGGGAGCCACCTCAAATCCACGTCAGATCTATTTCATCACCAGGGCCCTGCCTACATAGTTTCGAACTACGTCAGGTCTGATCTCAATACGAAATTGAGTACGTAGGCAGCCCGTCCAGGGTGCGACCACCTCAAAAAGATTCCCCTTTTGTTCACCACTATCATCAAATGGAACAATCTCGTAGCCTCCCCGAAGCCATCCCGAACTATCCCGGAGCCCTCTCGACGATACTGAAGCTGAAACTGACCGTATTAAAGCCATTCATCCACAAAAAAAACTGTCAGCCACAGTAAATCACATCGACCACCATTCGATTCAAAATCCATACCAAAACCATTCATCCCAACAAAAAATTGTCAACCACATCAAAGGACACAAATCACATCGACCCACCGTTCGAATCAAAATCCAAAACAAATTGAAACCCACCAACCATCCCGAAAATCTCTACCTGAATCAAAACCCACCAACTATCCCGAAAATCTCTACCTGAATCAAAACCCACCAACCATCCCAGAGCCGTTGCTCACAAGGGAATCACAAATCAAACCGGAGCCATCTGACCGCGCCGGAGCCATCCGATCATACCGGAGCCCTCGGATCATATCAAAGCCACCCAATCATATCGAAACCATCGAGTTCTCAAAGTCACTCATTCAAAAAAAAAACCATCCATTCAAAGACCGACCACAATGGAGCCATCCGGTCATACCGGAGCCCTCGGATCATTTCAATCCCTACCCATCAACCATCCCAGTCGTTGCTCACAAGGGAGCCGCATATTAAACCGGAGCCATCCAGAGCCATTCCGGAGCCACCCGACCACAATGGAGCCATCCGGTCATACCGGAGCCCGCATATCATATCAAAGCCAAACCCATCAACCATCCCAGAGTCATTGCTCACAAGGGAGTTACGTATCAAACCGGAGCCATCTCGAACTCTGGAGCCAAAAGTCATACCAAATCCCGAAACCATAGAGCACATCGGCTGAGACCACCAAAAACAAAACCAAACACAAGTCCACACTGACAAAGTCAAGGGCCACATCAACAAAAAGCATTCGACTATCGCATCCCTCACAAAAGCAATAAAAAACATCCAATCCCAAATCAATCCACAATCAAAGTCATCTTCAGATCAACCTTTCACCGCGGCGAGTTTCGTACAACTCCATCAAAGTATTATAGGCTCATCATAAGTCCTATAGCTAGATGTCAAGAGGTCTAGTTGAGGCACTCCTAAGTCCTCGTACTTTCAATCGCATTCTAGGCCCGTCATAAGCCCTAGGACTGGATATCAAGAGGTCCAGTTGAGGCACTCCTAAGCCCTCGTGCAC
Source organism: Limonium bicolor (assembly GCA_023374045.1). Lineage (NCBI taxonomy): Eukaryota > Viridiplantae > Streptophyta > Magnoliopsida > Caryophyllales > Plumbaginaceae > Limonium > Limonium bicolor. The sequence continues at coordinate 331,159,527 of CM041776.1, read as the reverse complement.
CTTAAATCAAATCGGGTTGTTGGTATTATAGGCTCGTCATAAGTCCTATAGCTAGATGTCAAGAGGTCTAGTTGAGGCACTCCTAAGTCCTCGTACTTTCAATCGCATTCTAGGCCCGTCATAAGCCCTAGGACTGGATATCAAGAGGTCCAGTTGAGGCACTCCTAAGCCCTCGTGCACCTTAAATCAAATCGGGTTGTTGGTATTATAGGCTCGTCATAAGTCCTATAGCTAGATATCAAGAGGTCTAGTTGAGGCACTCCTAAGTCCTCATACTTTCAATCGCATTCTAGGCCCGTCATAAGCCCTAGGACTGGATATCAAGAGGTCCAGTTGAGGCACTCCTAAGCCCTCGTGCACCTTAAATCAAATCGGGTTGTTGGTATTATAGGCTCGTCATAAGTCCTATAGCTAGATATCAAAGGTCTAGTTGAGGCACTCCTAAGTCCTCGTACTTTCAATCACATTCTAGGCCCGTCATAAGCCCTAGGACTGGATATCAAGAGGTCCAGTTGAGGCACTCCTAAGCCCTCGTGCACCTTAAATCAATCGGGTTGTTGGTATTATAGGCTCGTCATAAGTCCTATAGCTAGATATCAAGAGGTCTAGTTGAGGCACTCCTAAGTCCCCGTACTTTCAATCGCATTCTAGGCCCGTCATAAGCCCTAGGACTGGATATCAAGAGGTCAGTTGAGGCACTCCTAAGCCCTTGTGCACCTTAAATCAAATCGGTTTGGTATTATAGGCTCGTCATAAGTCCTATAGCTAGATGTCAAGAGGTCTAGTTGAGGCTCGTCATAAGTCCTCTTGCACCCCAATCTAACCCTATTGCAGTATCCTAGGCCGTCATAAGTCCTCATGCTTTCAATCACATTCACTCACAATCGCATCCCATCAAATCACAAAACCGTAGTGAGAATTTTTGGCGCCCCGTCAACCTTGATCCAATTATGCAAAGGTTTTGTAGAATTGAATCAAGGGGAGCCATCTGTAGACACCAAAAATTCTCACCCCATAACAAATTCTGAAATAATAAGAGGGGTCGTCGCCTTTCTTTTTCAAAACATATCAGCGTGCGTGCTAAACGAAAACCATCATTTTTTAATCTTTTTCAAAGCATTTCATAGAAACAAACGATTTTTTTTCGAAATGAATTTCCAAATGACAATCCGGTTTTAAACCCATCCCTTTTTAGAGTTTATCCGTTTGAGTTAGAGCTCTTGTATTATTTTCTCTCATTTGTATATTGAATTATGCATTAGTATGACTGGTCACTGTGTTTATTAAGAGAGCTATTGGTCTTGAGTTCAAATCTTGATGGAAGCAAAGAGTATTCTCTTATTTTACTTCAGCTCGTATCACAGTTTTATCTATTTTCTCCACTCAAATACTGAGTGATGCGGTAGCACAGCTGGTTTGTAATTGTGGGAGGTATACAAAAGCCCTCGGTTCGATACTCGGGAGTAGCATAACTCCGTTTTTTCTTTTCTCGACCAAATAGATGTGGCCCATCCTCCTTGGGTCCGATTCTTGCAACCCAACTGTCTCAATAAAGCCCATTTTGTTAAGTTAACCCAACAAGAAAGCTAGTTTGACATTCTCTAGAAAACCCTAGTCTCTTATTATAAAGAGACACCAAAAAACCCTTACTGTACAGATCCCAAGACCCAGCCGTCTTAACATTCCAGTTTCTTTCTTTTAAAAACAGAACATCCTATTCCATCCTTCCAGACTCCCACGTTCTGAGAACAAAAAAACCAGAAACGAAGAACTCACTGCCTTCTTCTTCCTCGACGAGCACGAGCAAGGAAAGCTTCCGCCATCTCCAAAGTCTTCTTCAACCTAGCCACCTTTAATCATCCACCATCAATCTACCACAGATTTCGATCAAACCCCTTCCTTCGTTGCTTCAGATTTCTCCCCCTGAAATTGTCGACTCAAATCACCACCAGATACATAGGAGTCTCAGGCAACATGAGGCACAGACCACCCGTCCGTTTCTTCAGAATTTCGAGACCACAAACATTCCATTCTTCCATTGAAGATCAAATCGAAGAATCCCTCCTTATTATCCTTTGTTTGGTGACTTCGATTCTCCATCTTAAGATGATTAAGAGGTGGTATCGTTTTTTTTTTCTTCCATTCCCGTCTCTGTTTCTTACTTTGTTCACAGCCTCTTACATTTTTGTTCCATTTTTTTCGCATTCGTTTCATTTCGAACAAGGGGGTTTTGTTTCCTTATGCATAGTCTGATTAATCAGTTTTAAGGAATTTGCTTCTCAAATCATCTCGCATTTTCCTCGGTTTAGTTCTCTCTCAGCCTGAGTTTGGTTTTGGTTTCGTTTTGCTTGTGCGACTTGAAAGAAAATGCCGATGCATCTACACTGATTTATGAATTTTTGACTTTGAGACTTTTAGTTGTTGAATATTCTCCGCTTTCAAAACGTTCGCATTTCTGGGCTTGACCTAAAATAGGTTATGGGCGCTCGTCTGAAGCTTACTTGATTTCCTGCGTGTATCGACTGTGGTTACAGACGTTTGGTTATTCTGATTTCCTAGTCTATTTCATTTGGCTGTTCTGAATCCATGGTGAAAGCCATAACACTTTCTCTCTGTAACTTGCTTTCACTCACGATGGGTATCCGAGTTCTGTGTGTACTGGTTCCAGGATGAGCAATTTTCTGTCACTTACGTTTGGCGTGTCTTCTGCCTGAAAGAAGCTCTCCTCGAGCATGTGATGGGTTAACATTTCCCTCTGTGTGAATCCCTTATTTCACTCTGTTCATACTGGTTATACTCAATAACCCAAAACTAATCTCATTTGTGGTCCTCTGTCTTGCTTCGAATTTTGGTTTGTTTTGCAGGAAGTCCCGGTTAATCAATCTCTGGTACCTATCTCTAATTTAAAGCAGTTTTTGGCTGCTACAATTTTATGGTGTTGCTTCATTTGAAGCATTGTTCATTTCGGTTGGCTGTACTGTCAGGCATGTGTGTTATGCATTTCTTGTATCTGGTTTATACCTGTTGTTTTGTCGGTTTAAGGCTAGCATAAATACCTGCGTGTGCATTCCTATATGTGGGAATAGATGATCGATCTCTATGTACGACTCCGTTAGTTGTTTGTATACTGTATATAGTCTACACGCCCACATGAAAGGAGCGCTTAGTTTAGCATTTTGTTTTCCTTTCTCTTCTTTTTATTACATACGTACTTAGTGGTCTTTCCTTCACTTAGGGTTAGTGTTCAGAAAAAGAAAATGATAAAAATGAATGTGCAGAGGTTTCGGTAATTTAGTTTGGGATTGATTGACGTTTGAGTTCTTGACTTTACACATTAAAATTTTGGATTAGATTAGAGCACCCACCGGTGTTAAAAACAATGAACATATGTGATTCTTTGAATGGCTGTGTTACCAGTTTTGACCTATTGTTCATCATGTGGGTTTACTTCCGTACATATACATGCTTTATATCTAGCTTTATTGTATTTTTCAATTCATTTTCTTGTACTTTAGACTATTATTAAGCCCTAGTTATGGTCTTTAGGTCCAAGCCATTAGGTTAGAGGGTCCCCCTGGCCTGATAGACCATTGGCCTATCTCGTGGTGGTGACATCCTAAACCTTAAAACACACATCTATTTATAAGCAAATAATGATTCCTGTAGGATAGAGGGTGTTCCCCTGGTCTGATAGACCATTGGCCTATCTCGTGGTGGTGACACCCTAAACCCTAAAATGCATCTAAAATATGTATATAGTATATATATGTGAATAATGAACTCTTTCCCTTCAAACCAAAAAATTCCTCCAAACACTCATCCGCTCTCTCCACATCCTATCCAGAATTGTCTCTCAAATTTTTCATGTTTTCATCACTGTGTATAAAAACAAACCTTTAACTTTCACTTGTTTTCTTTTAAAATGTGGTTCAAAAACCCAAAAATAAAATTGCATTAGCCCAATCGGCCCAATCACAAATCGCCCAACACCCAATCAGCCCAAATCAACCCAACTTTGGTCCAGAGCCCACAAAACCAGCCCATAGCCCATAAAACTGGCCTAGAACCCATGAAACCGGTCCAGAATCCTTAAAACAAAACCAGCCCAAAAACAAATCCAGCCCAAAAACATCCGTCAGCCCAACTAAAAAGGCTCAAGACCCATTTTAGCCCAAAAAAAATCTTCACCCATTAAGCCCATTTGGCCCATTAATCCAATTTAGCCCATTAAGCCAATTCGGCCCATTAAGCCCACACTTGAGGCCCAAATCACACACATACCATATTCTTAAAACCGAACTCTAAGGCCCATTTTAGGCCCATTCCTAGAGTTCAATTTCCACAAGGCCCAGCCCAACTCAAAAGCCCCAAGGCTTAATCCGTCCAAATCTTGACCAAGGCCCAACCCGGTCCAACTCTGATGAGTCTAATGATTGACCATGACCCAACTTTGACCAACCCGAACTTTGACCTTGACCCGAACTTTGACCTTGACCCAACTTTGACCTTGACCCTTTGACTTGACCCGAACTTTGACCTTGACCCAAACTTTGACCCGGCCTAGCTTTGACCAATCCAAATGCTGATCTTGATCAAACTTTGACCCCTCCTGACCCTGACCCAAATCAAACTTCAATCCAAATCAAACTTCAATCCAATTCAAACTCGACCCCAATCCAATTCAAACTCGACTTCAATTCAATTCAAGCCCGATTCATTCGGCCAAATCCTATCCACAATACATCCACTCTCAATTTCATTCAATTTCAAACCATCTTTTTATTCAAGTTTCACCAAGTTTTCAAAAGAAACTATTTTGTGGAATTTAAAAGGAAAAACTCTTCTCACATCACAGAAAACTCTTCTCAAATGCAGAAAGTTCTTCTCACATATACAGAAAGTTTTCTCCTAAAACATTTCTCAAAATCAGTGTTTCTTCATCGAGAATTCCGAACAACTTCAAAAGTTTTCAAACTTAGTTTTCAACTCAAATAAACCGTTTTCGGGGGACAGGAAATGTCTAACACTTTCAAAACGTTTTCTCCTTGGTTAGACATCGTTTGTCTCCCTTCTAAAATAAAAATCCGAGGCGGGGCACTGGGGTCATAACCTCCCTTGTCGCAGTCTGGATCTCTTTAGGCGGGGCATTAGGGTGACAAACCTCCCCTAATTGCAGCCTAGATTTTTACAAGGCGGGGTGCTAGGGAAGTAACAACCTTCCTAGTTGCAGCCGGGATTTTAGAATCGTCTAACTCCCTTCCGCTCGATTTCAATGTTTTTGGTTTTTAATGTTTTAAAACCCGGGAGTTAGAGACGTTATTAGGGTTCGACCGAGAACATCTCATTCATGGTGTTTCTCTCTGAATCCTTTTTTTCGACATAAATTCATTGCCCCATCTTTCGAGCCTCGGCACTTACCATTAATTAAGTGTCGTGTTCGAGGGGGTACACAGGGTAATCCCTCGGGATTACCGCCCTTTTCAACAAAAAATGATTTTTCGGTTTTAAAAAATTTTAGGAGAGACAATTCTGAATAAACCAATCCAACAGAGCTCTAGGACCCATAACAACCTCTCAATCCTCCTCTGAACCAACTCTAAGTCACATAGGACTTCCAATTCTTGAAAACTCCCAGAAACCTGAAACATCTTCAAAACCCGAATACTTGCAAACCAAATATCCTCTTCCATACTCAATCATCCTCAAAGACCGAATTCCTCTTCAACCCATTCATTTCCCAAAACACCTCAAGAACCCGACCATTTCAAAATCCAAACACAACAAAACTCCTCAAATCAGCCAAACGATCCAACTACCCCTTGACTCCACCAACAATGACCGAAATGTCCTTTTGCTCCCCAAAACTCCCATCATCCCCTTAATTCCGTGAAGGCCCGAAACAATCTCAAATCTCTCGGAACAATTAAAACCTCTCACACTCCAACCAAGCCAACTCCAAGACTAGCTTTTTCTTAACTCTTGAACTCATCCTTTCCTTACCCTCTTTTAATCCAATCCTTGGCTTTAATTGAATCTCTCTAAATGGTTTTGAAAGAAGACAATCCCGACAATTGGAGACCGAGGTTTCCTCGGGCACCAATCCGAAGTCGTGGTCGTTGCCACTTCTAAGGGGTGTAACCCAGTGCGAACCCACAATGGAATCTCTGACATGACCAGATAAGCCCTACCCATAGGCAACAATCTCAGAGTTAATTAACGGTTCTTAGAACCCTCATTCCCTTCCTTCCTAGTATCTTAGGTCAAACTAGGTGGCGACTCTAGTCAATTCCGCCTTATAGAGGCATAAGTCCGCGTGGGGCCCATTGAGAGCGGTGTAGTGCACATTTGCACTCCCTTTTACGCTTTCTGGGAAAGACGGACGATTTAGTAGGTATTTGAGGGATGCCAGATTAACGGGTTTTCACCCCACAGAAGACAAATTTCTAGGATCTAGACTTCTTAGTTAGACCATATTTAGATAGACCCCCCTCATACCGAAAAATCACCCTCCACAGATAGGTACATGCCTATGTGGTAGAAGTAGTCACATATTTCTCCATCACGGCCCATGAGAATCCTTTCGACTCCAATTGTCCCAGAGAAATGAGATTTTTGGTCAAGTTTGGAACATGCCGAACTTCTCTTAAAACTCTAGTTGATCCTTCATGGTTCTTCAATTTGATTGAGCCTATACCAATTGTTTTGCATGGGCTATTGTCTCCCATCAAAACGGTTTCCACCCTTTAGTTCTTTGTAATCAAAGAACCAATCTCGAATGGGTGACATATGGTAGGTTGCTCCTGAATCCAGAATCCACTCATCTTGGTTAATTTTTGAAGTTGATGCCACCAATGATAGTCCTGATCCTTCGCTGTCGTATTCAGCTACGCATGCGTCTTGAACAGCCTTGCCTTTCTTCTGTTTTGGACAGTCCTTCTTCCAATGTCCCTTTTCTCGACAAAGGGCACATTCATCTTTGCCGAGCTTGGTTTTCGGTTTTGACCATCCTTTCTTCCCCTTTTTCTGAGCGGAAGAACGATCTCTCACCACTAATGCTTCTGCTGCTTCATCAGTACCAGCCCTCTTTTCTTTTCTTCTCAATTCATGGTTGTATAGTGCTGCAGTGACGTCCTTCAGAGAGATATCGTCCTTCACATGGAGTAGAGTTGTTTCCAGAAACTCATACTCATCCGGAAGAGATCCCAGCAACATTAAGGCCAAGTTTTCATCCTTGAATGTCACATCCAAGTTTACCAAATCAGCTACTAGTTGATTGAAACTGGTGATGTGGTTATTCATTGTGGTCCCCGAAACATACGAAAAGCGAAACAGCCTTTTCTTCATAAAAAGCTTATTTTGACTGCTCTTTTTCATGAATTTTTCCTCCAATGCCTTCCACAATTTCCATGCAGATTTTTCTTTAGAGAATGCATATTTTTGTTCTCTCGACAGGCAGGAGCGAATTGTACCACAAGCTGCTCGATTCATGGCCTCCCATTCCTTCTCTTGAATGTCTTCCGGTCTTGTCTCTTCAATGGCGATGTCAAGACCTTGCTGAAAGAGAGCGTCTTGAACTTCGCATTGCCACATGCCAAAATGGCCCGTACAATCAAATGTCTCCACCGAAAACTTAGCATTAGTCATCACCCTTCTTGTCCAAATCGATGACGAGGAAGTTGATGACGCTGTCTCCGGGGTCTTTAATTTGGGATCCTCCATTTTTGCTCCAATTTTCATATAGCAGCGCTACAGTATCAACTGAACAAAGGAACGCTTTTCTGATGTGGAAGATCAGCCTAGCTGCAACCACAGAGCATACTAAGACAAAACCTTGGCTCTGATACCACTTGTTGCGGAAGTGAATGGGTAAGAGAGTAAATTATTGTACTAGAAAATCACTTTGTACAGGAAAATTCCCAGGTCGTGGTAGGGTCACAATGGTCCCGCTTAAGAACCACTTCCTTAGACAGAATTTCCTGACTGTAATTTCTTAGCACAATAAGCACTACAAAATTACCCACAATAGCTGCTAAATAAAACTATAAAAGAGACACCGGAATTTTACGAGGTTCAGCCAATTTGCCTACTTCCTCGGACACTACCAGAAATCTCTTATTTATACTTTAAGAGATATAGAGAGAAGAGATTACAATTTAGCATTCAGAAGAAGTTGCTAATTGTTGGGATGATTTAGAATGAATGATACTAGCCCCTATATATAACAAAGGGACTAGTATCCCACATCCTAAATTATCGATGTGGGATGCACCATATTTCACATTCCTCCCATGGTTCCATCGCCAATCTCCAAGTTGTTGGCTGTGGAGCATTACGAGGGAAGCAGACTGATCTGCTGAAGTTGTTTGTTATTCATAATGACAAGGAAGAGGAACAAATGGTTGCATCAACTTCTGTGGCGTTCTTGGGATGTCGCCCATCATCATGAACCATCGAGGCTGGACTGTCACGTTTAGGGTAATTCTGGGGAAGTCCTTGTTTTCCTGGAATTTCTCTGAGACAACTTACCCGTTTTGTTCTATTGAAGCTCTATTTTACTGGTATAAAGCTAAAGTTTGTTTTTGATTGGATTAGTAGTCTCATAATACTCGTAGTACTCTCTATGCATCGGTGGGGCGGTTGTGTTTTGCTCTTGCAATGGTGGATGGATTAGCTTTGGGGAAGGTTGATGGGTTGTAGCTTTATGGTTCTTTGTTTCTCGAATTAGTTTTTCTCAGGTTTGCAGGCGGACTTGATCTTGATGGATGCTTAGGCTTGATAAAGCTTGATGTTGCAGGTTTTCAAGTGATCATGTTGAATGTGATCTTTGCAATGGCATTGGTTGCCAAATCTTTTAAGGGTTGTATTCTTCTACTGGTGCCTCTTGAGGTTTTCTTATTACCTTTTATCGCTGGCTGTTAGAGTATGTGTTATTGTTGGTTTTAGGCTGGAGTGGTAACTTTTTACACCTAGAAGTTGGTTTAAAGTTTGATTGACTCAAGTTCTGTAATGTCCAGGGTTAATTAACATACAATTTATCTATTATTTCAATGGGTTAGTGATGAATGTGTGGAGTGAAGTTGGTTTATGACTTTTGTATCTTGTAATAGGATCCACATGTGCCTGATAAATAAAGCTATTGTTAATAACTGATCCTTTTGATGTCAGCTGGACCTGACTGCTGAAATAAAGTAGAGGAAAAATGATTGGATCGAGACCAAAAAAGAGTGAAAACGCTGCTTCCACTAACATCAAACACTTCCCAGTAGGACAGAAAAATAAGTGGGTGTGTAGAAAGGAGCCAACTTGAATAGGAACTCTTTTATCATGTCGAGTAGAGTACAATACCTCAACTACAGGAATCTAAAGTTATGGAGGCAAAAGCAAATACCAAAACACAGGGTAGGGGATACCTCAACTTCCCAAAGTTTCAAGCACCCAATAATATTATGGTAGTATATATACAGGCAGCCTAAAAAAAACTCATATTAAAGGGTCGGACCTTTCTTATCTGCTTCATTGTCTTCTTTCTTAGAAGGCTCCTTGGCTGTTTCTTCCTTTTTGGAAGGCTCCTGGACTGCTTCTTCCTTTTTGGAAGGCTCCTGGACTGTTTCTTCCTTCTTAGAAGCCTCTTCAGAAGGAACAGCCATTACTTCCTGAGTCTGAGACCCAGACTCAGATGCCAAATGGACCTGAGCGTAATCACTTACCACTTTCTGCTTCTTCTCACCCTCAGCCATCACCACCTTCTCCTTCGCTTTAGCGCCGACATTCCCAGCCGCCTTTGCAACCTTGTGGAATGCACTCGCGATCCAGGCAGCCCCAGTGAAGACATATCGGTTTTTCATGGCAGCAGAGCTCGCGGTGTTTACCTTTTGCTCAGCAACCGCTAAGGCTGACTTTGTCTTCTCTGTGACCTGGTACTTCTCGTCAACCTCCCGTACCTTGTCATTGACGATGGCAGTCCCCATATTTATTTTCTCAGACAAGCCTATTTTCTGGTCTACTGACGCCATCTTGGCTGAGGCGGTTCTGGTTAATTGGTGCCTCTCGTCAAAGGATTTGGCTTGGTTCATAGCATCTTTCCCGAGGAGGAATCCACGGGCCAGCATGGTTGAAACTACATCCTCTGCTTTTAGGTATGCAGAATCGGTTTTGTTCTCGTCCTGGAATCATGCATAGAGTGGATTTAGATGAATTGGTGTTTCTGCTACTATGTAATCAGTTTAAAGCAGAAAAATCACACAATGGTACTTTTGTCCCTACATTTATTTGTGCCAAGGCTTCCGGAGGTAGCTGGTAATCTGGATCGATGCTTATGGTGACCATTTTATCAACTATTGTAGCTCCCTGGCAATGAGATAGCACTGTCAGGTATACGCAAATGATATTGTTGAATAAACAGAACATTCGCCGTCTGTGGTCAAAATTTTTTCATTAGTTGTGCTCAAGAGTATACTACTATTTGACAAGCAGCATGAACTGTTTCTGCACACTTTTTGACCTTCAGCTAAATATGATCTTGAACAGCAACTGAATAAATTCTAAATGCGCAAGATTAAAAACACTTTTAAGTCATGAAGCACTTAAGTTATCACTTCAATTGCAGCCAAGTGATAAAGTGTCCTGGTGATTACAGTTGGATAGTTTCTTCTTACCACAAGATAAATCAAACAATTTAGCCAACTGATAGATCAAACAGAGAAGACGGGCGGGATTATCCAAATGGTAAGCAGCCAATATTATCAGTCTTTTTCAGCCATCATACTACTACTACTACTAACTGTTGATCAAAGGCAAGTTATTCATCTCTCCCTAATTCTGAACACCAAACAAATAATGAGGCATGAGTTGATCATGCATCGGCACACCCAAGGTGGTGATATTGAATACTAAACTTACCGTCAGAAGGACAGCAGTTTCCGCTCCTTTCGAATCCTTAAAGGTAACATATGCAGTTTGAGATTGATCATCACTGCATAAGGTTTTTATCCCCTTCTTCAGACTTTAGAAAAAATATCAATGAGAAAAGCGTCGGAAAGAAATCATACTAACCACTTTTTCATCTCAAGGTAAGCAATGTCACCAGAAAAGGAGAAAAACTCCTTAAGTTCACGTTCAGATGCCCCCAGGGACACATTGCTCACTCTCACTGTTCTTAGCTGCAATATTAGAGAAAGTAAAGCAAATGTGTACGAGCAATTAAGCTTTCTTCATACAAAATGATAGTAGTATAAATTAATGACCCACTAAATTAATGGAGTTAACAAAATGACCATGTGTGTCTTAACAGGAGGATCAAAGATAACTAAGGTAAAAATGGAATCATTTAGACAACTAAATGACCATGTGCCATAACAGGAGGATCAGAGACCAACTAAAGAACACTGATTGTTTGAGCACACCCTTCGTCATCATGAGGCGAGAAAGCAAATATAAAAAATGACCAAAAACTACTGCGCTGCAAACAGCGGCACGTCCTGCAACGTGTTTTGGGAAAAACATAGTAAGGCAGCCAGTGCATGCTACATCAAATTTTAAATTCGTAACCTGTCTACATATAGTGATAATAGTAATAATAATAATAATAATAATAATGTAATGATAACAATAATCACTATCTACAATCGATTTTGGGGTATACTTGGAATCAGAGCACAAGTAAACGGAAATAGCCTATGACATCAAATGCGCCATTATGAACTTTAGAGATTGATGACAGGAATGTTGTTGAGACAGAAGCAGTTGCAAATAGAACACGCAATGAAAAATTGAATGGGCGTGGTGCTCACGAAGAAGAAATGGGTTATACATACTATACTGCATGCACTCAAATGCTACTAACCAGCCACACCAAAGTTGTGAATGCATAGAAATGCATCGACATTAGAATGCCTTAATGTAGCAAAGGAAGTGAACGGAGTTTCTACAGATGAGAATGCCCTCGAAAGCTATAGTGATGTCCCGAGAAGAAACAGACAATTACCACCAGAGTGTCTTTCAAAAATCACCAGGTCCAGCCAGGGATACTAATATGAGGTGCGTGTTTCGATTGTGTTATGGATACATGAATTGGTGCCGTGTATTTGTTGCTGGTACAGTTCAAGGTGGGGCCTTGCTAGAAGCTTCTGTGTTTGTTCTCGATTCAATCGGCCTTTACTTTGCTTTTTCCTTTTTTTGATGTGGTTATCATCTGGTTTGGTTCTTTTGTTTGGATGAAACTTGTAGGAAGGTTACTTTGAATTGCTGGTTTTAAGTTAGCGGCTGTGTTTGTACTGTTTAGTAAATTGTTGAAGGATGGTTTGTTTAGCTGTGATGTTTTGAATTTTTTCTTTGACACCCATTATACAGTTTTTGAACATTAAACAAACTATAACAAAAAGATGTACTAATAGTACAGTATTGCAATATAGTACTAATAATTATAGCAATAACATGTGCTACAACTAATCCGGGACGCACTTAGCATCATCTTATTCCTTTCATTATTTGGAAAAGAGTGAAGTAATCGTAATTGATATCAAAATATGATTATCAGTCTAAAAGCCACAGAACTTCATAAACAAATCTCCAAAGATATCTTTTGAAAACAAAAGACATCATCTGTAAAATTCATGCGTGAAGGAACGCTAGAATCCAACGCGACAAGAACATCCATATGCCAATTGCCAAGATCAAAACTCTCTAGCCCACTCGGTAAGATGAGACATGTCATATCAAGGGATTCCATTGCCCTAGAGAGATAGTGGAGCTAATACTATGTCTGGTTACGATTCTATTCATCACGCCTACATTATCAGAAGAAAGGACAATGTAACGATCACGATCGACAGCATAATCAATTGTCAAACATTTTCAAATCGCAATGAAAAAATTATAGCCATGCCGCTAATGAAGAGATAAACACCCGCATTTCGGTTAAAAATACCGACATCCCGGAGCCTTTCCCTAGCCGAAAGCTAACTCTATTCAGACAGAGGGAGAGAGATCTCCACCAAAAGCAAAGGACAGATAAGTCTGGAAATAAAAAGTCCTGACAATTTGATTATTTTTTGAGGTAATAGACAATTTGATGTCAAAAGTCCATATGCAATAGAAAATAATGAAGATTGATGCAACGAAAACTTGTATAGCGAATGACACGAAGGGAGGGAGATAGGGTCAAATGCTCACCGACATTGTTAAACGATTCAAACCGGGAGATTTGAAGGTTGCGACACAGAAAGAGTTTTCAAAAAAGATAATAGGGACGAGGGTGGAGAGAATTTAAAGAGGGAGCCGGAGCCGCGGACAAAGAAATAGATCGAGACGGGGATTCAACTGCCGGTGACGGCATTGAAAATGCACGTGATTTTGGCGCGACCAAACGACGAAAGGGGAGAGGTAATTATGGTCTTTCTAGCTGTGCAAAATTTATAAAAAAAAAAAAAGAAGGAAAGACGAGCTTTTATTCAGCAGCTTTTTTTTTTTTTTTTGAAAAAGTATTCAGCAGCTTGATTGGGCACGCCTATTCATGGACAGAATATTTAGCGACTCGGTTACGTTTTTAAGTTGGGGTGCGGCTTTACTATCTGTCCTATTGTGATAAATTTATTCGGTTTTTGCAATTGGAAAGTCAGAGCGCACAAGATCAAAACTACAGTCATCCGGTCTCTCCACCCACCTAGCCACCCTTTAATTTTCCTGCTTTTTCCTGCTGCTGATCTGTATTCAGTTGGCACGTACTCGAGATTTCTTCAGTTCCTAATTCGCGAGTCTTCATCTTAGGGTTCTCAGGTCCAACAGGGGAGGGCCCGAATTTGAATATTCTGGGCTCAGAAGGTGATTAGGTTTTGGATTAGTTTGGATTCTTCGGAAATCAAAGAGAGATGAGCTTTCAAGATTTGGAAGCAGGGAATCGACCTCTGCGAGGATTGATCAACGGAAAGCAAGACGCCACCCAGGCCGTCGCTTCTGGAATCTTCCAAATCAACACCGCCGTTTCGACTTTCCAACGCCTCGTTAACACGCTCGGCACCCCTAAGGACACCCCTGAACTTCGCGAGAAATTGTCAGTTTCTTAAATGACCCTCTTTTACGCCGTGGAATTTTATGTGTGTGATAACAATTTGGGTTTGAACTCTGAATTATGGACTTTGATATGTGAATTGCGTATCGGTGTTTTCTATTTGTTGACTAAGGAAATGTGGGATCTGTAGTTTTTATCCCTCGTGAAGATTAGGGCTATTGTGACAAGTTGGGAGGTGAATCTGAGATCACTGCCTTCCTCTTTTAACTTATGCTGCATGATGTTAGATTGCCAGGAAACAAGGGGTCCCTAGTTTCTGAACAGGAGCTCCGAGGTTTTGTTTTTAGAGTTTGCTTTTGAGGAATTAAGGCCAGAATATGCCCCCTTTACTTAATGAAGGTTCTACTAGCTGAACGTAATTTTTCTCAGCTGATATCTTGCCTAGCTTTGAATTAAAAAAATAAAACAATCTTGCCTAGCTTTGTGCATAGTGGTTTTAGTACATGATTTGATCAGGATCATTGGGATTGATGATTGAATATTATTTCTTATGTTAACTTAAGCAATTAACAAGTTCTGATTTATTCTCGTTATTTCATTGAGGAAACATTTTGGTAGAAGTAAGCTTCCATCTACTGTGCAATCAAGCAGAGTAGGGTTCTTGAAGGTCCTGGTATCTGGTATAGACAGAGTTGAACATGCTTATTTTGTTTAGATCGTAATCTGTCTGTCACTGCTTGTTGTCCTTTCTTATCAACATTTTTCCTTCTTTTGGTTTCCTGCAATATTGACTGTGTATAATTTCTGCTTCTGTACATCAATCTAGTTGTTTGCCTATAACTATTTTTATTTCGTTATAATCCTGAACCATGTATTTCCATATATAAACTTTTGTTCATAACGCAGGCATAAGACTCGATTACATATTGGGAAGTTGGTAAAGGATACTTCAGAAAGACTTAAGCAGGCAAGCGAAGCAGATCATCATGCGGGTGTTAGTGTAAGCTTCTTGTTGACTATTTCAAACTGTCAACGTCGGATAGGAATTGTCTTTTTAACTTTTTCATATCTTCCTTTCTGATCGGTGGATCTGTTCTCACAATGCTATGAAATTACCTTTTTTTTTCTCTTTCTGTTTGCACTGATGTTCTGTGAGATTTGTTGTAACCATTGAAGATTCTGCTAAAATGTGCATATTAGAGATACCAAGTTGTTGCTTGGTGATGTTTTATTACTTTTATTCTCAAAATTCAGGCTAGCAAGAAGGTCACAGATGCAAAACTCGCAAAAGATTTCCAGGCAGTCTTGAAGGAATTTCAAAAGGCTCAACGCCTGGCTGCTGAGAGAGAAACAGCTTACACCCCCTTTGTTTTTCAAGCCGCCTCTCGTGACAGGTAAATGCTGTGGATTTACACTGCAGATTTATATTCTACCTAGACCAGTCATCGTAAAACATGGTTTTGTTATCTGCCTAACTCTGAGGATCTTAATTTACGTAGCTACTCTACTGAGGTCAATGGAACAGCGGAGAAATCAAGAGAACAGCATGCTCTTCTTTTTGAAGCTAAAAGGTTAGGATGTATCTAAAGCTGTTACCTAGACATTTTATCATTCTCGTTTGGGTTCGTTTGGGGACAGCTGCTGGGGGCTGCTGCTGGGTCCTGCTGCTGGAAATTGAGAAGCTGTCTGCTGATGGTTTTACAGAAGCTGACAGCTGCTGGTTTAGTGTTTGGTGGATTGTGTTTTAAAAAGTGGAGGGGAAATTGAGAAGCTGTCAGCTGATGATTTTGTAAAAGCTGTCAGCTGTTGGTTTTGGGTGTTTGGTGGAAACCTGCTGATTTTAAAAATTGAGAAGTTGTCAGCTGCTGGAAGCTTGAGAAACTGTGTCCCCAAACGACACCATTATGTATGGCAATTTCTAATAGAACAGCCAGTCATTTATCTTTCTTTTTTTAGGAAAAGAACTTTGGAAGCTTCTGTGTGCATACAGGATATAAGCCATTTCTCAGATTTGATTACTCTTTTCCTGTGCAGTGATTCCCAACGATTTGCTGATTTAAAAATTGGAAATAGTAGTAATTAAACTCTAATCGATATAATGTGATCCTGCTTTTATTTCTGATACTTTCTATTTATAGATTGCTCTACTAGAATACCTGGACCGCATAGGTTCTGTCTGCCTGTACTTCTGTATGTTTTTATCTGGGTGATGCAGGCAAGAAGTATTGCTGCTTGATAACGAGATTGTGTTCAATGAGGCCATTATAGAAGAAAGAGAGCAAGGAATACAGGAAATTCAGAATCAAATTGGCGAGGTGAATGAGATCTTCAAAGACCTTGCTGTCTTAGTCCACGATCAAGGAGCCATGATAGGTAACTAGTCATCCAAGCCCATCCGAGCGCTTTTGCATACACTGCACATGCTCTGAAAGCCTGCTTATGTTACTCTTTACAGATGATATTGGCTCCAATATAGAGAATGCGCATGTTGCGACTGCACAGGGAAGGTCTCAGCTATCGAAAGCTGCAAAGACCCAGAGATCAAATTCATCCCTGGTATTATAGAAGTTGAACCGCTTATCTTTTTTTTTTTTTGATAATTTTGGCTTGAAGCCATAATATTAAAGAGAAATGCCTGGGGAACCAGGTGGATGGATAACAGGGCCTCATTAAAACCTCCATAAGTAAAACCCAATGGGAAAAAGAGTACCCACCCCATCCAGATACAAACCTAACGCCCACTCCATCTTTTTTTATTGGCTCAGTTCTATCATTATAGTTCCAAAATATCCCATAAAAAATAGAGAAGAAAAAAAGATCTCACCTTTCATTTGGTGGTTATTTATCGATTTACAGATTTTTGTGTTTTTTTGATGCAGACATGCTTGCTTTTGGTTATATTTGGGCTTGTGCTACTCATTCTGATTATCATGCTGGCTGCATAGATGAGAATGAGGGATACAAGTCTGACTCGAGTAGTTTTTTATGGTATCAGAGAAGGAGGGATCTATAGATGGTTATCTTGACGAAGCATGACTTTGAAGTTTGTTGGAGGTGTACCGTTGGAAGAAGAAACGAAAGAAAAAGGCTCGTCACAGTAAGTTGAGAAGGAATGTGCTATTAACAGTCATGTGGTTTGGTATAGGCACTCTGGGCAGTGTGAGTTTATGAGTTCCGCCAAGGCGTGTCTGCATTGGCTTGTAATTATTGATCTATGGTTGGATGTACGGGGGGATGGTGGGATGAGGGGGAATGAGTTCCATGGTTTCTGCAGAATCAAGTTGTGTAATAAGATTAAAATGTCAATTCTCTTTTTGACGACATTTGTGAATTAATAATGTTGGGTACTATTCAACTTTCGTGCTATTAATGCAGCATAAACTCGGAGGAGTGCAAGTTTGTAATATATGTATCTTAAGCATAATTAATGAGACGTTGCACCCAATAGAATCAAAATTTCCACGATGTGGGTCCTTTCAGTCCATCTCTGATAAATTCCTTTAACTTGGCCTCATCAGAACACAGGCTCCTGCTCAATTGACAAAGATTGTCTTGCTCACCTCTATGGTCTCTTAAGGTGGCCTCAATTCTGATAACCGCACCCCAGCTGGTAGCTTTGCTAGTATCAATCATGAGCAGAAAGAAAGATTATGCTTAACTTGATTGATGGAGTTATAGAAAACGCATAACTAAATGAACCATCACACAACCATTCGTTCCCCACATCCAAAATTGTAAGTAAACTAATGTGGCTTCATTTGCTATATGTCTACACATTAGTGGTTATCATTTTTCTAATTCATCTTATAGGATCTACTATAGCTCTCACAAACCGAACGCAGGTTTTTCCACATTTAAATTGAAGGAGGATTAATGTAGTTGTAGAACATGTATTGAAAAACAAGCTCAAGATTAATCACTCAGGGGAATGTTAGATATGTGGCGCTTACAGTATAGCCTTCTATCTATGGGCGTCGACAGTATTGTGACGGACAGCTATCATCCGTCTGTGACGGACCATATATTTAGATCGTTGGATCAATTTTTTCTTTTACATGTACGTGTGGAGTTATGGGCACGAATCTCATGACGGACTCTAAATCTCCGTCGCGGACGGAAGCTCCATTTTACTTTTTTTTTTATTGTGTCCGTTTTGGACTCATATTTTGTGTATCCCAAATGTAAAACAACGAGCTCGAATTCAACTATTCAAAAACATGGCCCACAAATCCAGATAATTAAGAATGTTGATTTATATAAAAATAATTGATGATCATTACTTATGTTATACTGTGATAATATTATTTACTAGTATCAATTAGGTGCTTATTAAAATGAAATCAAGGGTTTGAGTTTGACATATGTATCAATAACCCGTAGTTGTTAATCTAATAACAAACAACACCTTAATTAACATACTTATCATCTATATTTCTGAAAAAAAAATACTTATCATCCGCAAACTACCATATATTTTCTTACCATTGTTACATTTAAAATGACAATTATATATGCAAAATAACTAATAACGTGTGTTTGTAGTATTTACCTACAAATATCATACTATGACAGTTAAAACGTTGAAAGCTTATTTTAAAGATATATGTACAAAAATGGAGCATATATCAATTTAAAATACAAGTCTTCATCAACTAAATTAATTTAATTAAAAAATTCTAATATAAAAAAACACAAGCTAATATTTATATTTTCTACATTAAAAAGGTGACATATACTGTTTTTAAAAAATATTGAACCTAAAGATATTAGCCTTTAGATTATATGTTATTGTGCATACATAAATACCAAAGATTAATGAATACGTAAAATCAACTCCAACAACTCAGTTTATCATTTTCAAACATTTATAACTATCTGGGTTGTTAATCAATCAAGCTATGTAACTGAAAAAAATGCTAATAATAGTCTTATACACAATGATTTGATATGAACACAGTCAATGGAAAAGAATGCAACAATTAGTGTCAACTTTTCTATTATAGTGATGAAAATGATTATAAAAAGTTATGTATATGTTTCTAATCATTAGTGGAAACATTTATAAGCTATGGTGGATACGTAAAAATCAAGGTTAATGAATACGTAAAATCAAGTTCACCAACTTAATTTATCATTTCTAAACGTTTATAGTCTTCAGGTTTATCAATCAGTTAATCTTTGTAAACTGATAAATACTAAGAAATATTCTTATACAGAATGATTCGATAAAAACGGCCAAAGTAAAAGATACATACAGTGAGTGTTCCTTTTTATGATAGTGATGGAAACGATTATAGAAGGTTGTGTACATATTTGTAATCATTAGTGGAAACATTTATAAGTTATCGTGGATACGTAAAAGCCAAAGTTAACAACGTTAAATCAAATCCAACAACTCATTTATTGTGTCCAAACATTTATCGCCTTCACGTTGATCAATAATTCAAGCTCTATAAACTGATAAATGGTAAGAAAATATTCTTATAACTATAATTCGATAAGAAGGGCCAAAGGGAAAGATATATAATAGTTCGTATCATCTTTTCAATTATAGTGATGGAAACGATTATAGAAGGTTGTGTACATGTTTCTAATCATCAGTGGAAACGTTCGTATCATCTTTTCAATTATAGTGATGGAAACGATTATAGAAGGTTGTGTACATGTTTCTAATCATCAGTGGAAACGTTCGTATCATCTTTTCAATTATAATGATGAAAACGATTATAGAAGATTGTGTACATGTTTCTAATCATCAGTGGAAACGTTCGTATCATCTTTTCAATTATAGTGATGGAAACGATTATAGAAGGTTGTGTACATGTATCTAATCATAAGTGGAAACGGTCGTATCATCTTTTCAATTATAGTGATGGAAACATTATAGAAGGTTGTGTACATGTTTCTAATCATCAGTGGAAACGTTCGTATCATCTTTTCAATTATAGTGATGGAAACGATTAAAGAAGGTTGTGTGCATGTTTCTAATCACTAGTGGAAACGTTCGTATCATATTTTCTATTATAGTGATGGAAACGATTATAGAAGGTTTTGTACATGTTTCTAATCATCAGTGGAAACGTTCGTATCATCTTTTCAATTATAGTGATGGAAACGATTATAGAAGGTTGTGTACATGTTTCTAATCATCAGTGGAAACGTTCGTATCATCTTTTCAATTATAGTGATGGAAACGATTATAGAAGGTTGTGTACATGTTTCTAATCATCAGTGGATACGTTCGTATTATCTTTTCAATTATAGTGATGGAAACGATTATAGAAGGTTGTGTACATGTTTCTAATCATCAGTGGAAACGTTTGTATCATCTTTTCAATTATAGTGATGGAAACGATTATAGAAGGTTGTGTACATGTTTCTAATCATCAGTGAAAACGTTTATAAATTATCGTGAATATGTAAAAAACCAAGGTTAAAGAATATGTATAATCGGCTCCAACAACACTGTTTATCATTTCCAAATGTTTATAACCTTCACGTTTCTCAATCAGTCAAGCTTTGTAAACTGATAATTATATGATATATTCTTATACACAATGATTCGATAAGAATGACCAAAAATGAAAAGATATATAAATTTAGTGTCATCTTTTTTTAAGATAGTGATGCAAACAATTATAGAAGGTTGTTTATATATTTCTAATCATCAGTGAAAATATTTATAAATTATGGTGGATAAGTAAGCCCAAGGTTAATGAATACGTACTCCATCATTTAAGGTTTATATATTTTGGATATCAAAATTAAGGTTAAAATAAGTTTTTTTTATAGTTCAGTTTTTTCTAGTAATCTGAAAGAACACCACACATCTATGATTCATTAAATTCAATTTTATAATTATCTTTATTTTGATTTATTTATCTTGTTAGCTAATTGTATTTTATCTAAAATATATGGTTTTAACAATTTTGCTTTATATTTCAATTTTAAGTTTAAAATTTTTTAAATAAATTATATGACACTTTTTGAATTTATAAAAAGTTACACATATTTAATTTTGTGTTTTTATATATGAGTTTAAATTCTTCTTAATAGTATCATCATTTATTTTTAAATTGATATGTACTTAATTGTTTTGAAGATAGAAAGTATTATTTAATAATCATTTATATGGATATAGTCATATAACTTGTTATATAATTTGTGACTTATTTTATGACAATTACAATTAATTATATTATTTAAGTATTTTAAAAAGAAAAGAAAGTTACAAACATAAGTTAAGTTGTCATTTCCAACAATTATAAGTAATTATATTTATTTGTCTTTGTATTGGCTGACAAAGAAAAAAAAGAAATAGAGATATGTGAGGTATGGAAAAAATAATAAAAGATACATGACTTAGTGTACTGTGTACTTAGTGTACTACAATATAACAAGAAATAAGTGAACCGTAGAGATTGAAAGGAAAAAAAAAAGAAAGGGGGAGATGCTTTCCGTCGGGGACGGAAAAAAGCCTTCCGTCACAAAATCCGCGGCGGTGGAGTTATTTAGATGAGTCCCTTGCTTTTTTTTTAACAAATGGAGAACTTGGGTTTTTTTTCATTTACGGGAGACAAACCCACCGGTTTCGGTCACTAATATCTTTGTTTTTTTTTCTTATTTAAATTACTGATTTGCTTCATGCTTGAATATAATTGATGTTTCAATTAGTGATATGTTATTATTTTTGTTATAAAAAATAAAAATTAAATGAGATTTATTTTATCTAACTAAGCTGTAGTATAAGGATATATTTTATTTTTATTTTTGTTCGATGAACTTTTTACTTTTATTTTCACAAGTATTTTTTATCTATGAGTTAATTAAATTAGTATAAAACAATAATAAGAATCATATACAAGAATTTAGTAAGTTGGTGACTTAATTAGAAAAGAATCCATATGTACTTGTATCATAATCTAAGTTTTAAATTTTAAAACATAATTATTAATGAGTGTCGTTGTAAGAAAAAATAGAGTGAAGAGAAGCATAGAAGTTTGAAAAATAAACTACATTAAATCCTTAAAATGAACTTAATATACTAAAATAGTTAAATTGCAATTATGAATAATTCTATTAAACCTTAAAATTTAGAGATTGTGGAATGAACCACTGTATTACTAAATCAATTCGTTTTCAAGGTATAGAGGCAAACTCGTGAAATAGCTAACTACTATTAAACCTTAAAAATAATTTAAACATTTAAGACTTGAAAATTGAGGAACTCCTGAACCCTTGAACTTCTAAGGCAATTATGAATAATGTTTTTAAGTCAAAGGTTTAGCTTATCACCTAATATAATATAGAGTAAATTACTCGGAACCCCCTCCTGGAATGGGCATAATACAGTTAAGCCCCTTGTGTTTATCATAATTATTGGTAACCACCTTGAGGTTACATTATCTCTAACTATGAGCCCTCGAACTATAACTTTTTTTTTATCAAAACGTTAACTATATGTTGACCTATCAGCTTAATCATATTATTAATGCTAGTATCGACAACAAAATTACTTAATCAACATCGCTTAAGTCTCCCTTATCCCAATTTGGATGCATTTTCAAGGTAAGATTAACGTTTTTCAGACAATAAAAATGTTAGCAGTGTTTTTTGTCCAGCATGTCCTTGGCGGCGACCCTGAGCATCTCCTAGCTAGAGTTGCCGATAAATCCAGCCGTCCATTTGAAGGGAAACCAGCTCCAGCCAAAGACTTCATCTGTGTGTCACCTGCTACCAAAGAGGCAGCAAGAAGGACCAAGAATAGGTCGCAAAATGATTAAAGATACGCATGCAAATCATACTAGAAAGGTGGCATTGAATTACACAACAAGAACGCCAAATTGATACGTCGATTGCACTAAATTGATCTCCTTTTTAGAGCCACCATCCTCATGTTCCCCTTGTTCTCAAAAGCTTTCTCTACTCCCTTCGTCATTACAAGCTTATCATTGCAGATGAACAGCAACGTGAGTGAATATCTTTGATTCCTGCAATTCCCACTAGTGGAACGCGAGGCTTTAATGACGGTGGTTTAATCACGGTTTAAACAGACACCGTGATTAATAGGAGGCCGGAATTTATTAGCGACGATGATTGATTAACCCGTAATCAATAATCGATCGGAGGTTGGCGTGCCTTTTTAGAGGGATTTAGATGACGGTTTTTAGTAAAACCGTAATCTAAAGTCCCGTGTTGACGCGCGTTTTAGGTCAACGGACTTTAGATTACGGTTTTACTAAAAACCGTCATCTAAAGTCCCTCCTAAAAAAGGCGCGCCAACCTCGTCAACGACGTCGTTTTGACCTGACGAAAAAAATTTCCCGTATTATTTGATTTATTCGACTCCGCGCGTAATCTAAATACAGTTAACGACGTCGTTTTAGCAGTGTATTTTAGATTAATAAAAACTTTATATTAATGTGTTACCTATGTTTGAAACCCAACATATGGCAAATAATTATCGCGCTATTTTTTAATTTCGTTACACTTTAGATTACATTTACGTCGTCGTTTTACAGTGTTTTAGATTAATAAAAACTTTATATTAATGTGTTACCTATGTTTGAAACCCAACATATGCCAAATAATTATCGCGTTTTTTTTTTAATTTCGTTACACTTTAGATTACGGTTTTTGTGAGAACCGTCATGTAAAGTGTGACTTTAGTTTACGGTTTACATGTAAACCGTAATCTAAAGTCCATTTAAACATTTGCCTACACTCTGCACACTCTACTCACAGTAACTCTTCTTCTCTTTCGCGCTATCTTCCTCACTGAAATTGCCTCCTCTCTCCCGTCACCTTGCTAACGGCCATCGCCGCCGTCGCTCCCACCACCTTTGTCACTCCCATCGCCGCCGGTCACCACCCATCTACCACTGGTCTCACCGTCGACGTCTCTATCGCGTATTGGGTATGCGATCGCGATTGATTGTCGTTTTTTTCTAACTTTGTTCATATACATGCATTTCGATTGCAAGTTCTAACCTCGTTTGTATCGAATCCTGAGAGTGTAATGGCAAATGTTCTAACCTTGTTCATATATTTGTGCCCAGATTCACAGTTAATTGCGACCTAGTTCGTGGGCTGATTTCTACACTACTTGCCCACTTCGGTGCTTAGTTACGGTAACTTTGCAAACCAATCTGTAAACTGCTGTATTTATTTGTTCTTAGCATTTAGTATTACAATTAATACATAATAGTGTAGTTTTAAAAATGCTACTACTTAAAACTGCCACAGGAAAGAAAGTAAGTTCAAGTATATTACCGATTCCTGAAAAATGAATGGTACAGAACTGTAGCATATCTCAGTTTCATGAATGGAACAGAACTGTAACAAGTTGTTTGAGTTTTGGTCTGGATTTAAAAGCTTAATGGAATATTTAAGTAACTGGGTAAGGAGTTAGGAGAAGTATAATCAGTTGAAAGGAAAAAAAACAGACAGGGAAGAAAGCAAGAACACAACTCAGTTTCTGTTTTGATTTCAGTTTGGATTTCAGCTTCAGTTTCGTATCAGATCAGGTTCTGACTAATTCTGCATCTGTAACAAAGTTGCCTTGGGTTTAGTTGAGTTAGAAACTTTATAACACACCAAATTGACAGGATCGACAGTTTAGAAAGGTTTGAGAATTCAAACACGTGAACAAACAGAGAGGAGTCATACACCAGTCTCTGTCTGTCTGTTTCTTTTCTTTCAGTTTCTATTTCTGTTTGAGTTCTGTGTGAATCTGTTCAGTAGAGGCAACAGAAAGATGTTGTCGTTTTTCTGTTTCTGTAAACTAAATACATCAGTGAAGATAAGTTTATGTATGTTACCAGTTCTAGATGGTGCGTGCGAATTTGACTTTGATAAAACTGATTTGGAGACGTTAGAAATATAGGGGAGATGCTGTCGATTTTTTTCCGCGGTTTAGCTAGCATTTAACCTTGATTTTTTGATGAATTCTAATGTTGTCGTTTTTCATTTATGCATCAGGACTACGACTTTATTTAGGCTTCCGACCTCAACCGTCTTAGCATCGGCTAATCGTCTACCAGAGGTAAGATTTATATATATACATATAATATTTGACAAACTACCAAACATAGTTATCCGCCCAAGATATACCTAATAGAGGTATATCTTCGGCAGTCCCTGTCGGGACTGTCCACGATTGTTAAATCACACACCTAGGGTGTGAATGTGCTTTTAATATGTACTTTATTGATTATTTCAGCAGTATCTCTTTATTGTTCTTCGAATGCATATATTATTGATTAATATCATAATATCGTGCATTTGAAGAACTGTAGGGAGATGCTGCCGAAATTTTCAATAAATTACATATTAAAAACACGTTCACCGGTGGGATTTAATACTCATGGATGGATTTAGGTTGATAAGATACAAAAGTGTAAAGACTCTGCCACGGGTGACGGTATGAAATGGCTGCCTTCATATAAATAGCTAGAAGGAGATGGAACGTTCGTGGATTTACAGCGGAAATTTGGACGACAAGTTTTTAGAAGGAGTTGATAAGTTATGCACGGTGTTGGCGAACAATCTGAAACCTACAGACAAGGGATACATATTTTGTCCGTGTATCGACTGCCAAAACAATCTGAGATATCGCGGCGTTGAAACAATTAAGGAACATCTGATCCGCCGCGGTTTTACAAAAGATTTCCAAGACATAATCCGATGGCATGGTCAGAGTGCGTTCGATGTTATTAAGCCTGACGAAGGGGATAATGGTCAGGCAAACACAGAAACAGAACTTGGAGATGATACAGTTGCTGGTGATCCAGAAGACGTTACAGCGAACGTTGTGCCAGATTTCTGGGATGATGACATTGAGACTATGCTTGAAGATGTGGAACGACATTACTCTAACACGCCAGACAAGCATGAAAATTTGTTGGATTCATCCAAAACACCGTTGTACCCCGGGTGTGACCCTACAAAGTTAAGCAAGTTGAGTGTCGTCCTCAAGCTATTCAACTTGAAAGCGAAACATGGCTGGAGCGACGTAAGTTTCACTGACCTCCTGGAACTATTGAAATACGTTCTTCCGGTGGACAACGTTTTACCAACGACTACGTACTCAGCCAAAAAAATGATGTGCCCAATGGGTATGGGGTACCAGAAAATTCATGCTTGTCCAAATGGTTGCATGCTGTTTTGGAAATCGGATGAATTTGCTGAAAGCTGTTCAGCATGTGGAGCGTCACGGTATAAGAAACAACAAACTCACATCAGCGGTAGTAAGAAAGGTTCACCAGCTAAGGTATTGTGGTACCTGCCCATCATTCCAAGGTTCAGACGTTTGTTCTCCATTGAGAAAGACGCAGAGAATCTTCGGTGGCATTCAGTTCACAGGAAAAAGGATGGCAGATTGAGACATCCCGCTGATGCACCACAGTGGAGAAACATAGACGTAAAATTTCCTGAGTTTGGTAACGAACCGAGAAACCTAAGGCTAGGCTTGTGCACGGATGGGATGAACCCTTACGGTACTTTGAGTAGCATACACAGTACCTGGCCTGTGCTTTTGGTTATTTACAATCTACCGCCGTGGTTATGCATGAAACCAAGACACATCTTGTTGTCTTTGTTAATATCTGGTCCAAAGCAACCGGGCAACAAAATTGACGTATTCCTACAACCTTTGATAGAGGATCTACAACTCTTGTGGAATGAAGGGGCTACGGTTTACGACTCATTCAGTAAAGAGGACTTCAATTTGCGTGCTATGTTGTACTGCACAATCAATGATTTCCCCGCCTATGGTAATCTTTCAGGCTATTCAATCAAGGGGGCGTTGGCGTGTCCGATTTGTGGTGAAAACACTTGTAGCATTCGCTTGAAACATAGTGGGAAAACCGTGTATATGGGCCACCGAAAAATGCTTCCAAAAGGACATAAGTATCGAAAGATGGCGAAAGAGTTCGATGGGAAAACTGATCACAGCATGGCGCGCCAGCCTTTGACAGGTACAGAGATTTACAAAAAGTTGGATAATATTGTGAACAACTTCGGGCCGCCAACCAAAAGTGGTGAAAAAAGTGTCTGGAAAAAGAAATCAATATTTTGGGAACTACAGTACTGGCAGCATCTGGAGGTTAGACATTGTATCGATGGGATGCATGTCGAGAAGAACGTGGGTGAAAGTTTCACTAGCACCCTTTTGAACATAAAAGGAAAGACAAAGGATCATTTGAAAGGAAGAAAAGATTTAATTGAGTTGGGCATACGCACAGAGCTTGGCCCGCAAGAACGTGGAAAACGCACATTCTTGCCTCCTGCCTGTCACACTCTGTCTAAAGAAGAGAAACATAGTCTATGCAGTACCCTTTACAACATCAAGGTGCCATCAGGTTACTCCTCAAACATAAGAAACCTAGTGTCCATGACAGATTTCAAATTAGTAGGAATGAAATCTCACGATTATCATGTCCTACTTCAAGAATTTTTGCCAATTGCACTACGTGGGATCTTGCCGGATGCTGTCAGACACACAATCACAAACGTCAGTGTCTTCCTCAAATCCATTTCGTCTAAGGTTCTTGATGTGGACACTCTGTCTAAATTACAAAAGGATCTTATTGTGACAATGTGCCAGCTGGAGATGTATTTTCCTCCATCGTTCTTCGACATAATGATACATCTCCTCGTGCATCTTGTAAGAGAGATTCTGATGTGTGGTCCTTTGTACCTTCGCTACATGTATCCGTTCGAAAGGTACATGGGTGTCCTGAAGAAGAAAATGAAGAACCGTCGTCACCCAGAGGGTAGTATTATAGAGGGCACTATCACAGAGGAAGTTGTAGACTTCTGCACCAATTACCTAGAAGGTGTCGATACCATTGGACTTCCACGTTCTAGACACGAGGGCAGATTGAAGGGTGTTGGCACGGTTGGAAGGAAACTGAAAAGAATTGACATAGACACTCTTAACAAAGCTCATTTAGTTGTGCTAAGTCATCTTGAAGATGTTGAACCATACTTTGATGAACACTTGTGTGTTTTAAGAGCACAATATCCAAACATGAGTGACGTCAGACTACAAAATGAGCAGAATAGGACATTTGTCCGATGGTTCAAAGAGAGAGTGTTGTCCGATCAGTCCACGAATGTGCCTGAACTGATTAAAGTAGTTGCATTTGGACCAAATCTGGATGTAATTTCTTATGAGGGGTACGATGTCAACGGATTCACCTTTTTCACAGAACGTCAGGATCAGAAGTCAACGAATCAAAACAGTGGTGTAGAGCTTGAAGCTTATCAAAACTTATATGACGTCGGTGTCGTGGGTCATAGTCCTGTCTCAGTACAACAATCATATTTCGGTGTTATACAAGACATCTGGGTATTGGACTACAACAGCTACGAAATGTGTGTTTTCCGCTGTAACTGGGTTAACAACATTCATGGCTACCGTGAGGAGGAGCATGGTATGAAACTGGTTGATCTGTCTAGAGCTACTCCCACGGTTGAGCCATTCGTTGTTGGGACGAAGGTTAAGCAGATATTTTATGTAACTGATCCCTGTAATCCTAGATGGTCTGTTGTGCTTAAAGGGAGAAGAGGAATAGTTGGTGTGGATGGTGTGGTTGATGAGGATGAGTATGATGCAGAAGATGAACCTCCAACTGTTCCTATTTCATTGGAAGAGGCTGAGGTCACAGGTCATCGTGAGTATATACGATCAGACCATAACGAGGGAATGTGGGTTGAGAGATAATGGTGTATGTAAGTTATTACTATAAAAATTTATATGAAATTACCACTCTTTTATTTATTGCTTGTTTATGACCATTATGAAATGCTTAATTTAATTCAAATTGTATTTCAATCCTTGCAGGCATGGCTGATCAGGACATGGCTGATGCAGAGTTCGATTTATTTTGTCGTGAGGATGAGGAAAATGAGCAGCGAATGGTACCGGTCCCATCTACATCTGCCGCTGCTGCTGTTGCCCCATCCACATCTGCGCGCTGCTACTGTTGGCCCTTCCATGAGTGCACCTTCTACGAGTGCTACTCAGAGACCCAGAGGTAGAGGTCCGACCCGTGGGTTGAAACTGCAGAAAGAGGATCAGATTAGTCTTCTGTGGGACCAGTATGGGAGGTATGGTGGGGGCAGCAGGTCAGAGTTCGGTAGTATGCTAGGGACTCTGGCCAGATCACATTGCTGCATAAACCACACATGGAAACAAGTCCCGCAAGAAGTAAAGGAGACCATCTGGAAGAAGGTGCAAGAACGGTACAAGATCCCAGAAGAAGTGAAGAAGACCGTTCTTTCTTTGGTGTCCGGCAAAGCTAAATCATTCCGCCACTATTGGTTGAGCATTGGATCAACAGGGTGCCCCCACGTGAGCCTCCGCCGTATGTTGTGTACAACGGCATGATCACTGAAGAGGAGTGGAAGGAGTTCGTTGAGCGGCACGCCACCCCCGAGTTCAGGGTATGTTTGTGTGTACTCTTTTCTTAATTAATGCTCATAATGCTTTATCCCTGATTTTCTAATTAATTTCCTGTTGTACTTTCTTAACAGCAAGTACAAGAACAAGCACGGCAAAACCGTGAAGCTAATCTCTACCCCCACACCATGGGACGAAGGGGATATGTGGGCAGCCTCGAGGGATGGAAAGAAGCTGGTTTGCTGACACGGAGGAACGAGGATGGAAGTGAATGCCCGATCGAGGATGTCTCTGAGGCGAGGAGGGTGCAGATGTACATACTGGGACGCCAGAAAACGACCAGCGAAGGTCAGAGGATATTTCCTAATGCTGCGATGGAACAACTGGCTAACCAAATTGTAAGTATTTGAAAGTAGCTGTTAAATAATTTACTTATATACTCAAGTGTTTGTTGATCTTAAATTTAGTGTTAACTTCTTTGAAAATTGGACAGTACGAAGCGGCACAGAGAGGAGAAGTAGACTTACACGCTCCTCCTTCTCAAGACGACGCGCTCAATCAAATGCTTGGGAAGAAGGATCACCCGGGGCGTGTTAGAGGATTTGGGGGAGAAGTACGTCAGAAGAACGTATTCCCGCCATCTGCTAGGAAGGGTCAGATGAGTGCTGCTGAAGTCGAGGCGATGGTAGAGCGTAAGTTCGCTGCTGAGCGCCAAGCTAATGACGAGAAACAGGCTGCTGAGCGCCGGGCTATCGAGGAGAGGCTGCAGGAAGCGTTGAATGCGATTGCACATGCGACTACTCAGCAGCAGCAGCTAGATCCTCCTCGACTATCTTCCTCGTCTAGTTGTGCTCCGGCCGCTGACCCGTACCCGTTTGCCAACATCCAGGTTAACTTTGTTTAACTATTTTTCTCCTAAAATAAAGTTATTTAAATAGTATTAGATTGGACTCACTTATTTATTTCACGTATTATCTCTGTTTATTAAAGGAGCAAAAAAAATGTCGTCTCCAAATACCATTAGACGGGCACCCTGTAGATGCGGCCTACGGGACGGTGTTGCCATCAGGTCCACTCACGCTCATCAGTTTCGTACGTCTACCCCCATTCTACGCGCGTGTGACCTTGGACCTGATAGTTGATGGATTTGAGCATGCATACCTTCCGATGGCGTTTGACAACAAATGCACGCTGATCGAAGCGAAGGGAGACATATTGCCCTGGCCAGCATGTTATATTGTTGTCACCGATGAGGTAAGACTGTTTGACAACCATTTAGTATCTAATAAAATGCATTATTTAGCATTAAGTGTCTAATCTAATCTATTATAGATCCCTGAGCTTCCTCGCCGCATAACCCGGCCCAGACTAGAAGAGACCAGCGCGCCGGCGAATCCTGAGATCCCTGAGCTTCCTCGCCGCGTATCCCGGCCCAGAGAAGAAGAGATCTGCGCGCCGGCGAATCCTGTCAGAAGTACAAGGGTATGTTCTAGATAATTTTTTAATGTTACTATAATAATCAATTAGTAATTATCTTTACATTGATGCTTTACTGTTTGTGTGTGAAGGGTAAGAATCCAGTGAGTCGGGGTGCGAAAGGTAAGAATCCAGCGCCCGTCCGGGGTCGCACCAGGACTTCTGAGGCGCCTAAAAATAAGCTCACACTGCCACAAAAACTTGTTAATGTTTTGGGGCCAAGCAGATGAATCTCTACGACAAGATCATGTTGAAGTCATCTCAAACTAACAACTTCATGATGACGCTTCCAAAGTCGATGTTTCACTACGAAGAAGATATGATGACGGCAATCAACTTTGAGGACATCAGAGAGATGATGTGTGGAGATTATCTGAACATTAACATTATTCAAGCTTATCTAAAGTAAGTGTTCTTTCCTCATACTGTAAAAACATATAGAATAAGTATCTATGAAGTTGCATTGGCTAACTTTTTATAGTACATGTGATATAATAGATGTCTGCTTGAGAGATGTGAGAAGGACATGACCTCCATTACTGCGGTGTGCCCGGAGCGTTTATCGTACGACTCAGTCACTAGGGACCCGGGGAGGTTTTGTGAATACATGATTCATTGCTTCAATGTTGTTGATCAACAGAATAAATTATTCATTCTAATGCCGTATCACCAAACGTGAGTTCTAATATAAAATTACATACTAATTAGCTAACTTTTTACCTTCATTTCTCATTTCATTTTGTATTTGACATTGTAGCCACCACTGGGCTTTGTTTATATTCTGCGCTGCCACCGCTACTCTGCTCGTTCTAGATCCACTAGGGCAGTGGACAGAATTCAACACTGAAGACTTAATCAAAGAGTAAGTTTTTATTACTATTTAATTGTTTGTAAGTTTTTTGAACCAAAATTAATGTACTTGTTCATTTTGCTAAACGCTTTTGTTAATATATGTAACAGTTGTTACAAAAAAACCCCTCAGGGAGAGTTTGGTGATTTGACCGTCAATTACATCAAGGTTTGGTAATTCATGTATTTCATTCGTGCTGCTATTATCTTTGTACAATTGTTTTACATTTGTGAATTTTGGTGATTTAGTGCCCTACCCAAAAGGATTCTAAGAGTTGCGGGTACTACGTGATGCGGTATATGTACGAGTTCTGCGGGTACTTCCCAAGTTTTAAGAATGATATTGACAAGGTAATACGAACGCTGTCTTGTATTTAATTCTTTCGGCAGATTTTTTGTGTCTTTATCTTAATCTCATTATGTGTTCCATTCCTTTTCTTGTTGCAGATTAAAGAGCATTATGCCAGATTCAAGACTTATGCTCCTGCCGACTTGTTGCATGTCAGAGAGAGCATGGCAGCCATGTTTATGAGAATGGAGTGGTAGACTAGCTAGCTCTGATGCTGTAACATATATTTTTTGTTAGTTGCTGCTCTGATTCTGTTAGTTGCTGCTGCAACAGATTATATTGTGTAACAAATTATATTTTTTGTTAGTTGCTCTGATTCTGTTTGTAATGAATTATGCTAGCTGCTGCTGTAACAGATTCTAGCTGTTGTATTGAATGTTTCTGTTGCAATTGTGCGCAGAAATGAATTTGCAATTGTTATCTCTGTTGCAATTGTGTAACAGATTGAATATGTTACAGATTTTCGATCTGGTGCTTTATTAGATGTTATCTCTGTTGCAATTGTGTAACAGATTGAATATGTTACAGATTTTCGATCTGGTGCTTTATTAGATGTTATCTCTGTTGCAATTGTGCGCAGAGAATGAATTTGTGTTGTTGGTATTTGATTCAGGGGTTCAATTGTGCAGTTTCTGCCCTCTGTTGCTTATCTGTTACAATTCTGTCTCTGTTGCAATTGTGTAGATTTGTAAAAAAAATAAAAAAAAAAATTACACTTTAGATTACGGTTCTAACAATAACCGTAATCTAAAGTCCTTTGGGCGCGCGCGCCAAAAGACTTTAGATGACGGTTATTGCCAAACCGTCATCTAAAGTGTCGACTTTACATTACGGTTATTTGTAAAACCGTGATCTAAAGTCCTTTGGTTCGCGCGCGCCAAAGGACTTTAGATCACGGTTTTACAAATAACCGTAATGTAAAGTCAATGACACGCGGGCCGGAAAAGGGACTTTAATTACGGTTTTAAACCGTAATTAAAGAAACGCCATCTTTATTGACGCCCGCGTAGATTACGGTCCAGAACCGTAATTATACACGGTTTTGGACCGTAATTAATGGGTCGCGTTCCACCAGTGTTCAGAGCAACACCCTGATAATGAAGTGGTTGTTGTCTCTACACTATTAACACTTGACGCCTCGCTCCAGAATAGTTAAATGCAACACTATACTATAGTGCATTCGCGGAACGATAGAAGCAGCACAAACATGGCCCCTGCCGAATTACAGGAGAACTGAAGAGGTCACTAGGGCAAAGCGGTGATCAAAATCAAAGCTTGCATGTCCTTTTTTGGGAGATTCCAAAAAGGGCTGAGGAGGTGAACCGCTGAAAATTATCTCTTCGCACCCACTCACCACAAACATCAACACGTGGACGTGGTCAGCTTAAATATGTAGAAACAAAGCAAATAACTTCTCTGCAAACACAAACATGGCTTCGCCGGAGAAAAAGAGTGAAAAAGCTGGCCATATATTATGCAGAGAGTATTGCATTGACAAAATACTTAGTAAAAGAGAAGACTCTAGAGTAGAGAAAAGAGAAAGAATAGAGAGAAAAACCAAACCATGAGGATGGACCAACAAGAGGATGACCCTAAACTCACCCACTGATGTTACCAATAAAAAAAAAGACTAAAAGAAACCTTAGAAGATAATGAAAACTGGTAGAAAATGGTGGAGACATAAGACACTCGCGAAGAGAGAACCCTGAAAGTTTGTAGTTATTGTAAGAATATTCTGAGTACTCTATTGTTAAAGTTTTAATTCCTAACTAAGCACTCAATTTAGATCATTATTTTAGCTAAATAATTAGTCTTTGTTGTGCTACCGTTGCACAACGTTCAGATTGATTACTATTGCAATAAACGCATAAAACATCAGATTTTCCTCTGTTATCTTCTCTGTTTCTATTTACGCTATTTTCAATTCCAACAAAGTGGTATAAGAGCTTCTAGTTAACGGTTCTGGGAGTGGAAAAAAATAGAAAGAGGAAGAAAAGAATTTGAGCGTGTGAAGAGCAAACAAACCGAGAGGAAAAAAAATATATAGAGTGTAAGAGCAAACACACCGAGAGGAAGAAAAAAAATATAAAGATCTTGAGCGTGAGAGAAGATGTCAATCTCATCATCCTCCAATGGAAACCAAACGTCGATGCAACCATCTTTTCCAATATTCATTGGAGAGTCGTATGATTACTGGAGTGTGCAAATGGAGACATTGTTTCGATCCCAAGAGCTATGGGATCTGGTGGAGAAAGGATACAATACCAACGAGAAAGACACTGTAACTCTTCGCGACAATCAGAAAAAAGATGCAAAAGCATTGTTCTTCATTCAGCATGCAATCGACATGTCCCTTTTTTCGAGAATAATCGGAGCAAAGACATCAAAGGAGGCATGGGATAGGCTGAAAAATGGCTTTCAAGGTTCCGATCGAACAAAGGAGGTTAAACAGCAGCTATACCGCCAACAGTTCGAGAACCTAAAAATGAAGAGTGCAGAAACCATTCAAGCCTGCTTCACCCGTGTAATAACTATTGTAAGTCAACTTCATACTTACGGTGATAATATCGGTGATGGCGTGGTGGTCCGGAAGGTGTTACGTAGCCTATCACCCCGGTTCAATTATCTTGCAGCAACATTGGAGGAGACCAAAGATCTTGATAAATACACCCTTGATGAGCTTATGGGCGCTTTGCAAGCTCACGAGTCTCGGGTGATGATCCAAAAGGAAGACAACTGCATAAGAAGGCTCTTCAGGTGACAAGTCATGAAACAAAGGAGAAAAGAGGAGAATCAACATATCGTGGTCGTGGTGGCCGATCCAATCGCGGTAAAGGCAGAGGTGGTCGAGGTCGCAACCGCAGCTCCGTGCAATGTTATAATTGTAAAAAATATGGGCACGTGAAATCTGAATGTTGGAGTAAACCAAAGGATGATCATGCCAATTATGTCGGCGACGAGGATGATATCAAGTTGTTTATGGCTGGAGATCCTTCTACTCAAACTGATGTTTGGTACCTCGACAGCGCGTGTACCAATCATATGACGGGACAAAAAGTAATGTTCTGAGAGATCGACAAATCTCGAAAATTTCAGGTGAAATTGGGAGATAATAAGTTGATTAATGTAGCCGGGGAAGGTACAGTAGTCGTCGGAAAAAGTCAAGTCAAGAATAAGGTGATAAAAAATGTATATTATTCTCCTAGCCTTGCTCACAATCTCCTCAGTGTTGGACAATTGATGGAAGCTGGATACTCCTTGACGTTTGAAAACGGGGAATGTATCATCAGAAATAAACCTGGAGGTGAAGTTGTCACTTAGGTAAAAATGCAGCGCAATCGTATGTTTCCTATCATTTTTTATAATCATCCGGAGAAGGCTTTAGTGGCAGAAAAACCAAACGACTCATACATATATATATATGGCATTTGAGATTTGGTCACTTACATCAGAAAGGGCTGAAATTGTTGCATGACAAAGGTATGGTTCATGGGCTGCCTATTGTAAATTTTATTGATCCGTGTGAAGGGTGTATAAATGGCAAGCAATCAAGGAAGCCATTTCCTAAAGATCGAGCGTGGAGAGCAACAAGCAAACTGAAGCTTATTCACGCTGATTTGTGTGGACCAATGCCGACATCGTCACTTGGAGGAAGTAAGTATTTCCTGCTGTTTATTGATGATTACAACCGCATGACATGGGTTTATTTCTTGCTGGAAAAATCAGAAGCTTTTGCAAAGTTTAAGATATTTAAAGCCAAGGTTGAGCGGGAGACGGAGATAAATATTAAAGCCTTAAAAACAGATCGAGGTGGGGAGTTTACATCAAAGGAGTTTCAGAATTTCTGCCAAAAAGAAGGGATTAAGCAAGAGCTGACAGCACCATTTTCGCCGGAGCAAAATGGTGTTGTTGAGCGGAAAAATCGCACTGTGGTAGAGCTTGCACGCAGCATGCTTCAACATAAGAATCTGCCACATATTTTCTGGGCTGAGGCAGTAGCTACAGCAGTGTATGTGCTGAATCTCTCCCCAACCAAGGCTGTTATCAATCGGACTCCATATCAAGCATGGACCAGGAGAAAACCTTGGGTAGATCATCTCTGGTGTTTGGTTGTATGGCATATGCACTTGTCCATGCTCATGATCGTAAGAAACTGGATAGTAAGTCAATTAAATGTATTTTTATTGGCTACTGTTCGGATTCTAAAGCATATAAACTTATTGTACCTGAGACTAACAAAATTCTGGTGCGAAAAGATGTGGTTTTTGATGAAAATAGTGCATGGCCATGGGAAGATAAGCAACCTCCTACTGTTCGTGAATGCGTGAATGAAATTTCAGATTCAAATGATCATGCAGATGATTTTGCTGGAGCACCTGCTACAACACTTAATATTTCCTCACCTACGGCGTCACCAACATCGGCATCTAGCAGCTTATCTACTCCTGAAGTTCCACACTCATCAGATGATGAAGATGTTACACCTAGATACAAAGCACTGGCTGATATTTATGAATCTTGTCAGTTAGCACTATTTGCAGGCGATCCTATAACATTTCAACAAGCTGAGCATGAAGAGAAATGTTAGAAGGCCATGGAAGAAGAGTTGGCGTCAATTGAAAAAAAAATCATACATGGAGTTTAGCGGACTTACCATCAGGTAAGAAAGATATTGGCCTGAATGGATCTTCAAAACAAAGCAAACAGCTGATGGGAGCATTCAAAATATAAGGCCCGACTGGTAGCGAAAGGATATGCTCAATTGATTTTGAAGTTCTCACCGGTAGCCCGATTTGAGACCGTGAGAATCGTTTAGCAGCAGCAAAGATGAAGCCGGTGTATCAAATTGATGTAAATTTGCATTTCTCAATGGTGAGTTGAAGGAAGATGTTTTGTCGGACAACCGGAAAGGTTCGTCGTTACTGGACAAGAAAACGGTGTTTAAATTGCACAAGCTCTTTATGGTCTCCGCCAAGCACCTCGAGCATGGTATAGTAAGATTGATGGGTATTTTCTCACCAAAGGATTTTCTACGAAGTCCAAATGCTTCTACTCTGTACGTAAAGCAACAGGGAAGGACATCTTAATTGTTTGTCTTACGTAGATGACATTTATATTTCAGCTCACCATATAAAATGGCGGACAAGTTTAAACATGAGATGCAGCGTGAATTTGAGATGACTGATTTGGGTCTTCTTAAATATTTTTGGTTTGGAAGTGAAACAAGAAGCTGGTGGTATATTTATCTCTCAGAAAAAATGAAGATGATTTGTTGTTGAAATATGGGTTGAAAAATTGCAAACCAGCTGCTACTCTAATGAATACTAATGAGTAGCTGAAGCAAGATGATGGTTCCGGTGCCGCTGATGCGAAAGAATTCCGAAGCTTGGTAGGTAGCTTGATCTATCTTACTCATACCATACCCGATATATCATACTCTGTTGGTGTTGTTGCTCGATATATGTCTAATCCTACGAGACATCATATGGGTACAACAAAACACATTCTTAAATATGTTGCTGGAACGCGAGATTATGGGTTGTAGTATAGCTTTGTTAAAAAAATTCAACTCATGAGATTTAGTGATAGTGATTGGGCAAATTGTTTGAATGACCGAAGAAGTGTATCAGCTCATGTTTTTAATCTTGGATCTGTTGCTGTTTCATGGAGTTCAAAGAAGCAAGGTTCAGTGGCCTTATCTTCAACAGAGGCTGAGTATTCTTCGGTTACTGCAGCGGCGTGTCAAGCTGTTTGGCTGAGAAGAATTTGAAGGACTTGGGGCAAACAGTTGAGTCCTACAGTTATCTGGTGTGACAACAAATCAACCATTGCGTTGACTAAAAATCCGGTTCATCATGGAAGGACAAAACATGTCGACTTGAAGTTACATTTATTCGAGAACTTGTGTCTCGAAAGAAAACTGTCGTGTCGTTCTGTTCAACAAAGATGCAGGTTGCTGATATATTAACCAAGGCTTCGCCGAAGGAGAAATTCACTTTCTCATGGATTGTTTAGCAGTGTGCAAGTTTGAATCAAGGGAGGATGTTAAAGTTTTAATTCCTAACTAAGCACACAATTTAGATAATTATTTTAGCTAAATATTAGTCTTTGTGTGCTACCATTGCACAACGTTCAGATTATTTTTAGTTCCTACATTTAGGAGAGTTTTTTATATATTGGTTTGTATATTAGAATAATTTCTCTGATTTAATTAAGAGTGTATGCCTATATAATAGGCTGATTACTATTGCAATAACCGCATACACATCAGATTTTCCTCTCCTATCTTCTCTGTTTCTATTTACGCGCTATTTTCAATTCCATCTATTTCTATTCTTGGTTCTTAAAAGCATGCTTTAACAAGACCCATGAATGATGTCGAGTGAACATGGTTTTGTCGAAATTCTTTGCCATAACAGAGCACACATGGTTAAGATCGATGAAAAGGGTCATCAAAACCGGAAGTTACTGGGGAATATAATTAAGACTGACATAAGCGTATAGAATAATGTATGACTTTGTGTAGGTCATATTATATTACTAGCTGATTTGATTACTCTTTAAGAAATGATTGATACGGGGACTGAATTAAAAAATTATAATAATTAATATTAAAACGTTACAATCCCTTAACATCATGAGTTGGATACCACATGAAATACTCATCTTTTAATTTGTGAAGAAAGAATTCTCATCTATTTTTCAATTCTGTGTTCAGTCAGGTGCCTATGACTCAATCTGAGCGAATGATAGTTCATTGTTTATAACTTGTCAGCGCATCTATATATATACATTGAGATATACATGACATAAAAAAAAGACCTGTTAATTAATTGAAATCAATATTAAGAAAGACTAGCTAGTGAGTTTGACTTTCATTCATTAATTAATCTGAAGAGAGGGATCTTGTCTGTATATATTGAGGAGCAGCTTCATTTGGTGATCGCATTAGGCAGGCAGCTTATAGCTCTACTACAACTCATATCAGATACAAAGCTAGCTATATCAGAAAGGCGGCACCATGGTTTCTTATTGTGGTATCTTTTCTCCTATTTTCTTATTATAATAACATCAGCAATCCATATATATATGTGTGTGTGTCATCTCGTCTGGGTTTGATCTAATTGGTCGATGCATAATTCCGAGTTGTTTTCTTTTCTTTGTTGATGTTTTTGTAATTTATGCAGACTACACGTTTGAAGTTGAAAATCCAGTTAAAGCGGTACGATCAGTAAGAAGTCAACCACCTGCACACTACAAGATGGAGATTAAATCTTTCTCTGTATTGAGCCAAGCCATTAACGAGAAAATTCATGTTATCGAGTCACTGAATTTTCTGCAGGGCACTACAACTGGTAAAATGAATGAAATATAATAGTAGTAATAAAGAGATCAATAAACTATAATTAATCTCATTTCATGACCATTGTTAACTTTCTAATACTAGAATTACTCATAGAAAAAGAAATTCCATATTGAAGGAATTTCTAACTCGTGTATGTATGTGAGTAAATTCGTCTTTGAATGTTTACCTATCTTCTTTCTTGAACTTATGTATCCTAGTATTGAATTGGGATCAATTTGATCATCCATGATAAATGCATCCGATGATCTTGCTGTATAAGCGATTTAATGACAGAAGATGCTATAGGGAGAGATATTTGATACTGAAAGCATGCTATAGGCATAGGAAGTGTTTTTCATAAACTCACTTCTCTTGGTTGTGACCTTTTATAAAGACATTCTTCTACAGAAATTTATTTTATAAGATCTCGTTAGTATTAACGACTAATCCAAATGGAACTTACCCATGGCAAATTATCAAAATAGGCTTTGAGCGCCCATTTACCAAATACCATTGTATTTTTTATATATATTTCCTACACATATTAACTAACCTAATGTACTGGACACCAAAGGACAATGTGTGTTTACCCAGATGGTAACAGCAAGGACGACGGCGAAGGGCATCTATCTATGTACTTGAAAATGGTTAATAAGCCTAGGGACGACCGAGTGATTGACGTTATGTTTCGATTCTTCATCTATGACTACGCTAGGGAACAGTACCTAACAATCCAAGGTTAGTTATGTAATTTGTGTTATTTTTGTCTTTTATAAAGTACTACTGTAGTAAGTAAGCACTGGGAATTACTTACACAGATTCGACACTGAAGCATTACGAGTCGGTGAAGGACGTCCATGGGATCCTAGAGCTCTTAGCGTTGTTGATTTCAAGGATCCTTCCAACGGATTCATTAATGATGACTGCTGTACCTTGGTGTTGAGATCTACTATGTCAATAGCAGTCCTACTGTTGTCTCTTTGGATTCTGCAATTAAGCCTGAAACATCAAATCACTAAACATTCTTGGCATACTGAGACTTACCCTAAATTGGACGACATCAGTTATTCAGAACAGTTCAATCTCCTCGGAAGAACATGGTTAGTTTCAGTCTAGCCGCCCAGATTTAACTTGCTACAATTATGAATAATACTTGATTTGTGCCGCGTCCAGGAAACTTAAACAATACCCTGACGGTTTTGGAGACTACCAGGGTTCTCATCTTGGGTTATACCTGAAGCTAGACGATGTCTCTGATCTGGTCAATGGAAATAAAGTGTTTGTTGAGTTTGAGCTGCGTTTGAAGAGTCATGTCCGCATAGGAATGATTATAAAAAGACATGTAAGTTAGCTATTTCATAGTATTTCTTATTGAAATATCTTGTATATAATTGATTATTATATTATACTATATTGCAGGCACACACTGGTTCGACAAGTCCAGCAATTTGTGGGGTTATGGCGGTTTCATAACACATGATGAGCTTACTAAATGTGAGAACGAACTTGTCCCTAATGGCGTCTTGCATGCGGAAGTCACCATCAAAACAATGTTCGTGTTCAAGCATGTGTAGTGATTTATGTATGCATATTGATCAATTCTCAGTTAATAATTGTAAGTTCAATAATCGCTACCCCACCCATTCCTAGCTGGAGTAGTGTAACTATTTCTGTAATTTACAAGTTTGTTTAAAATAAAGAATGATACTGTACTAGCCTTATGTACCGCATGTTTGCTAGAAATTAATTAGGAAAGTTGAGTGTGAACATTCATGTTTGCGTCTTTAACATTCAGAAACGAAATCAAGTGAATGATGGACCTAGACCAAGCCCAGTGTGGAAGCAAATCAGTCAAAGAAAAATGGGCCTTATATGGCCCAGTATGACAGACCACAATATCAA
Source organism: Limonium bicolor (assembly GCA_023374045.1). NCBI lineage: Eukaryota > Viridiplantae > Streptophyta > Magnoliopsida > Caryophyllales > Plumbaginaceae > Limonium > Limonium bicolor. The sequence continues at coordinate 331,118,195 of CM041776.1, read as the reverse complement.
GTTTTTAGCACAGTCACTAACACTAGTTCAACTAGGGTGTGTTTGGACTTGAAAACATTGTCCCAGTTCAGCCCCACTAAAAAATAGCACTACAATGTATAACAACCGAAAACAAAAGGCAACAGCCCATCAAGGGGATGTAGCTCAGATGGTAGAGCGCTCGCTTAGCATGCGAGAGGTACAGGGATCGATACCCCGCATCTCCATTATTTAAAATTAGGTTACTTTTATTTTCAATCAATTAGCAGCTATGGCCATATTTTGCAATTCAATGTAAAATTTCTCTACTGACCTCATATTTCTCTCCTCATGCAATCTAAACCAGCCATCCCATGTCTTTTATCTCAACTAATAACATCTTATCCTTTGAAATATAATTCTAATATAATCTATAGGATTGGAATGTCGAACCTACAATCTATTATCATAGTAAAAAATAATTCACTAATTAGGTTATCTCACTTTTTATTTCATGCAACAATGCTACGAAAGTGACGAAACATCATTGTACAAGCCACATATAAGTTGACAACTAAAGAAGCCATATATTGTCTAGGCCATGCAAACAGTACTAGTTAACAAAAACTATGGGGCGGAGACAATGTCGTCAGGAGACATCAACACCCCCACTTTACTAAATTATACAAAATTGTAGTGTAAACTTTTTCTGGCTCCCCTGTTTAACAGTTAGTTGTAATAAAAACTAGAAGAATTCTACGATATGAAATCAAATGTTAAGACTTCTTTTTCAGATGGAGGAAATAACATTAATTTACTACAACAAGCTGCAATATATATCATGTATCTAGTTGTAATTGGACACGTATACACATGTACCCAATTTTCCAAAGAATTCGCCAAAATTAATGACAACTATATACGATCATATTTTTCTACTACCACATCAACTATTACTGTTAAATTCTTATCTTATCTGGCTATAAAGTAGTATCATAATCCATGTAAAAGAAATTTCTCTAATGGGTATCACTATTTAAAATATGCCACATGTCCTAAGATTGATCATTAGGAGTGATGGAGCCTTGATGAGGCGCCCTAAGTACTCATCCAATCAGTGGAATACAATACCTTGGAGGATGACACATTAAGTTTTGTCTCCGAAGATATGAAGATACATCGATGAGTTGTCCTAATAACGCACCCAATCAGTCAAGTATGCCGCTAACCACAAGCATCAAAATTCTCAATGCGATATCTCCAAGGATGGCAGATCGGGAGATGTATCTTCGAAGATATATGAGCCTCATCGGTCAGCCGCCTTAAGTATGAGCATCTATACTATATCTCAAATAACGAAAGATTGAGTGATCTACTTGAAGTATAATCCTCTATATTTTCTCCCTTCCTTGATGCCACTTATATCCCTCCAGTGCCTTCCCTTTTCATACTTAATGTATGTCAAATACTTATTGATCTTATGTTTTTCAGCTTCAACACCTGCTGGTTGCAAAGAAAGAGCATGTATTGGGCATGCGACCAGCATACCGTCCATTACTTAAAAGTTTGCTAATAACTCATATTTAAAATATTTTTTTCGATACTACAAAATAAATTTTAGTTCATGTGATACCATGAATTGCTAACCCTAAACATTTTTATACCAAAATATCTTTACTTGTCAATAGACATACCATATTAGTGTTTTTAGTTCATAAAATACGACAAAAGTTAATAAAATATATAATTTAAAAATAAAAATTTTAAAAAATATGATGCATTATATAGAAATTGTAAAAAATAAAAGCATACATATATAATTCTAAAATCTTAAAATATAAAAAGAATTTTAAAGTATAATATATTATATAGAAGTGACAATAATTACACGTATACAAAATACTAAAGAGAATGAAAATTTTTAATTTTTTTGCTAATATTACTTTCTATATATTAAATAAACTTATAACATCTAAACAATGCATTATATTTATACATTTTCAAGCAAACAATAATCCCTATTACTTAACAAATCGATTTTTGAAACATCATATATGCACTCAGAGGCGGAGCTAGTACCGGAGTTTAAGGTGCAACCACCCCTAATATATTCAGAAAAAAATCAGAATATATAATATTATTTTTTGTTTAGGGATTCCCAAGACTTTTGGACCCCTAACTAGATTGCATTGGAACTATAAGTTTATAGCCTAGTAAACAAAAAATAATCGTTCTCTCTCCAAACAACTTACGACTAGACTACATATCCCTCCATATTGATAAAAAAAGCAAAATAAAGTATCACTAGTACAGAAATGGTCTATCGTAGCGCCCCTACCGCAGCGGTTGTAAAAACAACCGCTGAGATAGGCCGTTTTTAAAAATCTCGCAAACCTATCTCAGCGGTTGTTACTTACAACCGCTGCGGTAGGGTCAATTAAAAAAAAAAACGTCTATGGCAGCGGTTCCAACTAAGAACCGCTGAGATAGGTGTTTTTTACTAACCTATCGCAGCGGTTCTTAGTTGGAACCGCTGCCATAGGGTCTTTTTTTTTTCCCCAAATCGAGCTTCCCGTCACTCTCGCCTTCATTCTCTTCTGTCAATCGAGAACGAAGCAAGGCGACAGGCGAACTCGACGAGGGCAATCTGAGCAGCTGACGCCTGCGATTCCTCCACCACCGCCACCGTCTTCTTCCTCGTCGCGCCACCGGTACTCGCCGCCGTCTCCGTCGCCATCCTTCCGTCAGGAGGCCAGTCACAGGCGTCGCATGAGATTGCTGCCAGAACCCTAGGTTTGATTCCGAATTCGAACTTTGAAATCTGTAAATTATTGTCTTGTTGATTGAATAACTAGTTGTAATATAGTAATTGATTGTTAGTTTAGTTGTGTGTACATAATTTGAATTTAGATAGATTATTGAACAAGTATAAATAGTTGTGCATGTAAGGTGTTCGATAAAATGCCTGAGTTGATATTTTTGCTGTTTTGCCCTCTGCATACAACCCAAAGTTGTAAAAAACGGTACGGGAATATTCTGTCACTATTACAATGATGCTAGTGATAATGCATCCTTGTTTCTTCAGTAATATATTACTAGAGATTATTTTTGGAAAAAACTACTAATGTTCGATAAGTAAGTTACTTGATATTTTATAGTATTATAGTACTTGTCAACTGTACGTGCTATATGTAAGTGGATGTTGCCCAAGCATACGTTTTTATCCATTAAACTCAGATTCCGATAAGAGATGTGATATGTTATTTACAGGTTATGTTAACTTGTGTTCTTTTTTATTAGGAATAATTTTATATTCTGGAGCATTGATCTACTTCAATCTTAATTTAATGATTGTAACCATATTAAGTTGAATAAATAACAATGTTAGCGTGTTCGTTTTTACACTCAGATTTTTAGTTGATATAGTTATTATGTTCGTAAATATGAAGTTAGTTTTTTAGAATTTATAATTATTAATATAATTATTTTTCTAAAATTTACACTCATTAAAAATATTCTTTTTTAGTAACTAATTAAAAAAACTTTTTATTAATTTATACTTTTTATTAGTTAAGTTTATAGCTATAAGTTATCTTAATTAATTTTTATGGAATTTGCGGTGACTATATTTTTATAGTCACCAATTCAGTCACACTCTCTAATCTCATTAAATTAATAATATATTTTATACGACCATCATGGAGACAAAAACGATGATACATTTTTTCCTCTTTTACGTGCTTAATATGATAATGCTTATAGTAATGGATTTCTTGCCCCCCCCTAATATTATTACCTTGCTTCACCGCTGTCTGCAGTAATTGGGGTGGTCTCTGTTCTCTTTCTTCCTCATTGCTTCTGTTGTGCAGCATGAGCTGAAAGGTAACATCTTCATCTATCTTTTTCTCTTTTTTATTTTCTTAATATGATAATGCTTATAATAATGGATTTCTTGCCCCCCCTAATATTATTTCCTTGCTTCCCCACTGTCTGCAGTAATTGGGGTGGTCTGTACTTCTTCTTCCTTATTTATTCTGCTGTGGACTAAGAGTGAAAAGGTAACATCTTCATCTATCTTTTCTCTTTATGTGTTTAATTAATTATGCGAAAAAGTGGTTGTGGTTAATATGAGTGATTGTGAATAAGGATGGTTGCTGCCAATTGTTGAATTTATTTGTCGTGGTAAATAAGATGTTGGTGAATGCTTAATGATAAGCATGGGATTAACACGATTACGCAAAGGTCATGCCGAATTTTTTCTAGAATCGTATTAGTCTATTAATTAATTTTATTTGTTATTTGTATATAACAATCTTTACTTTCTTTGTCAGGTCTTCTGAATCTGCTATTGGATTTGTACCAGTACTTTCCCAGCCCATCACCAAAGCAGTCTCCTAGCTTCCTCCTCTGTACAACCTTAAAACAAGTAAGTAATTAAACTTTATTTTTTGTTTTAATAATGCAATGATTTGTTGAAGTTAAATTAAATGTGTTAGAATTGTTAGAATAAGGCTAGATTAGTTACGTTGGAACGTTAGTACTTAGGCTACGTTAGTTTGGTTGGAACCATAGAGTAGTGCTGAGTTTGGTTGCAACCGTACATCCAGTAGAAACATGCTCCATATACAAATGCAGACAAAACTGAAAGACAAATCAATCTGAAACTTGTTTGTTTTCACATATAGAATGGAGCGTGACTGGATGTACGGTGATCGAGGGGATCACTACTTTGATGAGAAGCTGAAAGAGTTTATCAAAGCGGCAGTGCAACACAAGGACAGAACAAAGGCGGACAATATTTCATGTCCTTGTGTTGACTGTGGGGTCGTAAGGAAATTTGTAGACATTGAGGAAATTAGATTTCATCTTAAATCCCGTGGATTCATGCCACATTACAAAAGATGGAATTTTCATGGAGAAGATGTTGCAGCTAGTGCTTCAACATCATCAAGTGCTCATGATCCACGTTACGCAAGTACCCCCCACACCTTCAATACCATCAATGAGTCGGTACCGTTAAGTGATTCAGGATTCGATGACAGTGAGACCACTCACCATGATGAGCAAATGGATGAAATGTTAGAAAATGTTGCGGATACTTTGTCGATAAGCCGGAAGAGTATCAAAGATTGTTGGACGCATCAAAGACACCTTTGTACCCTTCGTGCGTGAAATACACAAAATTGACTGCTGTACTTAATTTGTTCAACTTAAAGGGGAAATATGGAGTTGGTGACAAGTGTTTCACTTCATTTCTAGAGCTGATACATGATATGCTTCCTGATGAGAATGGTCTTCCTACATCCACCTATGAGGCAAAGAAATGGATGTGTCCAATGGGAGTTGAATATAAAAAGATTCATGCTTGCCCAAATAATTGTGTGCTCTATAGGGGTGAATACGAACATCTAGACAAGTGTCCTAAATGTTTGTTGTCCCGGTACAAGGACAAGGATGAGGATTCCTCCTTTCAGAAAAAAAATCGTCCAGTGAAATTATTGTGGTACTTGCCGATAATTCCTAGATTCAAACGGTTGTTTGCCAACCCGAAAGATGCGAAGAACTTACGTTGGCACGCGGATGGTAGAAAAATTGATGAAAAATTAAGACATCCTGCAGACGGACCTTAGTGGAGAAATATCAACAGAAAATTCAAACATCATTTTGGGGATGAGGATAGGAATCTGAGACTTGGATTGTGTACCGATGGGATGAACCCGTATGGCACGTTGAGCAGTCAGCACAGCACTTGGCCGGTGCTACTAGTGATCTACAATTTACCGTCATGGCTGTGCATGAAACGAAAATACATTATGTTATCACTCCTAATTTCTGGTCCAAAGCAACCTGGTCATAACATTGACGTATATCTTGCACCACTGATCGACGATCTGCCTTTGAATGCAGAGGAAGTGTATGCAAAGGTAAAAGACATTCAAAATGTCTTTGGAAAACACATCCACGCCGCCGAAGAACATTTGGAAAAAACGTTCCATTTTTTGGGATCTACCGTATTGGCGGCATATGCCTGTTCGACATTGTTTGGATATCATGCACATTGTGAAGAACGTCGGGGAGGGTGTGTGGTACTTTGCTCAACATACCCGGCAAGACGAAAGACGGATTGAAGGTGAGGAGAGATATGCAAGAGTTGCGCATACGAAAAGAACTACACCCAATAGAGGATGAGAAGCGAACATATCTACCTCCTGCGTGTTATACCCTCTCTAAGAGTGAAAAATTAAGTTTTTGCAAGTGTTTGCACACATTGAAGGTACCATCTGGGTACTCTTCAAACTGGAAGAACCTAGTTTCTATGAAGGATTTGAAACTGTTAGGCATGAAATCTCATGATTATCATGTGTTAATGTTGCATCTTCTTCCTGTTGCAATACGAGGGATATTACCAGAAAATGTCAGAAATGCTCTAACTCGATTATGTTTCTTCTTCAACGCTGTCTGCTGCAAGGCAATTGACTCAGACACCCTCGATGATCTGCAACATGAAATTGTTGTGACAATATGCCAGCTTGAGATGTATTTCCCACCATCTTTCTTTGACATAATGGTGCATTTAGTAGTGCATATTGTCCGAGAGATCAAATTGTGTGGTCCGGTCTACTTACGTTACATGTATCCTTTCGAACGATATATGTGGATTCTGAAGGGTAGAATGAAAAACAGATATAGACCGGAAGGTAGTATCATCGAAGCAACAGTGACTGAGGAAGTCATAGAATTCGTGACAAGTTATTTGAACGATGCAGAGTCAATTGGTATCCCAAATCCCAAACCACGTCACCATGGTAGATTTAAGGGTAAAGGAGTTATTGGCAAAAAGGTTGTTCATATCTCTCGTGATCTTATTAATCAGGCACATTTGTTTGTACTACAACACCTTGAGGTTGTTGAACCCTACTTCGATATTCACATTGCTAAGTTGAGTCGACAAAACCCTACCAAAAACCGTATCTGGCTTAAAAAAAGAACAAAATCGAGTATTCGTCCAATGGTTTAAGGAATATGTGTTTGAGCAAGCTTCATTGAACCCCGAAGATGTCAGTGAAGAAATCAGATGTCTAGCTGTTGGTCCTGGAACAGATATGTATCGTTTGAAGGGTATGACATTAATGGATGCACATACTACACTGCACGCCAAGATGCTAAATCAATACATCAGAACAGTGGGGTAAAAATTGAAGCATCGGTGACTGAATATGGTCTAGGTAACCAGGTTCAACCAATGAGCAGTAGTAGTTGGTATTATGGTGTGATAGAGGACATATGGGAACTAAACTATCACATTGATTCGTTTCTATTGTTCCGCTGCAATTGGGTGGACAACCGACATGGGCTCCAAAATGATAAAGGACTTATTTTGGTTGATCTGTCACGTGTTACAACTAATAAGGAAGATCAGTTTGTGTTGGGTAAAGACTGTGACCAGGTGTTTTATGTTGAAGACCCAAAAGCTAGTAGATGGCATGTTGTTCTTCCAGGGAGAAGACCGGTTTTGTTTGAGGATGAAAACAACGACGATGATGATAATGAGATGATAGATGAAATTGTATCATTGCATACAGGGTTGCATGATTCAACTGATGATTTACAAAATGATGATGTTCAGACCATCTACGCTCGATCAGACCATAATGAGGGGGTTTGGGAAGAAAACAGATCATGATATAGTACTATGTCTAGGTAACAACATTGGTTGAAATTACATTATATAATTTGTATTATGTTGTTACAATGTTATCAGAATTAATTATTTATGTTTATTTTGCAATTAACATCGTTCCATGAATATTGATCTAATGTGTGTGTTTTTGTTCCTCAGTGGATGATGATCTATGATGATCCTATAGGACGACTGCTCCTGACTGGGGAAACTCAGCCACAGCAGAGTAGACCGGCAAAACGCACCACACGAGGTGGTAAAAAGAAATCAAAGAAAGCAGACGTAGAGACCACCCCACAGCAGACCGAGACAGCAGGGCCTTCACAGGAAGGACAAGAGTTAGAAGTTGCTCCTCCGCCTCTCAAGAAACCCAAAAAACGAGGGGCAAACCCGTGGGCTGAAAGCAAATAGAGGCCCCCCGACAAAGCCTTTGGAGTTCAATGAATTTAATCAGCCCACCGGTACCTGGAAAAATGATTTCACTGCTCTAGCCAGGCATTTGGTGAGTACATATTTCAATATAAACCATAATTGGAAGCAAGTGCCTCAGGCGTTGAAGGAGCAGATATTTGAACGTCTCAAGGTATTTGTTACACTTAATAGTTTGTTTTAAGATTTATATAGTTATTTTTTTACACTAATCCATTTTTTTTGTGCATATAGGACCGATTCTGTATAGATCCTTCTCTGAAGGATGATGTGATGAAGGGGATTGCCACACAATTCAAAGACTTCAGATCTCTGCTCACGAGGCAGTACATTTACTGTGAGGAGCCCGCAGAGATAGAGGAGGCAGAAGGTGAAGATGTGGATGATCGGAGACCACCGTGGCAAAAATATGATGGTATTACTGAAGAGCAGTGGAATGAGTTTGTTGCGAAGCGTTGACCCCTGAGTTCAAGGTGAGTTTCACACTATTAGTTGTCTTTTGTATGATAAATGTTTAAAGTGTCCTTAGAGTTCATTTGGTTAATTCATCTTTTTCATATATTATTTGCATAATTTGTCTTTTCATACATATATGTAGGCTATACGTGAGAAACAACAACAAAATGCAAAAAAAAATCGTTACCCCATCACATGGGGAGTACAAGTATTGCTCAGCGTGTACCACAGTGGGAGAAAGAGGGGTTGCTGCCAGCTGGCTCGAATGTCAGCGAACGAAGGATGAAGGTTTGGGACTTAAGTCGACGGAAGAAACCTTCAAATCCGGCGGCACCTGCTGAGTATGATGACGCCACGAGAGAGGTCATCAACCAAATGGTAAGTGATTTTTAGTTTAAAAAATGTTTATTATATTTATAGAGTAACAATAGCAGTTAAATAAACTGAAGTATCCTTATTGACTTATTAAACTCCATAACAGGAAGAGTTAAGCTCCCAGATCACCCAGGGCAGTTGGCAGCCTGTTAGGCAGGATGATCCACTTTCCCGCGCTCTCGGGAAGAAGGATCATCCGGGTCGTGCCGTAGGCTTTGGTGGTCATGTCGGTATACGCCAAGCCTTTGGTAATCCTGGGTCGAGACACGGTGCAGGAGGGAGCATTTCATATGAGGAGCACTTACGCCAGAATGCGGAGCTCGAGCAGCGACTACGAAGTGAGTTTCAGCAGTCGATCACTCAAGCTATGGAGATGATCCGATCTGAGAGGATGAGTCAGGAGGTTTCTAGACCACCAGATCAAGCACAAGCATCTGAGCCCGCAACAGTGCCTCCCAGTAGTGTTCACTCCGTCAACCCATTTCCATATTCATCTCTCAAGGTTAGAACAACATGTTAACTACAAATATAAAAAAACAAATTATACACTTGTTTATGTGCATCTAAATCTTTAATTTTGAAAATTTAGCAACCAATTGACTGCACATTGTTCCAAGTGATTGGCGTTGACAAAGTCGAAGTAGGGTGGGGAAAACTTTTCAAGTCTTCTGCTGGAGACACCGTGAGGAATGCACCGCTCCGAGAGTACCATGGCCGGGTGCTTGTTGAAGGTTACGCGCCTGCTTACGCGGATTGTCAGATACCGGTGCCCATTGCAGACATATCCACCCTTCGTCAAGCTGAATCTGTGACAGTACAGTGGCCCTGTAGATTGATTAAGCTTGGGGAGCAGCAGGTAACCCCATGAAAAAACTTATTCTTTAACATATCCTAGAGTAGAAACATATACTTATTAAATTAATATATTAGGAACAAATTCGATCAAATTCTAGTAAGGCAAAAGGAAGAGAGTTGTTCCACCAGCTAATCCTTCGATGGCATCCGCGACTAGAGTTGTGATGAGATCGAATTTGCTACACCCGGCGGTTCTGAATGCCTTACCCCCCATGCTGAAACTGTTGCACTCCACACTATTGATGACGCCGCCAGGAAGAGATTCGGTTACAATGGAACCAAGACCGGATCTTTTTTACTATACAGGCGCTCAGAGTTTTGAAGTCTATCTTACTGATTTTGTGGAGTTGTTCAGGAAGGATTGGTTAAGTGCGTCGATTCTCAAATCGGCTTGCATGTGAGTAATTAGCATACCTTGTACACATTTTACTCTGTATATTTGAAAATTAAATTCATAATATTGGTTTCTTTATGTTGTGCAGGTTTGTTGATGACAAGGCGGTCCAAGTACATGAGAATAGTAGTTTCGGGTTCTTATGCCCTGACTACTGTTCAGAAGCTAATATGGGATCTGACCCCCAGCTTTGGTCCAGTACTTGTCGAATGTGATACATTCGTGTGCACTTGCTGATAAATCTTACATAATGCTGCTCTTCATCAAGGGTAAGAATTTTATCAAATGTTCAATTAGTTTAAAAATTATGATATTTTTATTATGTAATTGATTGAATTAAGTTCTACTTGTATTGTAATCTATGAACAGCCGACACTGGTCTTTGCTCGTTCTATGTATAAAAAGCCCAAGAGTCCTCCAGCTTGACTCAGCATCTCGGAATCCCAAGAGGCCACTTATATAACATGTTGATGAGGTGATGAATTTACTTAACTTGATTAATTAGCAATTTTTAGTTATTTCTTAATCATCCGGTTGATAACTTTTACTTTATCTGTGCGTATGAATTCTAGTGCCTTTGTATCTGTAATGACGCAAGTCCGAGGAGAGATTTAAGAAGATTCTGTGGAATGTAGTCAAGGTATTTTTGTAGTCCTTATTCAAATTTTGTAATATGTTCATTAGTTTTAAAATAGGAACAGCATTATAATTTATGTGTTAAATCGATTTTGAATATGTACGTATATACATGTGCAGTGTCCACAGCAGCCGGGAGGTTCGGAATGTGGCTACTATGTCATTCGGTTCATGAGTGACTTGATAGCGGGACCGAGACTCTTGCCAGAGAAGTCTCTAGACCTGGTAAGTAGCATTCTCGAAATATTTTGGTTTTGTAGATAATTTTTAACATTGATTCTTAAACTCAAAGTATTATTAATTAGCAACTAATCATATTTTTTTTGTGTTAATTCCAAGGCTTTTGAAGAGTTGGTAGACGATTACAACCAAGGACATATAACCGAGGTGCTCGAAGAATGGGCAGAATTCATGAGCGTTAATGTAGGTTGCTTCTAGGGTTTGGTAGGATTGAGTAGGATGATTTTGGAATTCTCATGAAACAATTGTCGTTTCTGTAAAGATTTTGTTGATGTTAGATTAATTTGCTCAAATTTGTAAATGTAAATGGATTATTGCCCGTAGATATGTTTGGTGGCTATTTAAATGGTGAAATGGTTGATCTAATGCCCCAATGTGGTGGCATTGTTAATTGCTATATCTTAACAGGTTTGATTGATTTTGGGTGTGTGTGGTAGAATTGTAGGGTGGAATGGAAAACAAAAAAAAAAACCTATTGCAGCGGTTCTTAATAAGAACCGCTGCGATAGGTGGTTTTTTTTTTTAAAAAAAAGGTCTATCGCAGCGGTTCTTAGTAACAACCGCTGCGATAGGTGGCTTTTTTTTTAAAAAAAAAAGGTCTAACGCAGCGGTTCTTAGTAACAACCGCTGCGATAGAGTACCTACCGCAGCGGTTCTACAACCGCTGCAGTAGTAGGTGTTTCACCTACCGCAGCGGCACCCATCGCAGCGGTTTTCAACCGCGGCGGTAGGGTTCTTTTCCTACTAGTGTATGGTCAGAGTAATCATTACACTACGGAGATATAGAAAAACAAATCGTGCAACTCTCCTTTACTTTTTATTTCCTTTTCACGGAAGCTTCACATTTTAGTTTGCTAGAAATCCTCGCCGGTCCATGTTGCAAAGGGCGAAGCTTCTTCTTCCTTCTGTTGCAGAGCGGTGGGAAAGGTAAGCTTTCAATTTTCCAAAATATTGTTCAACATCTGCGACTATTGAGCTCGTTTGGGGAACAGCTTCCAGCAGCAGACAGCTTCTCAATTTCTAAAATAAGCAGGTTTCCACCAAACACCCAAAATCAGTAGCTGACAGCTTCTGCAAAATCATCAGCAGACAGCTTCTCAATTTTCAGCAGCAGGACCTAACAATTGTCTCTGCTTTTTAAAACCATCAGCAGACGTTCCACCAAACACTAAAACTAACAGCTGACAGCTTCTGCAAAACCATCAGCAGACAGCTTCTCAATTTCCAACAGCAGGAAACGGAAGGAAATACTCTATTTTCTGGTGCAAAATAATGGAAGAGTATTTGTCACAATAGTTTTTACGAAGTTAATTGCAGATGAATTCAGTTGGCCATGAACCATGATGAAAACATCATGTGAGATTACCGGTGGCGGACCCAGAAGTCAAATTTTATGGGGTCCAAATTTTTTCGACATTAACATATATTAAATTTGAAGGTAATATATAAATGTGGGGTCATAAATTTTTTGAGCATTAATATATATATATAATAAATTTTAAGATAATATTTAAATTTTAATAAGTACATAGTATTTGTAAATTAGACTCGTTTTTAAAAAATTAAACATATTACCTGATGGGGTTACACTTTAACATGAGATCAAAGAAGTAATTTTGTTCATAACATTAAAAACCTAAAATAGGTCGGCAATAATTGAACTTACAACCTTACATATAAAACATGTCTCCACCACTAAATTATTATCAACTTTCAGTATTTTACTTTAAAAAACTATTTTTTTTATCAAAAAGGCTACGGGGTCTGGGACCCCGTCTTGGTCCACCCCTGGAGATTACGGGTAGACATGATTAAGTAATGGGGAAATAGTGCAAGATGGAGGGTATATGCTTGGTGTTAGATAGAATAAAGTGTTGAGTGTGTGTAATTAATATTTTAGTCCCGACATTGATATAGAAGTGACGAGAATAGTTTTATAAATGACTACTTTGCATTAAAAAAGTGTGAATTGTGTAAGTGTGTGAGTGGTAAACGGGATAGATCAATCCTGTAGTAGTGTGTGTAAATTTCATATAATTAAAGTAGTTGAAATTTAGAATAATTTGTTGTACTTTATTTGGTTTAGTTTTGACTTGTGAAAGATTGTAATTAGAGACACATTTCTTAATTAGTGAAAATTTACACTTTTAAATTTCAACCACGGATTGATTTTATTATTTGAAATACTTGCTTAACTTGTTTCAATTTTCAATATGACTACCTAACTAGCTTTATTTTGTATATGATTTCCAGATTGGAGATGATCAAATTAATAAAAATTGATTCATTCTTCAAATCAGGGGGAAATAGTAGCGCTGATAAACGACCACAACATAGTGATGAGCTAGTTAAAGGTCCTAGTTGTATTAGCAATCCTTATCATGAGGAGAACCTCCTTTCAAAGCTCCTCGACTTGATATGGTCAATATGCTAGAGTCAGAGATGTTCACTACAAGAAAAATCAGATTTAGCTACCACTGTATATCAGTAGCTAAATCGTCAGTTTTGGTAGCTAAACACAACGGGCTACCACATTTTATGATTTAGCTACTGATATACTGTGGTAGCAAAGGTCCTAGTGGCTAAATTAAAAATAGCTACCGTTTTGGAATGCGGTAGCTATTTCGCTTTGGCCTCGCTACTACTTTTCCTATAGCTAGATATTGCTACCGTTTTAGAATGTAGTAGCCAAATGGCTACTAGTGTAACAGTAGCAAAATGGCTTCGAGTATAACAGTTGCGAAATCGTTACTAGTACATCAGTAACAAAATCGATACTAGTGTAGCAGTAACAAAATCGCTACTAAATATTGGTAGCAAAATGGCTACTAGCAAAGCAGTATCAAAGTTGCTACTAGTATAGCAATAACAAAATCGATACTAGAATGGTATATGCTAGCTCTACACTACTACATGTCCTAGTGGCTAAATTAAAAATAGCTACCGTTTTGGAATGCGGTAGCTATTTCGCTTTGGCCTCGCTACTACTTTTCCTATAGCTAGATATTGCTACCGTTTTAGAATGTAGTAGCCAAATGGCTACTAGTGTAACAGTAGCAAAATGGCTTCGAGTATAACAGTTGCGAAATCGTTACTAGTACATCAGTAACAAAATCGATACTAGTGTAGCAGTAACAAAATCGCTACTAAAATATTGGTAGCAAAATGGCTACTAGCAAAGCAGTATCAAGTTGCTACTAGTATAGCAATAACAAAATCGATACTAGAATGGTATATGCTAGCTCTACACTACTACAGGTCCTAGTGGCTAAATTAAAAATAGCTACCGTTTGGAATGCGGTAGCTATTTCGCTTTGGCCTCGCTACTACTTTTCCTATAGCTAGATATTGCTACCGTTTTAGAATGTAGTAGCCAAATGGCTACTAGTGTAACAGTAGCAAAATAGCTTCGAGTATAACAGTTGCGAATCGTTACTAGTACATCAGTAACAAAATCGATACTAGTGTAGCAGTAACAAAATCGCTACTAAAATATTGGTAGCAAAATGGCTACTAGCAAAGCAGTATCAAAGTTGCTACTAGTATAGCAATAACAAAATCGATACTAGAATGGTATATGCTAGCTCTACACTACTACTGAACAAGGCACCACCACCATTCAATCCCACAAGAAGTGGGAGCCATGTGCCCGCGTAACTTAACTATTCTTTAAATCGAAGACTATGTCATGTGTACACATCTAGGATCGAACCTTACAACGTATGAGTATATAAATATACCTCCCATACAATGACATATTTAATTCAAACTAGTGAGTTAAAATGTGCATAGGGCAAGAATCGATCCCCGGATGTTTGGGATGAATATAGAATGTCTTAACCATTGTGCCATGATAGTTATTCACATTATATATAGAAACTACGTGTATATATTGAATGTTTGATACTGTAAATATAAATGGAAGTTTTTGCCGAGACATGATCAAACCAGGGATATATTAAAATTAATAAAATAGATATATGGCCGATTATATAATATAACAATTAATTTAATGCAACCAAAATAGTAAAGCTAATAAAAATTTAAGTATATTATCGGCTTAAATTATAAAAAAATATACATATATATCTTTTAAAATCTTTGAAATGTCAAAAATTATACAAAAAAGATAATATATTATGTAAAGTTACTTATATAATTAAGTTTTATTATATAGTGTTACAAATACTATATAATATACATCATTACATGAAAATTAAAACTTTTAAATAATATATTTTGTTTTTGTAAATTTGTATAATATAATATTTTATAAATTTTAATAGATGTATAATACTGTATAATCTGACTAATTTAAATTGTTTTAACTTTACTATTTTTCAAAATCCTATTAATTTGTGTGTTGTTTGTAAATTAAAAACATTAATATATCGTATATTTATGTACGTTTTATTATAATTTTGTATACTTTTAACATTTTATAAATTTATACACACACATAACTAATATATATATATATTATATATATATAGATATATATATATATAATACAACTTACTTTGCAAATTTTAACCTACACGTCAACTAATTTAAATTGTTATGTTTTATTAGTTTATGTGGCTTTTGTAAATAAAAGTATCATATAGTAATAAAAACTGTATTAAATTAAATTATATATATAAACACACACATATATATATACACTTAACTAATTTAAATTCTTGTTACTACTATTTTTATATTAATTTTGTAAATTTTAATCAACATATGTACTAATTTAAATAATTACTACTTTTACTCTATTTTATAATGTATTAATATGTGTGATACTTTGAGACTTAAAAATTATAATATCAAAAATATATTATGTTAGGTATATCTTATATGATAAAATAAATTCTAGTAGTAGTATATAGTTTAATTATTTTTCATGAATTAGACAATTTTTATTTAATTATTGTTCTTTTTCAAAATTTTGATAGCTAAAAGCTAACCAATATACTATATTGAAAAATTAAAAAAAAAATTAAAAATTTATATAAAAAGATAATATGTCCACTATGGCAGTAGTAGTATAGGTTAGTATTTCAAACTATGTAGTAATCACAAGTTTAAGTTATAAGAAAATAATTTTGACACCGCATTTGAAATACCCCTGAACATAAACGCATAAAATCATAACGTGTTTTATAATTCGGACATAAAAATAACGTACAAAAAAATTCTAGTATATACATATGTCCGAACGCGTGACGACGTTACATACTAATAAAGTCGCGTACTTAAATATGTCTAATACGAAAACTACATGGGCGTAACGTTACGATATCGTAACGTTGTAATAAAATGATAACGTCGCGTAACCTTGTAACAAATAAATAAATAAATAAATATAACGTGGTATATATATGATGTTACATATATAAATAAGCAAGTATAACTTATACAAAAAAAAAAAAGAAAAGAAAAAGGAGCAAAGACACTCTCGCTGAGGCTCGAACCCGAGACCTCTCGTACCTTCCCCGAGTGCTTACCGGGTGAGCTGCGTTTAATTCAGCAACTTATGCACGGGAATTAGAACTAGTACCATCTAACTGAGTAACTACACAAAAAAAAGGGTGAAACCAACACACCGCTGTAGCACTTCTCCTTCCTCGTGTAATTTCAGAGCGAACCAGAGAAAAAGAACGGAAAACAAAATTTCCAACTCAACAACAGAATCGTTTGTTTATGCTAATTGCCCATAACTTCCTTGGTAACTTGAGACAATCCCACCATTATTCTTTTCTGAATCTCCCGCTCTCTCAGTTTTCTTTTCCTGCAGTGTGCTTGAACTAAGCACACACTGTCGGCTAGCACTGACTCTGCAGTAATCCACTCCACGACAGCCTGTTTAATCCGAGGCCAGCATCTATTGCCCAGCATGCATCTCCATGCCCCACTACTCTCTGTGGCATTGTAAACCAGGAAGACAACTCCAACAGAGAGCATGGGCACCGACTGCATTTTCAATCAGCAGACAAAATCTGATATGTTCAAAGTTTTATGCACCGGGTCTGTGTCACAAACACCCACACACCAAGCACTGAATGACCCAAACTCTCACAAAAATTTCCATGGGAACTGCCCCCACTAATCACTGAGTTAGCCCCTGTCTTGGCCTCCCGTACCTGGTGCCATGCGATTCATAAAGCCATAAAACTTCTTCCTTCACTCTCCTGCCTTGAATCTCTCTGCATGGGCAGAAACAACCTTCACTCCCTTTGATTCCTGATGCACGAGAGTTTCCCTCCTCTTCCTTGGTGTATTACTCCTGCGTGAATTGCTTACAGAAGCTCATTTTCATTCCCCTCGGTCAAGCTCACAAGTCTAGATGCTAACAAACCCACGACTCCTACCACCTGCAGTACGTTCTGTTGGAAACCAAACCAGAAACTAAATAGAGCCAGCAACAATCTGGTTGAGATATCAGCTAAAGCCTTCTAGGATTCATCAAATAACCTGGAAAAAAAAAAAACAGCTCAACCCCTTGCTGAAAGGTAACCAGAAGGTGTTAAATATATCAAGGTGTACCAAGGACTAACCCAGGGGAAACAATCGAGACACTCAAGAGGATCGTAGCGTGCTCCGACCGGGACTCCGAGTGTGAGACGACTCGAACTAGCGAAAAAGGTATGGACATGTGTGGTTCGTATGTTGCCGTGTTACACGGCTTGTGTGCTGTGTGCCTTGTGTGTGAAAATGACATAGATCAAAGCATGAAATTGGATTGCTTGTTTATCATGTTGTATGATTTCTATATCATTGTTGTATATATCATTGCGCGCACACAGTAGTTTAGTCCCTTTCTCGTTTATGGACCTTGAGATGAACTACTACGAATTATGAAAACAAAGAAAACTCTATAAGGGGAACTCCTCTCTAAACCATTGAGGACTACCATGACACCCACTATGGTGTCTATTCATTAATGATAATGAAGAGCAAGTCTCCTTTGGTGAGACATGACGAACCACGTAAAACAAAACAAAAGAACTATACGAAGAGACAAATCCTCTCTAACCTTAGAGGACCGCTAATGACACCCACTATGGTGTCGAGATTATAATGATAATGAAACGAAAAGTATCAACTGTGAAACATGAGAATAAACCGGGAAGACAACAGCTCGGGCCGCGCGGTATGGATGATCGGGAGTTGGTATCTGCATCAGATCCTTCGACCGTCTATGATGGAATATATTTTGGTGAAGCACATCCCGGAGTCCATAGGTGACTTCCGCTTCCTTGACCCTGGGTGTCGGGAAAGGGGGAGTGACAAGTTGGTGAAGCACATCCCGGAGTCCAGAGGTGACTTCCGCTTCCTTGACCCTGGGTGTCGGGAATGGGGGAGTGACAAATGGGTGAAGCTTATCCTGGAGTCTAGAGGTGACTTCCGCTTCCTTGACCCTGGTGTCGGGAATGGGGGACAGCTATGGAGGAGACGTCCTCCAACGCGCGGTGATAAAAGAATTCACAAGTAACCCTTGAAGAAACAAGGAATGATTAGCACCTACATAATAAAGCCTCGGGATCTAATCTATATCCCCTGACTCGGTGCCAGAGAATAGAGGAAAACATGTGTAACGAAACCAAGCAAATAAGAAAATTCACAAATGTGATCATTTAAGTAACAAGGAATGAATAGCACCTATATTATAAAGTCTCGGGATCTAACCTACATCCCCCGGACTCGGTACAAGAGAAGAAAGGAAAACATATGTAATGAGAACAAGATAACAATACGCAATCTCTTGAATGATCCCATAGCGAGGATTGACGGTATAATGTACCTACGCACACGTCCTATAATTACTTGACTGTTGTTGCTACACTAGCAGCTTATTATGCTGGACTGCGTGTTTGACATTGTTATGCTACTGGCAAGTTGTGCTTGGTGCTTATTGATATTGCTGTGCTACTTGCAAGATGTGCTTGGTTGCTTGCTGATATTGCTATGCTACCGATGAGTGTGTATGATATCATGATGTACTGATGTGTGCTTTACTGCTTTATCATAGCATGTAAAATGGACTTAATAATATTCGACCAATTAGTCGTGTGGCCCGGTAACATGCGGGCTTCACACGTTCATACTCAGCGTAGTTTGCTGAGTCCTTTACACCCAATTTTTTCAGGCCTTGTGCCAGACGATAACGGAGAGTAGGCAAGGGGTGACTATCATAGGGGTAGTCCACATGGCAAGACTTTAAGTAGTATGCTTTCTTATGTATGAGTTATGTTGTTTAAGTTGTTAACTAAACTGTAGATGCTCGGTACTTAAGTTGTACTTTATATTGTATTTGGATTTCGTTAAGTTGGACTTCCAGTCATACAGACCGTAATTGGAGTTGGTAATGAGGACTGTCAACACGTGGGTGGTTGGCGTCTGTAGCACCCGAATAGAGTTCGAAACCGCTGCGTAGACCTCTCCGCTAACTTAGGCGTGTCGTATTATTGTTGGTCGTGATTCGGGGGTGTTACAGAAAGTGGTATCAGAGCGTAGTTGCGCTCTGATGACTGGAAAAGAGAAGTACCGAGAATAGGAAAACCAAAATTTGGGAACGGGGTTAAGGGTTAGTAATGTGAGGCACGACTTTACTGACCTAAACCGCTTGCAAGGGCAATAATAACTTCCAGTAAGTTCTTGTGATTGTTTCATCGATGTTTTTCAGCTTAGTGTAGGGTACGGGGGCGTACCCTCTTTTAAGGGGGGTAAGCGCGTTTCGTTTTGTATGTGTGTTGAGTTATTATGATGTATTCCTACAACCACTCGTGGTTGGTTGGTAGGTCTGTGTGTTTGGATTGTGCTTGAAAATGTTATAATGTTATGTACGCCATGGATGAATGAATGTCGTGTGCCTTGGTTTGCACTTTAGCATGTTATACACATTGCTAGCTTCTGGTCTACTATGAGAAACTTGTGTGAAGCCACTGATGTGGCACGGTGCTTAGAAGCACCGAGCATTATAATATGGACTTAATCTTTTGGGTAGCGATAATGAATCCGGAGGGATCCCCTAAGGTTACCAGGAGTGGAAAATATAAGTTAAGGGAGTAAGACTTCGGGACGAAGTCTCTTTTAAGGGGGTAAGTTGAAATACCCTGAACATTAAACGCATAAAATCATAACGTGTTTTATAATTCGGACATAAAATAACGTACAAAAATAAATCTAGTATATACATATGTCCGAACGCGTGACGACGTTACATACTAATAAAGTCGCGTACTTAAATATGTACTAATACGAAAACTACATGGGCGTAACGTTACGATATCGTAACGTTGTAATAAATGATAACGTCGCGTAACTTGTAACAAATAAATAAATAAATAAATATAACGTGGTATATTATATGATGTTACATATATAAATAAGCAAGTATAACTTATACAAAAAAAAAAAAAAAAAAGAAAAGGAGCAAAGACACTCTCGCTGAGGCTCGAACCCGAGACCTCTCGTACCTTCCCCCCGAGTGCTTAACCGGGTGAGCTGCGTTTAAATTCAGCAACTTATGCACGGGAATTAGAACTAGTACCATCTAACTGAGTAACTACAAAAAAAAAGGGGTGAAACCAACACACCGCTGTAGCACTTCTCCTTCCTCGGTGTAATTTCAGAGCGAACCAGAGAAAAAAGAAACGGAAAACAAAATTTCCAAACTCAACAACAGAATCGTTTTGTTATGCTAATGCCCATAACTTCCTTGGTAACTTGAGACATCCCACCATTATTCTTTTCTGAATCTCCCGCTCTCTCAGTTTTCTTTTCCTGCAGTGTGCTTGAACTAAGCACACACTGTCGGCTAGCACTGACTCTGCAGTAATCCACTCCACGACAGCCCTGTTTAATCCGAGGCCAGCATCTATTGCCCAGCATGCATCTCCATGCCCCACTGTTACTCTCTGTGGCATTGTAAACCAGGAAGACAACTCCAACAGAGAGCATGGGCACCGACTGCATTTTCAATCAGCAGACAAAATCTGATATGTTCAAAGTTTTATGCACCGGGTCTGTGTCACAAACACCACACACCAAGCACTGAATGACCCAAACTCTCACAAAAATTTCCATGGGAACTTGCCCCCACTAATCACTGAGTTAGCCCCTGTCTTGGCCTCCCGTACCTGGTGCCATGCGATTCATAAGCCATAAACTTCTTCCTTCACTCTCCTGCCTTGAATCTCTCTGCATGGGCAGAAACAACCTTCACTCCCTTTGATTCCTGATGCACGAGAGTTTCCCTCCTCTTCCTTGGTGTATTACTCCTGCGTGAATTGCTTACAGAAGCTCATTTCATTCCCCTCGGTCAAGCTCACAAGTCTAGATGCTAACAAACCACGACTCCTACCACCTGCAGTACGTTTGTTGGAAACCAAACCAGAAACTAAATAGAGCCAGCAACAATCTGGTTGAGATATCAGCTAAAGCCTTCTAGGATTCATCAAATTAACCTGGAAAAAAAAAAAACAGCTCACCCCTTGCTGAAAGGTAACCAGAAGGTGTTAAATATATCAAGGTGTACCAAGGACTAACCCAGGGGAAACAATCGAGACACTCAAGAGGATCGTAGCGTGCTCCGACCGGGACTCCGAGTGTGAGACGACTCGAACTAGCGAAAAAGGTATGGACATGTGTGGTTCGTATGTTGCCGTGTTACACGGCTTGTGTGCTGTGTGCCTTGTGTGTGAAAATGACATAAGATCAAAGCATGAAATTGGATTGCTTGTTTATCATGTTGTATGATTCTTATCATTGTTGTATATATCATTGCGCGCACACAGTAGTTTAGTCCCTTTCTCGTTTATGGACCTTGAGATGAACTACTACGAATTATGAAAACAAAGAAAACTCTATAAGGGGAACTCCTCTCTAAACCATGAGGACTACCATGACACCCACTATGGTGTCTATTCATTAATGATAATGAAGAGCAAGTCTCCTTTGGTGAGACATGACGAACCACGTAAACAAAACAAAAGAACTATACGAAGAGACAAATCCTCTCTAACCTTAGAGGACCGCTAATGACACCCACTATGGTGTCGAGATTATAATGATAATGAAACGAAAAGTATCAACTGTGAAACATGAGAATAACCCGGGAAGACAACAGCTCGGGCCGCGCGGTATGGATGATCGGGAGTTGGTATCTGCATCAGATCCTTCGACCGTCTATGATGGAATATATTTTGGTGAAGCACATCCCGGAGTCCATAGGTGACTTCCGCTTCCTTGACCCTGGGTGTCGGGAAAGGGGAGTGACAATGGTGAAGCACATCGGAGTCCAGAGGTGACTTCCGCTTCCTTGACCCTGGGTGTCGGGAATGGGGGAGTGACAAATTGGGAAGCTTATCCTGGAGTCTAGAGGTGACTTCCGCTTCCTTGACCCTGGGTGTCGGAATGGGGGACTAGCTATGGAGGAGACGTCCTCCAACGCGCGGTGATAAAAGAATTCACAAGTAACCCTTGAAGAAACAAGGAATGATTAGCACCTACATAATAAAGCCTCGGGATCTAATCTATATCCCCTGACTCGGTGCCAGGAATAGAGGAAAACATGTGTAACGAAACCAAGCAAATAAGAAAATTCACAAATGTGATCATTTAAGTAACAAGGAATGAATAGCACCTATATTATAAAGTCTCGGGATCTAACCTACATCCCCCGGACTCGGTACAAGAGAAGAAAGGAAAACATATGTAATGAGAACAAGATAACAATACGCAATCTCTGAATGATCCCATAGCGAGGATTGACGGTATAATGTACCTACGCACACGTCCTATAATTACTTGACTGTTGTTGCTACACTAGCAGCTTATTATGCTGGACTGCGTGTTTGACATTGTTATGCTACTGGCAAGTTGTGCTTGGTGCTTATTGATATTGCTGTGCTACTTGCAAGATGTGCTTGGTTGCTTGCTGATATTGCTATGCTACCGATGAGTGTGTATGATATCATGATGTACTGATGTGTGCTTTACTGCTTTATCATAGCATGTAAAATGGACTTAATAATATTCGACCAATTAGTCGTGTGGCCCGGTAACATGCGGGCTTCACACGTTCATACTCAGCGTAGTTTGCTGAGTCCTTTACACCCAATTTTTTTCAGGCCTTGTGCCAGACGATAACGGAGAGTAGGCAAGGGTGACTATCATAGGGGTAGTCCACATGGCAAGACTTTAAGTAGTATGCTTTCTTATGTATGAGTTATGTTGTTTAAGTTGTTAACTAAACTGTAGATGCTCGGTACTTAAGTTGTACTTTATATTGTATTTGGATTTCGTTAAGTTGGACTTCCAGTCATACAGACCGTAACTTGGAGTTGGTAATGAGGACTGTCAACCACGTGGGTGGTTGGGTCTGTAGCACCCGAATAGAGTTCGAAACCGCTGCGTAGACCTCTCCCGCTAACTTAGGCGTGTCGTATTATTGTTGGTCGTGATTCGGGGGTGTTACAGCATTCATTTGTTGTATTCTAGCATAATATCAACTAAAGTTTAATAGCATTATTAGTCAGTAGCAATTTCGAAATTGAATTATATATATATCACACATTTAAATTATAATTTGCTATCACTTAAAAATATTAGCTATCATTTTTTATAATGTAGCACAATATTAGCCATAATCTCATTAAACATCATTAGTCGGTAGCAATTTCATAATTAAAGATACTAACAATTTTATGCTTGCTAAAGATATTCGCTACCGACGCCCAAACAGTAGCAGAACGGCAACCGTGATGAGTGTTAGTAGCAATTTTATTAACTTAGCTTATCTATTTGGTAGTAGCCACTTTTAGTAGCAATTTAGCTACTAGTTTAATATTTTTGCTATTGCTGCTTTAATAGTGGCACAATAACTACCATGATTGAGTTAGCCACTTCTTACAGTAGCTATTCCGTAATTTAGCTACCAACATTGGTAGCTAAATTGTTCTTACAAAAAGAACCAAGATGAAATAAAAAATAGCTACTACTAATGGTAGCAGTCTTGTCAGGCGATAGCGATTTGGCTACTGTTTAAAAAATCTAGCTACCATTGTCGTTGTTGTAGCAAAATAGAAACCACTATGTTAGTACCATTAAAAATCAGTAGCAATTTTTGAAAGTAGCTACCAATATATGTGTGGTAGCAAATCATTGGTAGCTAAATCTGTTTTTTCTTGTAGTGGTTCAACATGGACTACTTAGTTCGTGATCCAGCTTTACGACCCCCAATTGCAGAGTATCCAATTGATCAACGTGATGATATTAGACATGCATATATTAAACTTGGACCTTATCAGTTTCAAAAACATGAGTACCCTTTTAGTGGTATTGTTGGTCAAAGACGAAGGTTTCAGGCATCTTGGGTTAAAAGTTTTTTTTTTTGTTGGAGTATTCTGAGGCAAAAGATGCAGTATTTTTCCTTCCTTGTTATCCTTCGGCAAGAAGCCCATGAGGCGAAGTGGATCTGACCATTTACTGTCAAAGGTTTCAATAGCTTGAAGAAGGTGAACAAGGGCAAAGATTGTGCGCTTTTGTCAAACCATGAACGGTACACTCTTCTAACTCAGCACATCAGTATTCAGTGAGATGCTATGAAGATGTCAAGAATCAGCCTTGTCACATTGAGAATGTTATACACAAACAAAACTCTCAACAAACCGCAAGTAATAGATTGCGCTTGAAACTTCAGTTGACGCTATCAAGTGGCTTACATTTCAGGCATGTGTATTTAGAGGACATGATGAGAAATATGATTAAAAAATCAAGGGAATTTCCTTGAATTGCTGAAGCTTTTAGCATCTTATAACAAAGACGTTAGTGATGTTGTGTTAGGTAATGCTCCTTAAAATACAAAAATATACATCACCGAATGTTCAAAAGGAGGTTCTACGTGTTTTTTCTATGAGTGTGCAAGAAGCCATTCGTGATTAAATTGGTAATGCAAAGTTTTGCTTAATAGTGGATGAGGCTCGAGATGAATAAAAAAAAGAACAAATGGCTATTGTTATCAGGTTTGTTGGTCATGGATATGTGAAAGAGAGATTTTTAATTGGATTGGATTCACGTGATGACCTTACTAAATGTGAGAACGAACTTGTCCCTAATGGCGTCTTGCATGCGGAAGTCACCATCAACACTGTTTGTGTTCAAGCATGAGTAGTTATTTATGTATGTATATCGATCAATTCTCAGTTAATAATTGTAAGTTCAATAATCGCTACCACTGTTAAGACACATTGTATACTTACAATATTATGTTACTTTTACAGTTATGTTATTAGTCTTGTATCTTAGGTCTAATGATGTAATTTTCTAGTTTGTATTTAGGTTATATTGTAATTTTCCCCATATGCTCTATATTAGTATATGCAATCCACCACATATAAAAGGGGACTATTAGACTCTTCTCGTATACTTTCACATACGAGACTTATGTCTCAATTTCAATAAGATGAATACCCTTTGTTATACCATCTACTTTCTCACATGGTATCAGTAGCAAACTTGGGATTTTTTTCCCGATCAGATATCCTAGCTCCAAACATGTCGCCGCCGATGAAAACTCACAACCCAGATTCTTGAAAAATCTCACCGATCAAATTAGTTCTCCTTATTCCTCCACGTTAGTCGGCATTCCATCTCATAAGAAATCTTCATCAATCAGATCTGTTCTTTACGTTCTTCAACGTTTGCTTTTGCCCAAACTTCGTAATCCAGTTTCGCAATTATCTTTCACCCTTCTAATTCGTTCTCCCAATTTTTCGACATGTCTGGAGAAAACAAAACGAAGCAGAAAGAAGACGCAATCCAGAAACCAGACAAAGGAAAGACCATACTCGATCTGGAGGCCACGAGTAGCTACAATAGTATGTCACCCGAAGACGACGAGTTATATACCCATCCCTCTGACAATCCTGGGATCGTTCTGGCATACAAGTTAAGTTTAGGGTATTGGCTTCACCAAATGGAAACGATCTTTTATGGTCGGTTTGATTTCGAAGAACACGTTAAGTTTTATTGATGGAACGACCAAAAGATCCGACTACCAAGGAGCTAAACAAAGATTTGGGATAAGACCAATGGCATGGTCATCGGGTGGATTTTCACTGCGCTCGGAGACTCAATTAGAGAGTCTGTCATGTACTTCAAAACGGCAGAAAACAATTTGGAGCAATTTGTGCAAGCACTTCGACAATCCTTTGGCCGTTTATATTCTTTGAGACACGAGGCACACAAAGTTGAACAGGGGACTGATTCGATAAATGATTACTACCTAAATTGGTAAGAATTTGGAACGAAGAAGATGAACTTATAGAAATCCCCCTTGTTCATGTGGGTCGGCAGAGGCGATTTCTAAGATACAAGAAAATCAGAAAGTTCTTGAGTTCTTAATGGGTCTGTGCAATTCGTACAAAGCATCTGTTCAAGTTTGCTTCTCATGAAACCCTTACCCACTGTCGATCAAGCATATTCCCTTCTCCGAGAAAAAGAGAACCATCGATCGGCACATAAGACTCGAAAAACCAGATGGCAATTCCATAACCTTCGCCAACTCAACCCTAAATCGACAATCTTCGATCAACGATTACAAGTCAGACAAGAAAAAGTCAAAATGTTCACATTGTAAGAAGCCGGGACACACTGTAGACAGTTGCTACTGGGTAACTGGAGATTTTCCAAGCTACTGGAAGCACAACGTCAATAAGGATAAAAAAGGCTTTGCTGGAGCGATTCCTGAAACTCAAAAAAGCCAACATAATGAAAAACCAACTCCACCGTTCCAGGCATGAGCGAATCCCAGCTCAAAGCGCTTGTTGCCTATCTCAAGACACAAGAAAATACTACAAGTTCTGGAAATCAGATGTGCATGACTTCATTCATTGGGAGAAGAGAGGAGCCCTCAAAGGAAGAAGAAGCTGAGTATCAACGCCAATTCGCAGGTAACCCTAAACTCCACTTTAATTCGAAATCTATGACATTTATTACTGATAAAAACATGGCAAACCTTTGGATTCTGGACACAGGCATTCCTTGACAATTATAAAACATGCATGTATGATGATATTATGCCTGATGGGCATACTGGTTTGATACAAGGAATACGAAGTGTTAAAGTTCATGACAAGTTGATCATTCATGATGTGCTATATGTGAAAGCATTCAAATTTAACCTGCTGTCTATGAGAAAAACTACTGAAACAATTCTCAGCATGTGCCCTTATCTATCATAATGGATGTGTATGGCAGGACCTTGATTCCAAAAAGGAGCTGTTGTTTGGAATTTTATTGAATGGGTATATGTTCTTGATTGTGATAGGATAGAATCTGTTGTTGTGTGAACTCAAGTGTGAAACAGAAATACTTGACTACGAATGCCTGTAATGTTTCTGATCAGATTCAAATAAGTGCTAATAATGTTCTTATTTGGCACAACAGATTGGGGCATGCCCCTTTAGAAAAATTGTATAGGTTACATTTGATAAAAGAAATGATATGCCCTCAGATTTTGTGTGTGATTCATGTCATAAGGCCAAAGCCCATAGACTTCCCTATCAAAGATCCCTTACCATTAGTAATGACATTTTTGATCTGATTCATGTGGATATTTGTGGGCCTTTAATACCTTAACACATGATGATAAAAAAAAATTCTTAACTATTCTCAATGACAAGTCAAGAGCCTTATGGGTTAAACTTCTTCACTCTAAATCTGAAGCCTTTCAATTCATCAAATACTTTGTTATCTTGATTGAAAGACAATTTAACAAAAGAATTAAAAAAATCAGATCTGATAATGCATTCGAATTGGGTTCTTCAAATGAGGGGAAAACTTATTTTAACAGCCTAGGGATAATACACCAAACATCATGTCCTTATTCACCCCAACAAAACGGGGTTGTTGAAAGAAAACACGGTTACCTCATGGAAACATCTCGTGCCATTTTCTTCACATCACATTTGCCAATAGAATTTTGAGGAGAGTCCATTTTGTATGCCACTTATATAATAAATAGACTTCCAAGCACCACTCTCCAAGGAAAAACCCCTTTTGAATCTCTTTACAATATACAACCTGAATACAACACTTCAAAGTTTTCGGTTGCTTATGCTATGTGTTAAACCTTGGAAACATTAATGGCAAATTCAATTCAAAATCCTCCCCATGTGCTTATCTAGGCCCTGCAGACAGTCAAAAGGGCTACAAACTTCTTAGAATATCTGATCACAAAATAATAGTTTCTCGTGATGTCACCTTCCATGAAACTGTTTTCCCTTTCCATCAATATACATCTAACAAATTTGAATCTTCTCCTTCTTGCCAATACATTGATGATCACACAGAATACTACCTTTCATCCCTAGCTGGACAGACATCTCACAATCTGTCCCCACAACAAACATTCCCTCAGAACACAACCAAAACACCCATCATACTTCTAAAAACCAAAACACCACAGCAGAAACTTCTACCCACATCCAGACAAATATATTCCTCTCTTCCTGTCAATGAAGACAAACAATTCCTAGCTGAAACTGACCTAAGAAGGTCAACCAGAACTAGACAACCCTCTGCTCACTTAAGTGATTACCATGTTTACAAATGCTCAAATTCCAAAGGATCACTTCACAGATATCATTTCTGCTAGAATCAACAGAAACATATATCCAGCCATGTCCATTAGCAGTTCTGAATGTTTTTCCCTCACAGATGAGACACCTCTGTCTCTTTCTCTTTCGCTTCTGTTCTAAACAAGACCAATATCAATCAACATTTCCAAATACAAGACCCAAAAACCTATGAGCAAGCCTGCCTTAGTGAACATTGGTTGGAAGCCATGAACAAAGAGTTAACAGCCCTAACCAAAAACAATACTTGGGACCTTGTTAAACTCCATAAAAACAAAAAAACCTATCGGCTGTAGATGGATTTACAAAACAAAATTGAGGGTTGATGGTTCTATAGAAAGACATAAAGCTAGGCTTGTGGCTAAAGGTTTCAGCCAAAGATACGGTCTTGACTACACAGAAACTTTCTCACCAGTAGTTAGAATGACCACTATCAGAACATTAATGTTGTTTTGTTAAGAAAAATTGGCATTTGAGTCAACTGGATGTAAATAATGCCTTCATTCATGGAGATTTGAATGAAGAAATTTACATGCAGTTGCCAAAGGGGCTGGAAACTGCTGAAAATAAAAAATTGTTTGCAAACTTAAAAAATCTTTATACGGTCTTAAACAAGCTTCTAGGCAGTGGTTTTCCAGACTCATAGATTTTCTAAAAATGCTTGGTTATCAACAGTCTGATCATGATCATTCTCTGCTTTACAAAATTCACAACAACAAAAATACATTTCTGGCTATCTATGTTGATGATGTCCTGCTGACAGGAAACGATTTGACTGAAATAATCATGGTCAAAGATCATTTGGACAAAGAATTATGCATTAAAGACCTAGGAGAATTAAATTTCATTTTAGGAATGGAATTTCTTCATCATAACAAAGGTCTGATCATTTCCCAAAAGAAAATTCTGCCTAGACATATTACAAGAATATGACATGATCCATTCTAAACCCACTGCCGCTCCACTCCAGCTAGGCTTAAAACTCAAAGTTGATGAGGGTAAAACACTAGAAAACCCTACTGAATATAGGAGCCTGGTGGGAAAAAATAAATTTTCTAACCCACACACGACCCGATCTCTCTTTCATTGCTCAATTACTTAGTCAGTTTCTGCAGAAACCCACTCACAAACACATGTCCGCTGCGATTCACACACTAAGGTATATCAAAGGTACTGTTAATTATGGTATTCTTTTAAATAACAAGTCTGATTTTACATTGACTGCATACGGTGATAGTGATTGGGCAAGCTGCCCCATCTCTAGAAGATCAATATCGGGTATTACATATTTCTTGGTGGTTCACCCATTTCTTGGAAATCCAAGTAACAGGGCAGTGTCTCTTTATCCTCTGCAGAAGTAGAGTATAGATCCATGAAAGTTGTTACTGCTGAACTTGCATGGTTATCCAGATTGCTTAACCAACTAGGGGTTGACAACATCACACCTATACCACTAAAGTGTGACAATAAATCAGCTATATATATTGCAAAGAACCCTGTTGACCATCAAAGGACAAAGCATATAGAAGTGGATATCCACTTCGTGAGACAGATGATCCAAAATGGATTAATTGCTATCAGCCACATACCTACACAGCACCAGGTTGTAGATTTCTTGACCAAGACACTACCGGGAAAGAGTTACAAGTCTATGCTCAGAGATATTGGTTTATTTTTACTGCAAGATCAAACTCAACATGATGAGTTACATCTTGAGGGGAAGTGTTAAGACACATTGTATATACAATATTATGTTACTTTTACTGTTATGTTATTAGTCTTGTATCTTAGGTCTAATGATGTAATTTTCTAGTTTGTATTTAGGTTATATTGTAATTTTCCCCATATGCTCTATATTAGTATATACAGTCCACTACATATATATAAAGGGGACTATTAGACTCTTCCCGGTATACTTTCACATACGAGACTTATGTCTCAATTTCAATAAGATGAATACCCTTGTTATACCATCTACTTTCTCACAACCACACTCATTCCTAGTTGGAGTAGTGTAACTTTTCTTTGTAATTTAAAATAAAGAATGACAGTACTAGTAACTAGCCTTGTGTATACTGTATGTTTGCTAGAAATTAATAGGAAAGTTGAGTGTGAACATTCATGTTTGCGTCTTTAACATTCTGAAACGAAATCAACTAAGTAACGGATGGACCTAGACCAAGCCCAGTATGGAAGCATGTCATTCAAAAGAAAATTTAATGGGCCTTATATGACCCAGTATGACACACCACAATATCAGTTTTTAGCACAGGGTGTGTTTGGACTTCAAAACAAAGCAAACAGCTGATGGGAGCATTCAAAAATATAAGGCCCGACTGGTAGCGAAAGGATATGCTCAAATTCCCGGAATTGATTTTGAAGTTCTCACCGGTAGCCCGATTTGAGACCGTGAGAATCGTTCTAGCAGCAGCAAAGATGAAGAGTCCGGTGTATCAAATTGATGTAAAATTTGCATTTCTCAATGGTGAGTTGAAGGAAGATGTGTTTGTCGGACAACCGGAAGGGTTCGTCGTTACTGGACAAGAAAACAAGGTGTTTAAATTGCACAAAGCTCTTTATGGTCTCCGCCAAGCACCTCGAGCATGGTATAGTAAGATTGATGGGTATTTTCTCACCAAAGGATTTCTACGAAGTCCAAATGCTTCTACTCTGTACGTAAAGCAAACAGGGAAGGACATCTTAATTGTTTGTCTTTACGTAGATGACATTTTATATTTCAGCTCACCATATAAAATGGCGGACAAGTTTAAACATGAGATGCAGCGTGAATTTGAGATGACTGATTTGGGTCTTCTTAAATATTTTTTGGGTTTGGAAGTGAAACAAGAAGCTGGTGGTATATTTATCTCTCAGAAAAAATATGCAGATGATTTGTTGTTGAAATATGGGTTGAAAAATTGCAAACCAGCTGCTACTCCAATGAATACTAATGAGCAGCTGAAGCAAGATGATGGTTCCGGTGCCGCTGATGCGAAAGAATTCCGAAGCTTGGTAGGTAGATTGATCTATCTTACTCATACCATACCCGATATATCATACTCTGTTGGTGTTGTTGCTCGATATATGTCTAATCCTACGAGACATCATATGGGTACAACAAAACACATTCTTAAATATGTTGCTGGAACGCGAGATTATGGGTTGTAGTATCTTTGTTTGTAAAAAATTTCAACTCATGGGATTTAGTGATAGTGATGGGCAAATTGTTTGGATGACCGAAGAAGTGTATCAGCTCATGTTTTTAATCTTGGTTCTGCTGCTGTTTCATGGAGTTCAAAGAAGCAAGGTTCAGTGGCCTTATCTTCAACAGAGGCTGAGTATTCTTCGGTTACTGCAGCGGCGTGTCAAGCTGTTTGGTGAGAAGAATTTTGAAGGACTTGGGGTGCAAACAGTTGAGTCCTACAGTTATCTGGTGTGACAACAAATCAACCATTGTGTTGACTAAAAATCCAGTTCATCATGGAAGGACAAAACATGTCGACTTGAAGTTACATTTATTCGAGAACTTGTGTCTCGAAAGAAAACTGTCGTGCCGTTCTATTCAACAAAGATGCAGGTTGCTGATATATTAACCAAGGCTTCGCCGAAGGAGAAATTCACTTTTCTCATGGATTGTTTAGCAGTGTGCAAGTTTGAATCAAGGGAGGATGTTAAAGTTTTAATTCCTAACTAAGCACACAATTTAGATAATTATTTTAGCTAAATAATTAGTCTTTGTTGTGCTACCATTGCACAACGTTCAGATTTTGTTTTAGTTCCTACATTTAGGAGAGTTTTTATATATTGATTTGTTATATTAGAATTAAAATCTCTGATTTAATTAAGAGTGTATGCCTATATAATAGGCTGATTACTATTGCAATAACCACATACACATCAGATTTTCCTCTCCTATCTTCTCTGTTTCTATTTACGCCATTTTCAATTCCAACATCTATTTCTATTCTTGGTTCTTAAAAGCATGCTTTAACAAGACCCATGAATGATGTCGAGTAAGAAAGAATAGCTAGTGAGTTTGACTTTCATTCATTAATCTGAAGAGAGGGATCTGTTGTTATATATTGAGGAGCAGCTTCATTTGGTGATCGCATTAGGCAGGCAGCTTATAGCTCTACCTACAACTCATATCAGATATCAAAGCTAGCTATATCAGAACGGCGTATTACCTTACGGCCACCATGGTTTCCATTGTGGTATCTTTCTCCTATTTTTTATATAATCAACTATCCAACTTATATATATGTGTGTGGTCATCTCGTCGGGGTTTGATCTAATTGGTCGATGCATAATTCCGAGTTGTTTTCTTTTCTTTGTTGATGTTTTTGTAATTTATGCAGACTACACGTTTGAAGTTGAAAATCCAGTTAAAGCGGTACGATCAGTGAGAAGTCAACCACCTGCACATACAAGATGGAGATTAAATCTTTCTCTGTATTGAGCCAAGCCATTAACGAGAAAATATGTTGATCGAGTCAACTGAATTTTCTGCGGGCACTACAACTGGTAAATGAATGAAAATATAATAGTAGTAAATAGGAGATCATAATACTTTAATTAATTCTCATTTCATGACCATTGTTAACTTCTAATACTAGAATATACTCATGAGAAAAAGAAATTCATATTGAAGGAATTCTACCTCGTGTATGTATGTGAGTAATTCGTCTTTGAATGTTACCTATCTTCTTTCTTGAACTTATGGTATCCTAGTATTGAATTTGGAGATGCATTTGATCATATCCATGAGTAATATTTTATGCATTGATGATCTTGCGTGTATAAGCGATTTAATTGACAGAAAATGTTATTATAGGGGAGGATATTTGATAGTGAAAGCATCATCATCAAATGCTATAGGATAGGAAGTGTCTTCATAAACTCACTTCTCTTGGATTGTGACTTTTATAAGACATTCTTCACAGAATTTATTTTATAAGATCTCGTTAAAATTAAAGATAATCCAAATGGAACTTACCCATGACAATTATCAAAATAGAGCCTTTGAGCGCCCATTTACCAAAATACAATTGTATTTTTCATATATAGATTCCTACACATATTAACTAACCTACCGTACTATGGACACCAACAGGACAATGTGTGTTTACCCAGACGGTAACAGCAAGGACGACGGCGCGAAGGGCATCTATCTATGTACTTGAAAATGGTAATAAGCCTAGGGACGACCGAGTGATTGACGTTATGTTTCGATTCTTCATCTATGACTACGCTAGGGAACAGTACCTAACAATCCAAGGTTAGTTATGTAATTTGTGTGTTATTTTTGTCTGTTTATAAAGTACTACGTGTAGTAAGTAAGCAGCTGGGAATTACTTACACAGATTCGACACTGAAGCATTACGAGTCGGTGAAGGACGTCACGGGATTCCTAGAGCTCTTAGCGTTGTGATTTCAAGGATCTTCCAACGGATTCATTAATGATGACTGCTGTACCTTTGGTGTTGAGATCTACTATGTCAATAGCAGTCCTACTGTTGTCTCTTTGGATTCTGCATTAAGCCTGAAACATCACAACTAAACATTCTTGGCATACTGAGACTTACCCTAAATTGGACGACATCAGTTATTCAGAACAGTTCAATCTCCTCGGAAGAACATGGTTAGTTTCAGTCTAGCCGCCCAGTTTTGACTTGCTAACAATATGAATAATACTTGATTGTGTGCATCCAGGAAACTTAAACAATACCCTGACGGTTATGGAGACTACAAGGGTTCTCATCTTGGGTTATACCTGAAGCTAGACGATATCTCTGATCTGGTCAATGGAAATAAAGTGTTTGTTGAGTTTGAGCTGCGTTTGAAGAGTCATGTCCCGCATAGAAATGATTATAAAAAGACATGTAAGTTAGCTATTTCATAGTTTTCTTATTGAAATATCTTGTATATAATTGATTATTTATATACTATATATATGTGCAGGCACACACTGGTTCGACAAGTCCAGCAATTTGTGGGGTTTATGGCGGTTTCATAACACATGATGAGCTTACTAAATGTGAGAACGAACTTGTCCCTAATGGCGTCTTGCATGCGGAAGTCACCATCAAAACAATGTTCGGTTCAAGCATTGTGTAGTGAGTTATGTATGCATATATGATCAATTCTCAGTTAATAATTGTAAGTTCAATAATCGCTACCCCACCCATTCCTAGCTGGAGTAGTGTAACTATTTCTGTAATTTACAAGTTTGTTTAAAATAAAGAATGATACTGTACTAGCCTTATGTACGTATGTTTGCTAGAAATTAATTAGGAAAGTTGAGTGTGAACATTCATGTTTTCGTCTTTAACATTCAGAAACGAAATCAATGAGAAAATGATGGACCTAGACCAAGCCCAGTGTGGAAGCAAATCAGTCAAAAGAAAAATGGGCCTTATATGGCCCAGTATGACACACCACAATATCAGTTTTTAGCACAGTCACTAACACTAGTTCAACTAGGGTGTGTTTGGACTTGAAAACATTGTCCCAGTTCAGCCCCACTAATAAATAGCACTACAATTTATAACAACTGAAAACAAAAGCCAATAGTCCATCAAGGGGATGTAGCTCAGATGGTAGAGCGCTCGCTTAGCATGCGAGAGGTACGGGGATCGATACCCTGCATCTCCATTATTTAAATTAGGTTACTTTTATTTTCAATCAATTAGCAGCGCTATGGCCATATTTTGCAATTCAATGAAAATTTCTCTACTGACCTCATATTTCTCTCCTCATGCAATCTAAACCAGCCATCCCATGTCTTTTATCTCAACTAATAGCATCTTATCCTTTGAAATATAATTCTAATATAATCTATAGGATTGGAATGTCGAACCTACAATCTATTATCATAGTAAAAAATAATTCACTAATCAGGTTATCTCACTTTTTATTTCATGCAACAATGCTACGAAAGTGACGAAACATCATTGTACAAGCCACATATAAGTTGACAACTAAAGAAGCCATATATTGTCTAGGCCATGCAAACAGTACTAGTTAACAAAAACTATGGGGCGGAGACAATGTCGTCAGGAGACATCAACCCCCCACTTTATTAAATTATACAAAATTGTATGTGTGTAAACTTTTTCTGGCTCCCCTGTTTAACAGTTAGTTGTAATAAAAACTAGAAGAATTCTACGATATGAAATCAAATGTTAAGACTTCTTTTTCAGATGGAGGAAATAACATTAATTTACTACAACAAGCTGCAATATATATCATGTATCTAGTTGTAATTGGACACGTGTAACGCCCCTATTAACCATAAATACAGCGGAAATAAAACTCTAAGGCGATTACAGACCATCGGGTTCCAAACACCCGGCTCCAAACCTCACCAATTACAACTTACAATCTACAAAAGCTACGGTCTGAACTCGAGAAAAACTTAACACAAAACATAATAGAAATTAAAACATTAACTCTCCACAAAACCTAGTCCCATCCAAACGCTCATTCTCTTCGCGGCCACCTGTAATTCAATTCGTACCTGCAAGATGAACCAAGCAGCCACCCCGAGAGGGGAGTGAGTCAGTTCCCTGGAATGGAACTGGTACAATTCTCCAAAAAACAAACTTTATAAAACATAACTCTTCAAAATAAACAGTAACTTGAAATTAAACTCTGAAAGTAAAGCATGGAAACAAGGCACTTAAAATCACCAAGCCAAAGAAAACAAGTTAAGGATAAAGAAATGATAGAAAGGTAAAGTTAGTGAAACACAATCACATCATGTGTTAGTGAACATCCATTTCCTTTGTAAACCCAATTCCCATTAGGAGTAGAAAAACTCAGATAGTCACAAAGGACTAGGAATGATAAAATAGATCCAAGAACCAAGAACTCAAGAGTGGAATAATTTCAACTCGGAGAGATGGCCCCCACCGCCAATCACGTCCACTAAGGAGAGGGGATATACAGCCCCTCACTGTTATCACGTCCACTAAGGACAGGGATATAAGCCCCTCACTGTCTATCACGTCCACTAAGGACAGGGGATATACAGCCCTCACTGTTCTATCACGTCCCTTGTTGGGACAGGGGATATACAGCCCCTCACTGTTACCATTGAAGACGCTGCGCACGTCGAAAGAAAGATTTCCAAGATTGACCTTTTCAAAAATCCGCTAGATCACCACTACCAGAGCAATACCAAAACACTCAGTCCTACAGAGTGGCAGAAGCGTAAACCCTAAGCAGCCAATGTCTAACGGGCAACCAGTAGAAGAAACCAATACCCAAGTGAGTTCCACATCCAAAGGCTCAGTTAGTCACACAAGCTGAGTCAGTCACACACCATTTCCTTTTAGAAGTTCCTCTTAAAGCCAGTTAGCGTTTTCCAAAACATTCTACAAGTCAATAGCAAAAATAACGTAGTACGAGAAATCGTACAAAAACATGCAATAGAGTCCAAAACACAACAAGCTGAGTACGAGAAATCGTACCTGGGTAATGCTGTAGCAGTTCTAGTCAACTTGCACAAACAATAAACAGTACTCTGAAGAATATTAAAGGTAGTCTATCATCAATCACTTTGTAGCCTAAGTTAAGCTTAAATAAACTCCTTACTTTATTCCAAAGCCTCATTGTCTTTAAGCCCCCACTAAGGATGCCCAAGTTCGATAACTTAGCAATGATGTGGACGTGGGGATCAGTCTTGGACATAATGGTAAACGGGTCTGGTGACCTTGGGCTTAGGAGGGTCGTCAGAGACTGGTGGTCCCCAAGCACAAGTGTTGGAGGAAGACCTGGAGGATGTGGTCTTAGGGCTTCTTTGAGGAGCCGGAGATTCCCCCTGGGTTCGAGCCTGCCGACCCTCTAAGCAGCAAGAAGACGACCCCGAAGATGATCCTGAGGAGGCAGTTGTTAAAGAGGACAGCAAGACAACCGCTCCTGTTGCCAAGGCAGCTCGGATGTAAGTCCCAAATGAGAAGCTGTCCATCCAATTATGAAGAGATCATTCGAGAACCAGAAGAACGAGCGACGCCGGAAGAGGTTCACGTCGAGAGTGAAGAGTCAAGAAGAAGTCTGAGTCAAGATGCTCTAGGAGTACAGTAACGATAAGGGGAAGAGAGTTAGTGGGACACAACCCCTAGGTTTAGTAAGTTTTCACGAGTTAGTAGGTGGCCATGCGGGGCAAGAGAAAGCTAAATGTTTTAAGAGTCCCTCTTAGCTAGTAAGATTAGTAGGGCTAAAAAGGAATGGTAGAATTACCTGTTGTTTCTCCTTTCATTTTGTTTGCCCAAAAATGTCAAAATAGGCGAGAAAGGCATATGCCATAGTATTGCCATGTAACTGGATTTTTCCAGCAATTATCAAAAACTTATGTGTTATGTATAATCTTTGAGTTATCTGAGAACGTTGTATAGCCCAAGGTTGTAGGATCAAGAATGTTTTATTAACACCTGCTAACTGTCCACTCCTATCCACTTAATTCATATTTAACCACAATCCTCACATTAAAGACCTTTATAACATAAGTGCATTATATGTTATTCAATCAATCTTAGAATTTCAATAACAATTCTTAAGCTCAATACTTTTACTCTTACTTTAGAATAACATCGTCTCACGACCTACAATAGGTTTATCTTAGAATACTATACTATTAATTCATAATGTAATGATTATGTATTTATCAATATCTACTAGATAATCCATTGGATTAAGTTTTCCCCTTAACTTAATTAAGATCTACATCTTGTATATTGGAACCACAGTGTTGTAGACACATTATATCATAACCTAATTGAGTTACTAGCTCATTTATCTTATCTTTAGTCCAGAAAGACTTTTTATTACATCCAGCTAATAATCTTGACATAAGATGTTAAATTACTTGTCATCTTGAAACAACTATATTATAGTTAACTTAGTTTTATCGAATAAAAAGTTCAAAAGTTTTAAGTACCAATTCCTATTTATAAACCATCCTATAAATTCTCACTACTAAATACCTCACTTAATTGTAAACTCACATTCCTGAATATTGGTAATAAATGTATTTTATATGGCTTATCTAATTCTAAGAAACTTAAGGATAATTATTTAGATAAATTCAAATCATCGTTTAATATAGAATATATCATAATCCTTTTAATGATTCTATCTTAAAACATCAAGTTATATCTCACTACCATAGATGTTAAGAAATGATTAAATATAGACTTACAAATCCACCTCACGTTCAGATGTAAAAGTATTTTACTTATTTTATTATGGTTTATATAATAAGAACATCTAGATGTAAACGTATTACATTTGTTTATCATTAATTATAGAATAAGATCTATTTGCACAAATTTTATGAAATCACAATTTTCCTAAGTTTTAACTTATTAATTACTTAATCCCAATTTAAGATTTACATCCTGGTCATTGACAAATAATACTATACATGTATTTTAATGTGGTTATATATAAACCTTCGAAATTCATAGGTAACTCTTAAGCCTAATACATAACTATAATTTAATACCACCTCATATAATATCCTTCTATTAATATTATGTAGAGGTTTAGTTTAACTTATTAATTCCTTCGTATTATATTTCCTATAAGGTATCTAATTTTATTTATGTTAAATGTGTATATATCTATATATACTAGGATTTGTTCAAAACATTATTTATGTAGTTTATTGTATTAATTATGTTTAATAACTTTTAGGCATAACACACAACCGACCTATGGTTTATTAAATAAAGTGTTTCCCTTATTTATTACATATGTATAAGTATACCCGTATTGGAAATTAACTAAGACATTCCCTATGTAATTTATCATATTTAAACTATCTTATTAAAACAACCTAAACTGTATTCCAAGTATATTTCGTAAAGTATTTCTTTTACTATATCTTAGGATTCTAGCTCTTAAAATATTTAATTATGATAAGTGTTAATTAAATTAATTCCTTGTCTTACTCTAAGTTACTACTTAATTCCCTTTTTATAAATGCGGAAAAATAAATATATATTTATTCCTTAGTTAATTAAAATATTAACTCCCATATAGTAAATAAAATGTAGGATAATTAAATTCCTTAATTTATGTAAGTTCCTACTTAAGTAAGTATATATACATATATGTAAATAATTTCACCTCTCTTAAAAGCTAATACAAAAACATTTATAAACTTATTGTTATAAAATGTTAATTTAGTTCCCTTTATTTTCCCCAGCTTAAAAGTAATTAACAAAACCTTACTTTAATTTTTGATTACATTAAAAACCTTACATTATAGGTTATTCTTATGAAAAACTCATAAACACAATTTTTAAAACCTTTTACCATTGCCCAAAAATTCCCAAATTAATATACAGTAACTATAACATTTTAGACATATTATTAAAATTTTTATTTCATAAAAATATCTTTTTAATTTAGCCAAACAATTCCAGAAAACTCGTAACTTGTAAAAATCATAAATTATGTTTAAAAACTCCAAAACCATAATAATTTAAATCAAAATAAACTAGATAAAATAAGGAATCTATGGTTAAAATTTCAAGTCAAAATACATTCGGGAAGATATTTAAATTAACCCAACAAGTTAGGACTATTTACTGGAATTTATAAAACCTAAAACAATCTTTAAATCGCCCGATCTAATCTGGACCGTCCAATCCTTTAAACTCTGATCGGACGGTCCCTGAAAACAAGTTCTTCCCCGATTCCAGTTTTCCAGTCGAGTACTAAATCGCTTATAACTCCTAATCTACAGAACAAAATCAAGTGATTCTTGTTTCTATGGATTCGTAATCAAATTTCGGTTCTATTGGTACCGGTTTCCCCAATTATAATGCAGTATACACGAAATACGATTCTAGGTTCGAGTTAGGTCGAGTTTGAGGTTTACGAATTCGATTTCCACAATTCCTCTCAAAATAATGCATAATTGAACAAATTGTCACGTGGGTTTTGGTCGACAATGAAGTATAGATTAGAAAAACGGAAGAATTTGAGGAAACACTCACCGGAATTGCAATATCGGAGGAGAATTCGAGAACGGATTTCTGGAAAAACTCGAACTTCCGATCAGTTCGTGAAGCCAACTTCGAGGATCTATAAGTTATTGTACAGATCGATTTAGGCTTTGTTAATTGGCTCAATAGAAAGATGAAACTTAGCTCTACACATTGATAACTAGAACTAATCCTAACTCGCACCATACAGAAAGATATTGAAGTTACAAAACACGAGTTTACCTTTCTGTTTCGGTGTTATTTTATGTGCTGTGAAACCAAAACTTTAGACCTCTATATCTCCCAACTGGTTACGAATCAGACTTGGGCATAAACACGAAAATTGTAGAGGGATTAGAGATCGTTACAACGAGCTAAAGAAATCGAATTTGGTTGCTTAACGAAGAAGTTATGATTGACGCAAGTTACCTGAAAACGAAGGGAATTCTGGAATTCTGGAAACAGTTTCGCAAGGTGGCTACTTTGGCTCGATTTTCCGGTTGACTCAGAAGGATTTAGGGTTTGTATGAGTAATGGTTGGAAAGAGGAATTGTAGGAGAAGAGAATGGTGAAGACGGCATGGAAAAATATTGAGAGATGTAAAAGTTATAGCCGTCTAAAGTTAGGGCAAAGTAAG
Organism: Limonium bicolor; assembly: GCA_023374045.1. Lineage (NCBI taxonomy): Eukaryota > Viridiplantae > Streptophyta > Magnoliopsida > Caryophyllales > Plumbaginaceae > Limonium > Limonium bicolor. The sequence continues at coordinate 331,076,908 of CM041776.1, read as the reverse complement.
GGAAATCGGTTCCGAAAATCAGGGAAGAAATCGGCTAAGTGTGGGCGACCCATTACAGAGTGACACGTGGCATCTCTTAAATTTTGATTCAAAACTTCAATCTAGCATAACTTTGGCTAGGATGATCCGTTTTTGACGTTCTTTTTATCGATCTTCATGGTTTTTCATAACCTATTTATTGGTATAGGTTTCATGGCCTGGTTTGACCATTCTCAAAAAGTCAACTCTAGCAAGGCTTAATAAGCTTTAAGGTTTCTAGAATTTTATATTGACTTTTATGTTTCAAAACAATGTTCCAACACTTCCTAAAATCTTTATAATATATTTGGAGTGTTTAGTAATTTTCCCAAGATTTATTGACTTATAAATCTTATTATTAAATTCATATACTATCTAATAATGTATAATAATTAGGGTTAAATAGGAGAAAACCCCTAAATAAATTTCACAACTCCATATAATAATTTAATATTCATAATTCCATATAATAATTTAATACTTAATAGTATTATTAAAGGTTTAATAAAAGAAATCCCCTAAATTAATTTAAATTAATTTAGGGGTATTTCAACACGTATACACATGTACCCAATTTTCCAAAGAATTCGCCAAAATTAATGACAACTATACGATCATATTTTTCTACTACCACATCAACTATTACTGTTAAATTCTTATCTTATCTGGCTATAAAGTAGTATCATAATCCATGTAAAAGAAATTTCTCTAATGGGTATCACTATTTAAAATATGCCACATGTCCTAAGATTGATCATTAGGAGTGATGGCCTTGATGAGGCGCCCTAAGTACTCATCCAATCAGTGGAATACAATACCTTGGAGGATGACACATTAAGTTTTGTCTCCGAAGATATTGAAGATACATCGATGAGTTGTCCTAATAAACACCAATCAGTCAAGTATGCCGCTAACCACAAAGCATCAAATTCTCAATGCGATATCTCCAAGGATGGCAGATCGGGAGATGTATCTTCGAAGATATATGAGCCTCATCGGTCAGCCGCCTTAAGTATGAGCATCTATACGATATCTCAAATAACGAAAGAAAGATGAGTGATCTACTTGAAGATATAATCCTCTATATTTTCTCCTTCCTTGATGCCACTTATATCCCTCCAGTGCCTTCCCTTTTCATACGCTTAATGTATGTCAAATACTTATTGATCTTATATGTTTTTCAGCTTCAACACCTGCTGGTTGCAAAGAAAGAGCATGTATTGGGCATGCGACCAGCATACCGTCCATTACTTAAAAGTTTTGTTAATAACTCATATTTAAAATATTTTTTTCGATACTACAAAATAAATTTAGTTCATGTGATACCATGAATTGCTAACCCTAAACATTTTTATACCAAAATATCTTTACTTGTCAATTAGACATACCATATTAGTGTTTTTAGTTCATAAAATACGACAAAAAAATAATAAAATATATAATTTAAAAAATAAAATTTTAAAAATATGATACATTATATAGAAATTGTATAAAATAAAAGCATACATATATAATTCTAAAATCTTAAAATATAAAAAGAATTTTAAAAGTATAATATATTATATAGAAGTGACAATAATTACACGTATACAAAATACTAAAGAGAATGAAAATTTTTAATTTTTTTTGCTAATATTACTTTCTATATATTAAATAAAACTTATAACATCTAAACAATGCATTATATTTATACATTTTCAAGCAAACAATAATCTAATTACTCAATTATTACAAGAACAATAATCCCATATTATATTATTAACAAATCAATTTTGAAATCATACATTGCACTCAGAGGCGGAGCTAGTACCGGAGTTTAAGGGTGCAACCACCCCTAATATTTGGAACTATAAGTTTATAGCCTAGTAAACAAAAAATAATCGTTCTCTCTCCAAACAACTTACGACTAGACTACATATCCCTCCATATTGATAAAAAAGCAAAATAAAGTATGGTCAGAGTAATCATTACACTACGGAGATATAGAAAAACAAATCGTGCAACTCTCCGTTTTTTTTTATTTCCTTTTCACGGAAGCTTCACATTTTAGTTTGCTAGAAATCCTCGCCGGTCCATGTTGCAAAGGGCGAAGCTTCTTCTTCCTTCTGTTGCAGAGCGGTGGAAAGGTAAGCTTTCAATTTTCCAAAATATGTTCAACATCTGCAACTATTATTTTCTGTTTAGAGTGGGTGAAGAAGAAACGGAAGGAAATACTCTATTTTCTGGTGCAAAATAATGGAAGAGTATTTGTCCCAATAGTTTTTACGAAGTTAATTGCAGATGAATTCAGTTGGCCATGAACCATGATGGAAACATCATGTGAGATTACCGTGTGGCGGACTTAGAAGTCAAACTTTATGGGGTCCAAAATTTTTTCGACATTAATATATATTAAATTTGAAGGTAATATATAAATGTGAGGTCATAAATTTTTTGAGCATTAATATATATATATTAAATTTTAAGATAATATTTAAATTTTAAATAAGTACATAGTATTTGTAAATTAGACTCGTTTTTAAAAAATTAAATATATTACCTGATGGGGTTACACTTTAACATGAGATCAAAGAAGTAATTTTGTTCATAACATTAAAAACCTAAAATAGGTCGACAATAATTGAACTTACAACCTTACATACAAAACATGTCTCCACCACTAAATTATTATCAACTTTCAGTATTTTACTTTAAAAAAACTATTTTTATTATAAAAAAGGCTACGGGGTCTGGGACCCCGTCTTGGTCCACCCCTGGAGATTACGGGTAGACATGATAAGTAATGGGGAAATAGTGCAAGATGGAGAGTATATGCTTGGTGTTAGATAGAATAAAGTGTTGAGTGTGTAATTAATATTTTAGTCCCGACATTGATATAGAGAGTGACGAGAATAGTTTTATAAATGACTACTTTGCATTAAAAAAGTGTGAATTGTGTAAGTGTGTGGGTGGTAAACGGATAGATCAATCCTGTAGTAGTGTGTGTAAATTTCATATATTAAAGTAGTTGAAATTTAGAATAATTTGTTGTACTTTATTTGGTTTAGTTTGACTGTGTGAAAGATTGTAATTAGAGACACATTTCTCAATTAGTGAAAATTTACACTTTTAATTTCAACCATGGATTGATTTTATTATTTGAAATACTTGCTTAACTTGTTTCAATTTTCAATATGACTACCTAACTAGCTTTATTTTGTATATGATTTCCAGATTGGAGATGATCAAATTAATAAAAATTGATTCATTCTTCAAATCAGGGGGAAATAGTAGCGCTGATAAACGACCACAACATAGTGATGAGCTAGTAAAAGGTCCTAGTTGTATTAGCAATCCTTATCATGAGGAAGAACCTCCTTTCAAAGCTCCTCGACTTGATATGGTCAATATGCTAGAGTCAGAGATGTTCAACATGGACTACTTAGTTCGTGATCCAGCTTTACGACCCCCCAATTGCAGAGTATCCAATTGATCAACGTGATGATATTAGACATGCATATATTAAACTTGGACCTTATCAGTTTCAAAACATGAGTACCCTTTTAGTGGTATTGTTGGTCAAAGACGAAGGTTTCAGGCATCTTGGTTTAAAAGTTTTTTTGTTGGAGTATTCTGAGGCAAAAGATGCAGTATTTTGCCTTCCTTGTTATCTCTTCGGCAAGAAGCCCATGGGGCGAAGTGGATCTGACACATTTACTGTCAAAGGTTTCAATAGCTTGAAGAAGGTGAACAAGGGCAAAGATTGTGCTTTTGTCAACCATGAAGGTACATCTTCTAACTCAGCACATAATTATTCAGTGAGATGCTATGAAGATGTCAAGAATCCCTTGTCACATTGAGAATGTTTACACAAACAAACCTCTCAACAAACCGCAAGTAATAGATTGCGCTTGAAAACTTCAGTTGACGCTATCAAGTGGCTTACATTTCAGGCATGTGTATTTAGAGGACATGATGAGAAATATGATTAAAAAATCAAGGGAATTTCCTTGAATTGCTGAAGCTTTTAGCATCTTATAACAAAGACGTTAGTGATGTTGTGTTAGGTAATGCTCCTTAAAATACAAAATATACATCACCGAATGTTCAAAAGGAGGTTCTACGTGTTTTTTCTATGAGTATGCAAGAAGCCATTCGTGATTAAATTGGTAATGCAAAGTTTTGCTTAATAGTGGATGAGGCTCGAGATGATAAAAAAAAGAACAAATGGCTATTGTTATCAGGTTTGTTGGTCATGGATATGTGAAAGAGAGAATTTTAATTGGATTGGATTCACGTGATGACCTTACTAAATGTGAGAACGAACTTGTCCCTAATGGCGTCTTGCATGCGGAAGTCACCATCAAAACACTGTTTGTGTTCAAGCATGAGTAGTTATTATGTATGTATATCGATCAATTCTCAGTTAATAATTGTAAGTTCAATAATCGCTACCACTGTTAAGACAGATTGTATACTTACAATATTATGTTACTTTTACAGTTATGTTATTAGTCTTGTATCTTAGGTCTAATGATATAATTTTCTAGTTTGTATTTAGGTTATATTGTAATTTTCCCATATGCTCTATATTAGTATATGCAATCCACCACATATAAAAGGGGACTATTAGACTCTTCTCGGTATACTTTCACATACGAGACTTATGTCTCAATTTCAATAAGATGAATACCCTTGTTATACCATCTACTTTCTCACATGGTATCAGTAGCAAATTGGGATTTTTTTCCCGATCAGATATCCTAGCTCCAAACATGTCGCCGCGATGATGAAACTCACAACCCAGATTCTTGAAAAATCTCACCGATCAAATTAGTTCTCCTTATTCCTCCACGTTAGTCGGCATTCCATCTCATAAGAAATCTTCATCAATCAGATCTGTTCTTTACGTTCTTCAACGTTTGCTTGTGCCCAAACTTCGTAATCCAGTTTCGCAATTATCTTTCACCCTTCTAATTCGTTCTCCCAATTTTTCGACATGTCTGGAGAAAACAAAATGAAGCAGAAAGAAAGAAGACGCGATCCAGAAACCAGACAAAGGAAGACCATACTCGATCTGGAGGCCACGAGTAGCTACAATAGTATGTCACCCGAAGACGACGAGTTATATACCCATCCCTCTGACAATCCTGGGATCGTTCTGGCATACAAGTTAAGGGTATTGGCTTCACCAAATGGAAACGATCTTTTATGGTCGGTTTGATTTCGAAGAACACGTTAAGTTTATTGATGGAACGACAAAAGATCCGACTACCAAGGAGCTAAACAAAAGATTTGGGATAAGACCAATGGCATGGTCATCGGGTGGATTTTCACTGCGCTCGGAGACTCAATTAGAGAGTCTGTCATGTACTTCAAAACGGCAGAAACAATTTGGAGCAATTTGTGCAAGCACTTCGACAATCCTTCTGGCCGTTTATATTCTTTGAGACACGAGGCACACAAAGTTGAACAGGGGACTGATTCGATAAATGATTACTACACTAAATTGGTAAGAATTTGGAACGAAGAAGATGAACTTATAGAAATTCCCCCTTGTTCATGTGGGTCGGCAGAGGCGATTTCCAAGATACAAGAAAATCAGAAAGTTCTTGAGTTCTTAATGGGTCTGTGCAATTCGTACAAAGCAATCTGTTCAAGTTTGCTTCTCATGAAACCCTTACCCACTGTCAATCAAGCATATTCCCTTCTCCGAGAAAAAGAGAACCATCGATCGGCACATAAGACTCGAAAACCAGATGGCAATTCCATAACCTTCGCCAACTCAACCCTAAATCGTCAATCTCCGATCAACGATTACAAGTCAGACAAGAAAAAGTCAAAATGTTCACATTGTAAGAAGCCGGGACACACTGCAGACAGTTGCTACTGGGTAACTGGAGATTTTCCAAGCTACTGGAAGCACAACGTCAATAAGGATAAAAAGGCTTTGCTGGAGCGATTCCTGAAACTCAAAAAAGCCAACATAATGAACAAACAACTCCACCGTTCCAGGCATGAGCGAATCCTAGCTCAAAGCGCTTGTTGCCTATCTCAAGACACAAGAAAATACTACAAGTTCTAGAAATCAGATGTGCATGACTTCATTCATTGGGAGAAGAGAGGAGCCCTCGAAGGAAGAAGAAGCTGAGTATCAACGCCAATTCGCAGGTAACCCTAAACTCCACTTTAATTCGAAATCTATGACATTTATTACTGATAAAAACATGGCAAACCTTTGGATTCTGGACACAGGCATTCCTTGACAATTAAAAAACATGCATGATGATGATATTATGCCTGATGGGCATACTGGTTTGATACAAGGAAATATGAAGTGTTAAAGTTCATGACAAGTTGATCATTCATGATGTGCTATATGTGAAAGCATTTAAATTAACCTGCTGTCTATGAGAGAAAACTACTGAAACAATTCTCAGCATGTGCCCTTATCTATCATAATGGATGTGTATGGCAGGACCTTGATTCCAAAAAGGAGCTGTTGTTTGGAATTTACTGAATGGGTTATATGTTCTTGATTGTGATAGGATAGAATCTGTTGTTGGTGTGAACTCAAGTGTGTGAAACAGAAATACTTGACTACGAATGCCTGTAATGTTTCTGATCAGATTCAAATAGTGCTAATAATGTTCTTATTTGGCACAACAGATTGGGGCATGCCCTTTAGAAAAATTGTATAGGTTACATTTGATAAAAAAAAAATGATTATGCCCTCAGATTATGTGTGATTCATGTCATAAGGCCAAAGCCCATAGACTTCCTATCAAAGATCCCTTACCATTAGTAATGACATTTTTGATCTGATTCATGTGGATATTTGTGGGTCTTTTTTTTTTGATCAGAAAGACTTCTTATGAATTAATTACCAGGAAGGGAACAATCCTGGAGTAACCAAGGAATACAACAATCAGGGGGCAAACTATACATAATAAGACCCCTATTACAGTTATAGACCCAATTTAGCAATAACATCCGCCACCTTATTGCATGATCTATTTATTTTCTTAATGCTACAAGAGTCGAACCATTCACACAAGCTTTTACAACCTCTTAGAAGTCCTGCTAGAGGGGAGTTCTCGTTCCCATGTTGTAGAAGCATATCAACAACCAGCTGGGAGTCAGATTCAACAACGATGTTCTTCTGATTGAGCCACTTAGCTGCTTTAAGTCCATCGTAGATGGCCCAGGCTTCAGCCTCCAGGATCCCGGTCTTTCCCATGAAGTGTGTGAACCCACCTCTCCAATCTCCACGGTGATCTCTAATGCAGCCTCCAGCTGCAGCTACTCCATCCAAATTCATTGCAGCATCCACATTAATTTTCATGAAGCCATCAGAGGGAGGAACCCATGCAAGCTGATCTTCCTGTAAATTCTGATTCTCCATCCAAGATCTCCGAGCTTTGTCAACTAACAGCCTCTGCAAGTTGTCATAAAGGAAATTTAGAGGCATGTCTGAAACAGTGAGTTTGTCATGAAATTTTTTGTTCCTCCATTTCCAGAGAGAAAAACAAGTTATCGCAAAAACATTGGCCCAATTAGAGGAGAAATCATTCATCTGAACAGCACACTTAAGATTATTAAGCACCCAATCCTCTAAATTCAAGAGTAAAATCGCCTGGCAACCCTATTATCAAGCAGAAGGCTATCCCACACTTTTTTGCTAACCTTGCAGTCCCTAATCACATGAAGGGTATTTCAACATCCCCACAATCAGTACAAGTGTTAGACAAAAGAATTTTCCGACTAGAGAGGAGATCTTTAGTTTTCAGAACCTGATGAATCATCAACCAAATAAAAGTTTTGACTTTCTCAGCAACCTGAAGTTTCAAACATATTTCCAAATGGGGCTAGTCCTACCCTTATTCCTAGCCAAGTTATATGCAGAAGAAAAGAGAACTGCCCATTTTTGATGCAGGCCAGGTAACAGAATCTTCAAGGTTTATATCAAAGATCCCTTTACTAGCAAGAGTATCCAAAATCTCATCAGGTAGGTGATTATTCAACAGCTCCCATTTCCATCCCTCATGTTCGCACCAATAACTAGCACCACCCTTTTTTATCTATACCCTCGGATTGACTTGCAAAACTAATAAGGGGTTCTTCCAACAGCCAGCTGTCCAGCCAAAAGTTAATGGTTTTCCCATTACCCAGGTTCCATCTAGCTCCTTTATCAATTAATTCACTGGAGTCCAAAATGTTTTTCCAGGTGCAGGAAACAACCTGGTATTCAGATTCCTATATTTTGCTTTTAGGACCTTTGCCAGAGACCCTCCTGATTATTAATAACTTCAAAGAGCCTTATGGGTTAAACTTCTTCACTCTAAATCTGAAGCCTTTCAATTCATCAAATACTTTGTTATCTTGATTGAAAGACAATTTAACAAAAGAATTAAAAAAATCAGATCTGATAATGCATTCGAATTGGGTTCTTCAAATGAGGGGAAAACTTATTTTAACAGCCTAGGGATAATACACCAAACATCATGTCCTTATTCACCCCAACAAAACGGGGTTGTTGAAAGAAAACACGGTTACCTCATGGAAACATCTCGTGCCATTTTCTTCACATCACATTTGCCAATAGAATTCTGGGGAGAGTCCATTTTGTATGCCACTTATATAATAAATAGACTTCCAAGCACCACTCTCCAAGGAAAAACCCCTTTTGAATCTCTTTACAATATACAACCTGAATACAACCACTTCAAAGTTTTCGGTTGCTTATGCTATGTGTTAAACCTTGGAAACATTAATGGCAAATTCAATTCAAAATCCTCCCCATGTGCTTATCTAGGCCTGCAGACAGTCAAAAGGGCTACAAACTTCTTAGAATATCTGATCACAAAATAATAGTTTCTCGTGATGTCACCTTCCATGAAACTGTTTTCCCTTTCCATCAATATACATCTGACAAATTTGAATCTTCTCCTTCTTGCCAATACATTGATGATCACACAGAATACTACCCTTTCATCCCTAGCTGGACAGACATCTCACAATCTGTCCCCACAACAAACATTCCCTCAGACACAACCAGAAACACCCATCATACTTCTAAAAACCAAAACACCACAGCAGAAACTTCTACCCACATCCAGACAATAGATTCCTCTCTTCCTATCAATGAAGACAAACAATTCCTAGCTGAAACTGACCTAAGAAGGTCAACCAGAACTAGACAACCCTCTGCTCACTTAAGTGATTACCATGTTTATACAAATGCTCAAATTCCAAAGGATCACTTCACATATCATTTCTGCTAGAATCAACAGAAACATATATCCAGCCATGTCCATTAGCAGTTCTGAATGTTTTTCCCTCACAGATGAGACACCTTCTGTCTCTTTCTCTTTCGCTTCTGTTCTAAACAAGACCAATATCAATCAACATTTCCAAATACAAGACCCAAAAACCTATGAGCAAGCTGCCTTAGTGAACATTGGTTGGAAGCCATGAACAAAGAGTTAACAGCCCTAACCAAAAACAATACTTGGGACCTTGTTAAGCTCCATAAAAACAAAAAACCTATCGGCTGTAGATGGATTTACAAAACAAAATTGAGGGTTGATGGTTCTATAGAAAGACATAAAGCTAGGCTTGTGGCTAAAGGTTTCAGCCAAAGATACGGTCTTGACTACACAGAAACTTTCTCACCAGTAGTTAGAATGACCACTATCAGAATATTAATTGTTGTTTCTGTTAAGAAAAATTGGCATTTGAGTCAACTGGATGTAAATAATGCCTTCATTCATGGAGATTTGAATGAAGAAATTTACATGCAGTTGCCAAGGGGCTGGAAACTGCTGAAAATAAAAAATCTTATTTGCAAACTTAAAAAATCTTTATACGGTCTTAAACAAGCTTCTAGGCAGTGGTTTTCCAGACTCATAGATTTTCTAAAAATGCTTGGTTATCAACAGTCTGATCATGATCATTCTCTGCTTTACAAAATTCACAACAACAAAAATACATTTCTGGCTATCTATGTTGATGATGTCCTGCTGACAGGAAACGATTTGACTGAAATAATCATGGTCAAAGATCATTTGGACAAAGAATTATGCATTAAAGACCTGGGAGAATTAAATTTCTTTTTAGGAATGGAATTTCTTCATCATAACAAAGGTCTAATCATTTCCCAAAAGAAAATTCTGCCTAGACATGTTACAAGAATATGACATGATCCATTCTAAACCCACTGCTGCTCCACTCCAGCTAGGCTTAAAACTCAAAGTTGATGAGGGTAAAACACTAGAATACCCTACTAAATATAGGAGCCTGGTGGGAAAAATAAATTTTCTAACCTACACACGACCCGATCTCTCTTTCACTGCTCAATTACTTAGTCAGTTTCTGCAGAAACCCACTCACAAACACATGTCCGCTGCGATTCACACACTAAGGTATATCAAAGGTACTGTTAATTATGGTATTCTTTTAAATAACAAGTCTGATTTTACATTGACTGCATACGGTGATAGTGATTGGGCAAGCTGCCCCATCTCTAGAAGATCAATATCGGGTTATTACATATTTCTTGGTGGTTCACCCATTTCTTGGAAATCCAAGTAACAGGGCAGTGTCTCTTTATCCTCTGCAGAAGTAGAGTATAGATCCATGAAAGTTGTTACTGCTGAACTTGCATGGTTATCCAGATTGCTTAACCAACTAGGGGTTGACAACATCACACCTATACCACTAAAGTGTGACAATAAATCAGCTATATATATTGCAAAGAACCCTGTTGACCATCAAAGGACAAAGCATATAGAAGTGGATATCCACTCCGTGAGACAGATGATCCAAAATGGATTAATTGCTATCAGCCACATACCTACACAGCACCAGGTTGCAGATTTCTTGACCAAGACAGTACCGGGAAAGAGTTACAAGTCTATGCTCAGAGATATTGGTTTATTTTTACTGCAAGATCAAACTCAACATGATGAGTTACATCTTGAGGGGAAGTGTTAAGACACATTGTATACTTACAATATTATGTTACTTTTACTGTTATGTTATTAGTCTTGTATCTTAGGTCTAATGATGTAATTTTCTAGTTTGTATTTAGGTTATATTGTAATTTTCCCCATATGCTCTATATTAGTATATACAGTCCACCACATATATATAAAAGGGGACTATTAGACTCTTCCCGGTATACTTTCACATACGAGACTTATGTCTCAATTTCAATAAGATGAATACCCTTTGTTATACCATCTACTTTCTCACAACCACACTCATTCCTAGTTGGAGTAGTGTAACTCTTTCTGTAATTTAAAATAAAGAATGACAGTACTAGTAACTAGCCTTGTGTATACTGTATGTTTGCTAGAAATTAATAGGAAAGTTGAGTGTGAACATTCATGTTTGCGTCTTTAACATTCTGAAACGAAATCAACTAAGTAACGGATGGACCTAGACCAAGCCCAGTATGGAAGCATGTCATTCAAAAGAAAATTTAATGGGCCTTATATGACCCAGTATGACACACCACAATATCAGTTTTTAGCATAGGGTGTGTTTGGACTTGAAAACATTGTCCCAGTTCAGCCCCACTAAAATATAGCACTACAATGTATAAGAACTGAAACAAAAGGCAACAGTCCAATAAGGGGATGTAGCTCAGATGGTAGAGTGCTCGCTTAGCATGCGAGAGGTATGGGGATCGATACCCCGCATCTCCATTATTAAATTAGGTTTTTTTTATTTTATCAATTAGAAGCTATGGCCTTACATTTTTATATTTTGCAATTCAATGTAAAATTTCTCTGCTGACCTCATATTTCTCTCCTTGTGCAATCTAAACTTGCATCCCATGTCTTTTATCTCAACTGATAGCATCTTATCCTTTTTGAAATATAATTCTAATATAATCTATAGGATTGGAATGTCGAACCTACAACCTATTATCACAAGTAAAAAATAATTCACTAATTAGATTATCTCACTTTTAATTTCATGCAACAATGGTACGAAAGTGGTCGAAAATCATTGTACAAGCCACATATAAGTTGCCAACTAAAGAAGCCATATATTGTATAGGCTATGCAAATAGTACTAGTTAACAAAAACTATGGGGCGGAGACAATGTCGTTAGGAGAGAGCAACACACCCCTCCAACTTTATTAAATTATACAAAATTATAGTGTAACATTTTTTTAGAAAATTATGATAAAAGATGCCCTAACATTTTATAATTTTATCCATGCCCCCTTCCCCCCCCCCCCCCCAACTTCAATTTCTGGTTCTGCCCCTGTTTAGCAGTTAGTTGTAATAAAAACTAGAAGAATTCTACGATATGAAATTAAATGTTAAGACTTCTTTTTCAGATGGAGGAAATAACATTAATTTACTACAACAAGCTGCAATATATATCATGTGTCTAGTTGTAATTGGACACATATACACATGTACTCTATTTTCCAAATAATTCACCAAAATTAATGACAACTATACGATGATATTTTTCTAGTACCACATCAACTATTACTGTTAAATTCTTATCTTATCTGGCTAAAAAGTTGTACCATAATCCATGTAAAATAAATTTCTTCACTATTTTAAATACGCCACCTGTCTTAAGATTGATCATTAGGAGTGGTGGAGCCTTGATGTGAGAAACGAAAATACCTCATATTATTATTGATACTAGGAGACTAAATGTACTCCCAGTATATGTATTTCTATTACAGAAGTGAGTATAGAAAAGTATATATATATGCAGAGAGCAACTAACGGTAAGAAAAGCTATTAAGAAGAAATACATATATAAACCTAATATACATCCTAGAAAATTACATATATGACCCTAATATACATCCTAACACCCCCTCTCAAAACAAAATGGGTTACGTTTGGTTTTGTAGAAGATGTAGACCAATCGAATGTAGTAGCTCTCTATAGTTCTTACCTGGATGAGACTTAGTCATGAAATCAGCTAACTGAAATTGATCTGGAATATGTTCTACATTGATCATGCCTCTGGATATTTGTTGTCTGACATAGTGCACATTAATCTCTATATGCTTTGTTCTCTGGTGTTGAACTGGGTTCTAGGCTATATAAACTGCCGACTTGTTGTCACATTTAACAGGGATGGGTGTTATTCCTTTGACACCCAATTCGTGTATTAACCTGCTCAACCAGGCAAGTTCAATGGTAATAGTGCACATAGCTCTGTATTCTACTTCGGTAGATGAGAGCAAAATGCTTACTTGTTTCTTGGATTTCCAAGAAATGGGACTGCCACCTAGAAAACATAGAAGCCAAAAACAGATCGTCTAGTGATTGGGCAGCATAAGAAAATGTGCCTTTCAGATAATGCAATGTATGTATAGCAGTATTGTAATGATCATCAGTAGGTTGTTTCAGGAATTGACTAAGCAACTGAACAATAAAGCTTATATCAAGTCTAGTATGTACAAGATAATTTAATTTTCCAATTGAACTTCTGTACTTGGTTGAGTTTTGAAGGGGTTTGCCAGTTTCTGGTTTTAATTTAGTGCCTAATGGTATTGGAGTAGTTGCAGAAGGGCTATGTAGGATATCATACTCTCTGAGTATCTCTGTACAGTACTTTCGTTGAGTTATTGTTATAACTTAGGAGTGATGGATAAATTCCAATCCTCGAAAATAATGTAGTCTTCCAAGATTTTTTAATTTTAAATTGTTTATCAAGTTCTGTTTTGATAAAGTTTATTTCAACGGAAGAAGTACCACAGAGAAGGATATCATCTACATAAATTGCTAAATAAGTTACAGAGGTTGGGGTGTTTTTATAGAAAAAGGAATAGTCATTATCAGATTGTGTGAAGTTTAACGGTTTTAGAAAATCAGTGAGTTTGGAGAACCATTGGCGAGATGCCTGTTTTAAACCATATAAAGAATTTTCAGTTTACATGTAGTAATGCCTTTTTCAACCTGAAGACCTTTGGGTAATTGCATGTATATATCTTCCAAAATATCTCCATGAATAAACACATTATTGACATCAAGCTGATCAATAATCCAATGGTTTTTAACAGCTACTGCTAATAGGACTCTAATGGTGGACATCCTAACAACTGGAGATAAGGTTTCAGTGTAGTCGAGTCGATATTTTTGGTTAAAACCCTTGACAACAAGTCTGGCTTTGTGCCTTTCTATGCTGCCATCAGCTCTTAACTTTGTTTTGTAATCCCACTTGCAACCCACCGTTTTCTTGTGTTTTGGTAATTTGACTAGATCCCACATATCATTTTTAATTAAAGCATCAATTTCTGTCTTCATAGCTTTTGTCCAAAATTTATGTTTTGATGCTTCTTCATAAGTGAAGGGAACACTTATGTTGGATAAAGTGTCTATGTGTTCGGGAGCATGAATAGAAAGGGTAAGTAGAGGAGTAGCATCTGTTAAAGAGAGTAAATCAAGGTCGGAAGGGACAGGGAAACTGGGAACAGGGATTGATTCTGGTTGATAATATTGTGGAGAAGGGATCTATGGAGATGTAGATTGTTTGTGTGTAATAGTCTTGAAGGTAGTGAGGTGTATTTCTGTTTCTGGTAGACCTACGAAGGTTATGAGATTGTGGAGGAAGTATTGTTTGTTGTGTTTCAGAAGGAAGGGTAGCATCTGGTGTGATAGAAATATGTGTTCTGGTTGTACTGTTGGTGGAGTGTTAGTATTGAGAGGAGGAGTAGGGTGAGAGTGTGTGGAAAGTGTCTTGGTTCTCTAGGTAGGGGAATTGTTGGGGAGGAGAATAAAAAAGATTTGATGGTGGGGAAGATGTTGTTTGATATTGTGATAGATTGTGAAAAGGGAAGATGCTTTCGTGAAAGGTTACATCTCTTGAGATTATGATCTTCATGTCGCTTAATCTTAGTAACTTAGGCCTTTTGGTTGTCAGCTAGACTTAGGTAAATACAGGCTTCAGATCTAGGGTCGAATTTTCCCTTATTCTTATTTAGGACAGTGGCATATCAGAGACAACCAAAAACCTTAAGCCAGTTATAATCAGGAAAGGTGCCATAAATAATCTCAAATGGGGTCTTTCCTTCTAAGGCAGAGGAAGGCAATCTATTTATGATTTATGTGGTAGTTAAAATGCACTCCCCCCAATATTCAATAGGAATTTTGGATGTAAAGTATAAAGCCCTAGTTGTGTCAGCCAAATATCTATGCTTACGCTCCACAACACCGTTTTGTTGTGGAGTATAAGCACAAGAGGTCTGGTGTATTATTCCAAGAGATTGATAAAATAGTTTCCCTTTATTAGAAGTTCTAAGTTCATATGCATTATCGGACCTAATTGTTTTTTACTTTCTTATGAAATTGTCTTTCAGTCATGATTATGAAATCTTTAATGAATGCAAATGCTTCTCCTTTGTTTTAAGAGTTTTATCCATAGGGCACGAGAGTAATTATCAACTATACTAAAAAACTACTTGTAATCATTGTATGTTTTATTTTTGAAAGGACCACATATATCCAGATGTATTAATTCAAGTATATCATTTGTTTTAATGGATGAATGAGGAAATGGGGTTCTATGGTTCTTAGCAAGATGATAATTACGACACACAAAATCACAAGGAATACTATTTTTGTTGATGATACCTAATTTGTACAAAGTCTGTAATGGGGCATGCCCTAGGCGATTATTCCATAAGCTAACTACATTATTGACAAAAGGAGCTGAATGAACAGAGGAACCATCACTAGAAGAATATCGATGTGATTCTTTGCAATCAACAAATTTTGCCAAGCATTCTGTTTCAAGAAAGTATAGACTTTTATGCTTTGTCCCTATCACCATATAAGCTGGTGTTTCAAGGTCCTGGAGATATCATGAATGTACAGAAAAGATAAAAGAAGCACTCAACTGGCCAAGTAATTTATGGGCAGACAATAGATTAAATTTAAAGGAAGAACACATGGAACACATCAAACAAAGTGAAATTTGCAGTTAATTTAATATCCCCAATTCCTTGTATGATTCTTGGGTGACCATCATGCATGGTGACATGATAATTACATTTCTTGTATGTAGATAAATCGAATAAATCAATATTGCCACACACATTATCCGTGGCACCGGTATCAACTATCCATTTTCCTTTTATGTCAATGTTGTTCAAGGTACATGAAGTTGAACTAAATTGCGAAGAAAAGTTAGGTTTAGGGGTGATACCTGCGAACTGATCATACAGATAAGTTCGTGTGGATGAGGTGTACTGTCTGATTGAAGGTATGTCAAGAGACTGGTGAGTAGGTTCTTGGACACACCCCGGGACATCGGTGGTTTGTTGGTGAAGAAAGGCTTTGATGCCGTCAAGTTGTTGTTGAGTAAACCCCAAAACTGGTGAATCAGTGGATGAAACTCGATCGGCTTCAGCAATTAGACCTCCCGTATAACGTTTTTGCTTGTTGTGTTTCCATAAACTTGGGAAAATTCCTTTAACCCAGTAGAAATTTTCATATGAATGTCCGAATTTCTTGCATTTCAAACATTGAATTCTTTTGTTAGTATCGGGTTTAAGAGTCTTAGATGTGGTTTTGTTTTCTGTTGAAAAATGTGGGTTTGTGGAAGTATGAGTGGTAGCAGACTAGAAAGTTAGGGTTTCGGAAAGGGAGAATGTGAGTTATTGTGGTTTTCTTCCTGGTGAGCCAGTGAATAGACTTTTTCAATGTCAGGCAAAGGGGAAAGCATAAGAATGTTGGTGCGTAGGGTATTGAAATTAGGGTTTAACCCCATCAGAAAATCAATAACTTTAGCATTAGAAGTAATAGAGTCTAGCTTTAAAGATGCACCGCACGAGCATACCGGATAATCAAGAAGTTGTTGTTCCTCTGTCCAAAGACGCATCCACTTGGTGTAGTATGTATTGAGGTCATCGGAGTTTTGGACAAGCTGTCGAGCTTCTTGTTGGAGTGCGTAGAGTTGGGTGCCGCTGGGTTGATTGAAGCATCGACATAGATTTGACCAGATTTGTGCAGCCGTCGGGAGGAAGATGACCGATTTTCGAATGGAGTCATCGAGACTTGTGAAGAAGCACCCCATAACCATTCCATTGGCCTTCTCCCAAGCTTTGCGTCTGGCTCCTTCATAGTTCTCCTTCTTGATAGATCCGTCAATGAAGCCGAGTTTTGATTTTGATGTCAAACCAAAAATAAAATTCTGCTTCCAGTCAAAGAAACATTTCCCGTCGAACTTGTAAGCCAGCTGCATACCAGGGAAATCGGAAGCGTGAATGAAGAGTTCGTTAGTCACCGTGATGTTGTCACAGTTTTTCTCTGTCTGGTTGTCGCCATGTGGGGTGGAGGAAGGAGTTTCGGGGTTTTTTTCGGTGTTGTCGGGTGTCGCCATTGTTGTGAGAAAGAAAGAAACGAAGGAATAGAAAGAGAGGCGAGTGATAGACGAGAAAGAGGGTTAGGGTTTACTATTGAGTTAGGTTTCTCAGAAGCAAACTGATACCTCATATTATTATTGATATTAAGAGACCAAATGTACTCCCAGTATATGTATTTCTATTACAGAAGTGAGTATAGAGAAGTATATTTATATGCAGAGAGCAACTAATGGTAAGAAAGCTATTAATAAGAAATATATATATATATAAACTTAATATACATCCTAGAAAATTACATATATGACCCTAATATACATCCTAACACTTGATGAGGCGCCCTAAGTACTCATCCAATCAGTGGAGCATCAAAATTCTTAAAACAATACCTTGGAGGATGACACAATAAGTTTTGTCTCCGAAGATATTGAAGACACATCGATGAGTTGCCCTAATAATGCACCCAATCAGTCAAGTATAACCACAAAGCATCAAAATTCTCAATGTGATATCTCCAAGGATGGCAGATCGGGAGATATCGAAGATATATGAGCCTCACCAGTCTCACTGGTAAGCCGCCTTCAGTATGAGCATCTATAGCATCTATACGATATCTCAAAGAAAAAGATTAAGTGCTCTACTTGAAGTTATAATCCTCTATATTTTCTTCTTCCTTGATGTCACTTACGTCCCACCAGCGCCTTCCCTTTTTCATACGCTTAATGTCTTTCAAATAGTTATTGATCTTATATGTTTTTTAGCCAACACCTGAAGGTTGCAAAGAAAGGGCATGTATTAGGCTTACGACCAGCATATCGTCCATTACTTAAAAGTTTCCTAATTCACAAATTAATACATTTTAAAAATATTTTTACTTATATTATAAAAAAATTATAGTTCATGAGATACCAGCCCTAAACATCTTACTACCAAAATACCCTAATAGTCATAGCACATTAATGTTTTTTGTTCACAAAATAAGATAAAAGTTAATAAAATATATAATAAAAATAACAAAATTCTAAAAAATATAATACATTATATAGAATTGTATAAAATAAAAACATAAATATATAATTCTAAAAACTTGAAAAATAAAAAGAGTTTAGAAAGTATAATATATTATATAGAAGTGACAACTTTAATTACAAATATACTAAATACTAAAGAGAATGATTTTTTGATAATATTACTTTATATATTAATTAAAACTTATAACATCTAACAATGCATTATATTTATGCATTTTCAAGCAAACCAACCCCATATTGCATAACAAGTCAATTGTTGAAACATCATGCATGCGCACCCATAAAGGTCATGCATAGTGGCAAATATAGTTAATAATAAAAAGGGGGTTGCTATTCACAGTACAAAATTACTAATCACCGCAGTACAAAATTTTTTTAATTCATATTGACGTTGTACACATGTAATGATGTGTCGCTGTGTTTTTTTTTTCAAAAAATGATATCAGAAAGTAAATTTACCGAAGTAGTTTGTAGTTGATTAGTAGCGAATTTTACTAGTTACTTTTTTGTTGGAATCAATACAGGAACCTTTTTTTTGTAAAAAAAAGTGTTGGATTACATTTTTATGTGTTTATATTACATTTTTATGTGTTTATATTATTAATTTGACTTAAAATTAATTTGTACTGCGAATAGCAAATACTTTACTATTCGCAGTACAAATTTTTTTTTCACCAAACTTAGTTGAATAAGTTTGAATGTTACGGGGAGACACTTTTTTTTGAAATAATAGATGTTTGAATAACCAAATTTAAGTCAATATGAGTAAAACAACAACTAAGTTAAAGAGCAACTAATTTATAGAAAAACTAATTATAAAAACTAAGTTACAACAACTAAGTTACAACAACTAAGTTAAAGAAAGACTAAGTTACAACAACTAAGTTAATGAAAAACTAAGGTATAACGTTCTCCAACTATCTAACCTAGATTGTATTGATGAATCCAAGGTCCGACAGTGTTTGGATTTCTATAAGTGAACCACTGCGGATAGACAGGGGGGAGTGGGGAGTCATGAACCATGCCGAACCTTATGAAATGACCCTCGGGGCAAATTCCTATGTGGATCTCTCCTCTTGGGCTATCACGATCGGTATAATTATCGATCGGAAGGTATGTGGCACTTGCCGCACCCCCATAGACAGTAGAGTAGAAAACTACTATCGAAGTGTACCTTGTCGCGATCACCAACCCCATTTCCGTGTGCATCCATTTATGTGAGGTGCTGGCTCTCCTGAATTCCAATGAAGCGCTCTTAACATGCCGTTGTACGGTCCTTCGTTAAAAATGGCCTTGTATAGTCCATTCGCCGGTGCTTGATTCTTCATGTGATTGAACAATGCTACACGGACATCTTTCCACCTCTCTTCGTCTGAATATAGGTAGTCAGCAATGACCCTGAAACCACAATTCCCATCTCCACGAACATCAATATACCCAGTCATATATTGATATAGGTTGGGGTTGAAATTCTGGTAGTATGGGAAGTCGTCAAAGGGCTTGAATCGACTCGGATTTGATGATCCTCTATTACGTGATCTTCTATTTGATGGCGCTCCTTGTGACTGGCCTGCCCTTGGTCGGTTACGTTCCCAAGACGAAGGTTCACGTCGGTTTGGTCTTGAGGGCCCGGTAGGTCTGCCAATCCCAACCTGTTCCAACGGCTCTCCTAATTGGCACACCATATCTGGGTGAAGGAAGTTTTGGAGTTGACTGTAACATTCGCAATCAGAGTAGGATCATCTGACTGTGCTACCTCAGAAGCTATGTGTCGCCATCTATTTTGTTCTTCCTCCATGTAGGATACCATATCAATCGTCGATTCATGCTTCTCCCAGCTTAGGGTATACCAGAAACGATGTATATCCCTCTTGAGCATAGTATACCACTATCCAGCATGTAGTTTAATTTACAAGCGCATGGTAATCCATGAGAGGTTACCTTGTCACATCCACAGATTGAGCTGTCCATTTGCACATAATTCGTCCTTCCAAGCTCCTTGACTAGCTCATCTAAGCAAAGGGTACTAACCTTCCCGATCAGGTCAGCGATTGGAACCCTCATGTGCTCTCTTCTGTGTTTTGTCCTGGCTGCCTCAAAATCCTTTTTTAACTCCCGGATGCTTGTATTCACATGATCGTGAATCTTTGGAAAGATTACATCCAAAGTGTGTCTAGCACTCCTTAATCTCGCCTTTAGAGAAGAATGTGCGGCCTCCACCCTATCAAATGTTTAAGTAAGTTTTATAGATCTATAACAATCACTGTATTATCTTAAACATTACAAGATTAACAATTTTACCTATTTGTCGTTGTGTTGCCGAAGTGCAACACATTCTTGACCCAAGCCTCCACAAATTTTTCCTTGTATTTCTCCCAGACTGATGCAACATACGTAATGAAACGTGGGTAGCTTGGTATGTCTCCTTGAAATATGCGTACCTCTCGTTGTAGTCCTGCTCTGTGCTCGAGTAGACAACCGAAGTCCACATTCGGACTGCAGCCGCCGCCCTTCCTCTATCACCCATATAAGTCTCGGCTTTCCCCTGAACGTTCCTACTTATGTGCCACCGACATAGTAGATGGAGATTCAGGAAATACCTCATCTAAGGCATTCATCAGGGCCAGACATCTGTCGGTGATAAATGTAGAGGTTGTAGTCCGCCCGAGGAGGTCCCTTAATTGTTGAAGTGCCCACACATACATGTCTGTTGCTTCTGATACAAGGAAGGCGAAGGCAATGCTGAAGTTTTTGCCTATACTCGTCATCCCGATGAACTGAACCAAAGGCATTTTTGCTATGTTTGTTTTATAGGTAGCATCAATGCCTATGACATACGGGAACGCATGGAGCAGTAATCTAGATGTAGGGTGTGCAAAGAAGATGGACCCAAGTCGTGTTTGATCATCTAAATTGTGAAATATAATCATGTTATCTATCAAATTAAGATGAAACCTAAATGATTGAAGTTATTTGAGACATACTGAGTTGACTTACTTGGATCTGTAGTGTAATCGTAGTAGTAGTTGTTTTTGTCTAGTCACTCAGCAGAGTCTGCACCATAGATCGACCATCTCTATTTACTAGTTTTGTTTTTTGTATCCGGTTGTATATGTCTTTCCTTGTTGCTGACGTTTCTGGGTTGATTGTTGTGAGCTCGGAATAAATTGCACAGGGGGCACACCGACTCTGGTTCTCTGGTCGATCATAATCTCCTCCGCCTCAGTCAGGCGTTTTCCCACAAAATGACCCTCTGCCCACTCTGCGAGATCATGGTTATGCCATCCGTTACCCACTTGCAAGAAACACCCGTAGCTTGTGTAATACCCCTTAATTTTAAAAGGGCAACCACATTTCTTTGAACCCGATGATCTGCGCCGGTTGATGACACCAGGTCGTGATGTCCTTCGTGGTTTCCAATACCTCTCGCAGTTATGTGGAAATCTTGGCCGCCCGAGAACTTTGAATTATGGTGTAGATATGGTTGGGATGGCCAACACTATCTACCCAAGCTTTCGCTTCTTCTTTACCCCTAAAGGCCTGGTTTGTTTGAAATAAGTAACCTGTGTCCACCACCGGAGCTCGATTATACATCTCTTGCATGTCATCCATCTGTGCAATGATCCGGAACGCCTTCATCAAATTCATCCCAATCTGAATCAGTGGTTGAGTCACTATCCTGCAATAAGGGTCGAGAGAATGTTAGATGAATATTGAAATATGAAATGTTAGTGCGAATATGATTAACAAAGACAATAAACTAAATACTTACTGGGCTTGATATTGGAACATACTCATGATCGGAATCTGAAGATTGACTCATGTTTAGAGAGAGAGCTTGCAAAGTTTAACGAAATAAGTGTTGGAAGAGAGTAAGGAAATAGAGAGCTTCGAGA
This sequence comes from Limonium bicolor, assembly GCA_023374045.1. NCBI lineage: Eukaryota > Viridiplantae > Streptophyta > Magnoliopsida > Caryophyllales > Plumbaginaceae > Limonium > Limonium bicolor. Next base: position 331,054,633 of record CM041776.1, on the reverse strand, counting down.
ATATGGAGAGAGAGTGTGTGAAGATGAAATGGAGGAGGCATCCCTTATATAGAGGTTGGTCATGAACTAGCCACAAGGTTACAAGTTAAAAAAACGGTAACCTGGTACGTGTACAGTGACCTAGTACGTGTACCTTCCTGACAAAAGTAATTACCTATGGTAACTTTGAATTCACTTTGTACTGCAAACGGTAACCTGGTACGTGTACCTTACCTGACAAAAGTAATTACCTATGGTAACTTTGAATTCACTTTGTACTGCAAACGGTAACCTGGTACGTGTACAGTGACCTGAGAAAAGTAATTACCTATGGTAACTTTGAATTCACTTTGTACTGCAAACGGTAACCTGGTACGTGTACAGTGACCTGGTACGTGTACCTTTCCTGACAAAAGTAATTACCATGGTAACTTTGAATTCACTTTGTACTGCAAACGGTAACCTGGTACGTGTACAGTGACCTGGTACGTTACTCAAATATTATAAAAGTGGGTATTAGTGTCCCAACATACTCATTCCTTACCCCGTGCTCTCTGAATCTGTCTAATTACATCTTGCTTGAACTCTTCAAACCTTAATTCCCATTTCGCTCCCAAAATCAAATGGAGTTTCCTTTCTGTTTGCACGTTAATTATGAATTTCTACATTTTGATATATTTCATTTCTCGTGACATATACAATCTTTGGTACATGTTAGATATTTCATTTCGACACTATCATTGCTGGAGAACACTCAACGACCAACAAAGAATTTAGACCACCCAGATAGGCATTGATCTTAAGAAGCACATTTGTCAAATACTGATCGTTAACTTTGAAAGGAGCCATGCATTGTGAAACGACACCAAATTCTACCAAATTCTTCTTCTGCCAAGGCCCATAAATATCACAATTCTTTCTCACAGGCAGCAAGCTCAACAGAAACAAAGGCATTCCAGGAAGTTTAGATTGAAGTTGGTCACACATCTTTTCTTTCTTATGAATTTCTACATTTTGATATATTTCATTTCTCGTGACATATACAATCTTTGGTACATGTTAGATATTTCATTTCGACACTATCATTGCTGGAGAACACTCAACGACCAACAAAGAATTTAGACCACCCAGATAGGCATTGATCTTAAGAAGCACATTTGTCAAATACTGATCGTTAACTTTGAAGTGAAACAAGCATTGTGAAACGATGCATTTCTAGAAAATTTTTGCCATAGTCTCCCCTGTTTTTCTTATCTCCACCGGTTCTAAGAACCTCCACAAGGTCAGCAGCATTGTCAGCAACAATTCCACCATCACCAAGTCCTCCAGAAAAAAACTACAACCACACAAATTGTACTAGCGTCTAACACACCAAATGAAAATGGAAGACAACAAACAGTTCCAAGATGATACTAAAGTTTATTACATCCAAATCCAAGATGACAAGCACTAGGGTGCACCATGCTGGCGCTGGTAACTATCCCATATGTATAAAGAGCTGAACACATCCACAAGACCATCAGTTGCAGCCCTTTGTTCTTCTTCTGGCATCCCCTGACGATAGTATGACCAGTCCCATGCATTGTTCTCTTGGTAGTACGGGCGTGCAAGCTCACTTGCCTCAGACAGTAGCTGTAACACACTTGGTCAGGTAAGTACACATAAAAAATAAAAGTAATATTATAAAGTTAGTCTAGCATTCATAAAATGCTATAATCAACTGAAATTATAGAAAGGAAGAGATCAACTTACTAAGGCGGGATCCGGCCGATGAACAAAGGTGTTTTCGTATATGTCAGGATTCATGATCTTCGGATGGGTGTGTTTGACGTACCAATCCAGATAATCTTCGTCACATGCATGTACGGCCGCCCGTGTCTTAGTCAACCCCGGAGTAGGTCCACACTCACGTGTGGTGTCCCACACACTATACATGGAGGGGTACACACATTTATAGGGCTTTCCTTTTCTCCCTCTTTTTTCGGATCTATTGTTCGGTCTAATAGGGGGAGGTGGGATACACTGAACATACCCGAATTGGCGAAGACAACGCTCTGGCATATATGGCTCATTCACGGTCATGTACTGCAAGGTACCCCTGTACCAAGAGCGGCCCTTGTTCTCATTCACCTTATCGCGACCGTAGGGCAACCAATCAATCTACATTGGATCACAGGAAAACGTAAGCATCAGCAATAAACAATATAGTAAATAATACAAATTGAAATTGTTGTACCACTTACATTTCTTGCTGTCAGAACATCTATATGCTTGCGGTAGTTCTCTAGTGAATTTTGATCTTTCTGCTGGGAGGTGGGCCTGACCCATCTCATAGCCCACGGTCTATCATCCCCATCACGCCAGTCAGCACTAACTGCTGGTCTAAGAGTGGGGAAGTACGCATATATCCAGCACTACATAAATTTTAAAAAGAAATTATGCCAATTATTAATGTGAATTCATGAAAATTTATTACACATTGTTGTACATTAAAACACTTACCTCGAGAAGGGTCAAAGAGCCAGCAATGCTATTACAGTCAGCACGAGATGCTACCCCTAGCTGGCGATACAAGCACGCAAGAGTACCTGCTCCCCATGCGAACCTCTTTAGCTTCGTATTTTCACCCATGGGAGTAACTAACCAGAACGGTAGAGGACTCATGCGTGAATGGCCCTTGTTAGCAAAGATGGTAGTGGCGAGAGCATAGTAGAGCCAACCGCACGCCTGCTTCATAGGTACCCTCTGGCCGGTCGAACACCACTCTATAAGTGGACATATCTGAACAGCACCAGTATGCCACATATATTTCATCATCTGGTCAACACCCTCCTCAAAATCTAACAACTTAGCCATCGCCTCCTTAAGCTCACTATTTGTCGGACTCCCCAGAATCGGATGACCAACGATTGGGATCCTCAGTATCTGCCACACATCATGAAGTGTGATCGTCATCTCTCCAAAAGGCATGTGGAAAGAATTGGTGTCCGGCTGCCACCTCTCCACAAAGGCCGATATCAAAGACATGTTGTTGAAGCCCCATGTGACATCTAGCAGATGCTCCAACGCTGAGTACTGAATCATATTTCTTGCCCTTTTGCAAGTAACCCCGCTAAACGGCCAGTTCGTGATTATAGGTTTTCGGGGTTTAAATCCCAAAACACCCCGGTCCTAGACAATTAACACAAATTTTACACACGCATGAAGAAATAGTTAAATCTACATGCCAAACTGAAGGATAAGATAGTATATACCTTAGTCATTGACCAAAGGTCAATGGCGACATGCCCACCAAAGCTGGTGATAACACTAGTCAGCAGTGGACCACCGGGTACTGGCACTTCAGTAAGCCTCCAGAAAGGAGGAATAACGGGGTCCATAGCGAGAGCAGCTTCCTCATCAGTCGCGCTCTCCTGATCAGGGTCATCCTCGTCTAGGCCCTCATCCTCAGATGTATCCTCAGCCGCCTCCTCCTCCCCCTCCTCATCTATGTCCATGTCAACGGGTGCTGCAGCATCCGGAGGGGTCCGGGGGTCATGATAGCTACACCCAGCAGAAGTCTGTGCCTCTGCATGCTCCACACGGTGGTCATGATAGCTACCACCAGCATGATCGCTACCACCAGCATGATAGCTACCACCAGCATGATCGCTACCACCAGCATGATAGCTACCACCAGCATAAGTCTGTGCCTCCACATGCCCCTCCTGGTGGCTACTCTGACCCGATATATTGAAACTGGAGCTATGGAGTTGAGCCCCATCAGCAGATGACCAATTACCTGCAGAGGATGAAGGTTCAGGCATCCTTCTCCTAGGTATGTTGAAAGCGACTGGGTCGGATTCATGGAATGACTGCGTGGATGGGTCCATGATGGGCTGCTGCTGTGGGTGATATGACGAGTGACGAGGCGGCTCAGCATGACCCTGCTGTGGCTGGAAAGAAGAGTGTCGTGCAGGCTCAGCATGACCCTGCTGTGGCTGGAAAGATGAGTGCCGTGGAGGATCAACTGCGGCAGCCCGCTCACGACGGAACGAAGCAGTCATTGGCTGCTCCTCCTTCCTGTCCTTCTTCTTTTTTTGGTGTAGACGTTCTTCACAATATTCTTTATCTTATCCATCACTGCATAAGTTGAAGCAACCCAGTTAAGATTAGTTACACAAGTAAGTAATAATAAATCAACAGAACAACTATAGTATAGCACCAAACTTTCCAAATTCATCATTGTAATCCTTAGCTCTTATCTAACTTAGCCAAAACTTATAATATAACATATTAGGTCAATATTATCTCTAAATTACATAAGACTTTTGGACCTTAAATTATCTCTAAATCAAAAAATTGCATAATTAACTCTTGTCATTGTAATCCTTCACATTCGATTTACTACACTTGTTACTTAGTCACTTAAACTTTATTTTAAAAATTGCATTTTCCTTTTGTACCTATAAGCCCTTTAACGCATATTAATGCTTTAACTTTGCTGTAAACAAATTATAAACTTAAAATGCAGTAAATAAAACAGTAGGCATTCGGCTTTAATTGTTACAACATCAAAACAATACTTTAACCCGAAAATCTCATAAACTTGTCATTTAAGTTCTTATACCTTATTTTAACTTACTCAAAATTATGATATAAGTTCATAAACATAAATATCATTATAAACACTTTCATCCAGAAACAATTCAGCCCTATACATAACTAACCCTTTTAGTTTTAAAAAATTGCATTTTTGCCCCTTTTTACTTATCTTTTTGCACCTATAAGCCCTTTAACTCATATTAATGCTTTAGATTTGTTCTAAACACATTATAAACTTAAAATATAGTAAATAAAACAGTAGGTATTCGGCCTTAATAGTTACAACACCAAAACAATACTATTTAACCCCAACATAAGTAGTTAAAAGCCCTTTAACTCGTTCTAATGCTTTAACTTTGTTGTAAACACATTATAAACTTAAAATACACTAAATAAAACAGTAGCCATTCAGCCTTAATTGTTACAAAACCAAAACAATACTATTTAACCCTAACATAAGTAGTAAACCAACTCTTTACTTTCAAGGATTAGTTTAGAGTTTTTACCTTTACAAAAATGGACTTTTCAACACTTGATTCCCTTGTTTTTCTTGGCGGTTTGAAGGGGTTCTCTAGCTCCAATTTCCTGCCATAATACAAGTAAACAGATAGTTAATATTAGAACTATACAATGACTACATCATTTATGATTTATAATTATTCTACAATTGTAACTCTTGACGTTAATTGTCATTCTCTTAATATTTGAGTTGTTTTATGTACTTGTTAAATTTTATATGTCATGATTCATAATTAGTTTAAAGAATAAATAAAAAAAAAAGGTCGCCCCAAAACTCAGGGTGAGTCTGGACAAGTCGCCCCAGCCGCCTTGGTTACTGGCGCTGTTCGTGTCTGCACCTGGGGCGAGTCTGCAGCGCGCGCCTCCGCCGGCTTGGTTACTGGCGCTTGTTCGTGTCTGCACCTGGGGCGAGTCTGTAGCCCGCGCCTCCGCCGCAATGGTTATTGTCGTCGTCGCGTGTCATGCTCCGGGGCGAGTCGAGGCATCTCCAGCGGGGTCGTCTAGTCGTGTCTCCAGGCGAGGCGAGTCGAGACGCCTCATCTTTGCAGCAAAGGCGAGTGAAGCAGAGGCGCCTCAGCTGTAGAGGCGAGCTGTGTCGAGTCGCCTAAGCAGGAAGGGCGAGGGAGGTCAAGTCGCCCCAATGGGTGAGGCGACTCCATTAATGGAGTTTCAAAGGTTTTTTCCATTTTTTTTTTGTAGATCTAGGCTAATTGAATCTGTTTTTCTAAATTCTAACAACATATTTGAAATCACCACATCAAGAACTATAACTTGCAAAAAAAAATTTTGAAAAACTCACCGGAAAAATTTTCCGGCGGTGGTCCGGCGGCGGTCCGGTGGTGGTCCGGCGGTGGCTCCGGCGATCAGGAAGAGAGGATTCCGGCAACGTAGTATGGAGGAGAGATAGAGTGTGGGTGAGAAATGAAGGTACGAGACACATCCCGTTTATATATAACGTGCGCGTTTTGGAGCGTTTTTGCAAAAAACGCTCGTTTTGACTCGTTTTCAACATATTAACGTCGTTTCGTAGTAAATACATGAAAACATCAATATCGTAACATAAAAGAACAATTACAACGTCCAAACGCAACAAAAACGGGTTTAACGGTTTTTACTACAACGAGAGCGTTTTTACCCGGACTTGGAATATTAAACTACGTTTTCAGTACGACATTTCTGAAATTGTAACAATGTCTCTGTATACGTAATGTAAGACATCGTTTACCAATGTCAAGTCCCAATTATAACATTCGAACTCAATTAAAATGGGTTTAACGTCTTCTAATACAACGAGAACGTTTTTTACTGTTCACGGTGATGAAATAATTTTTTTGAATAACAAAATTTACGACATGATGTCACTACATGTGTACAACGTCAATATGAATTAAAAAAATTTTGTACTGCGGTGATTAGTAATTTTGTACTGCGAATAGCAACCCAGTAATAAAAAAACATGCAAAAAGAGAGAACACCGATAATACAATAAGAAACAAATCATAGATTTGTGTCTCGAACACATGTAATTAAGAAAACTGATAGTTTGTTTCAGAATGGCGCTAGCAAATGATAGTTTTGTGCAGAATGGCGTAGCAAATAGAGGAGTGGGGAAAGAGGTGTGGTAGAGAAGAAATTAAGAGATAGGGTTGAAATGTTCAAGTGAAGGCCCGGTGTTTTTTTTTCTAACTGAAAGAAAGGGTAATAATATATGAATTGGGGAATATAGACACCGGAGTTAGTTTATGAGTACTAGTCTTTTAGCTTTCGCCCATATTCATTTTATAGTATTTTCTTTTTACTTTTTCATAGTTTTATACACGTGCACTAATAGAAAATATACATTTTTTTTGTTTTTTTATTATTAACAAAGATATGTTTGGGTTACGTAGGGTCATGGGCTTAGATCTCTACCATGACCCAAACCACAAAATTAACTTATTACCCCAACTCGACTCAAATAGTAAATGGGTCAAAAATCAAGACCATTGTAACACCCCCGAATAAACATCCAATAGTACAAACCAAGCTCCTAGTCATATTACATGATAACTACGCAACGGATTCTCGATATCATCCGGGTGCTACAGATGCCAACCACCCACGTGGTTGACAGACCACATCACTAATACTAAGTCACGGTCTGCATGACTGGAAACAGCCCTCAATAAAAACTCATGTACAATATAGATACAATTCCAAGTATCGAGTGTCTACAACAAATTGCCAAATTATAAACTGAGAATCTCATCACGGGTACATTAGACATACAGCCACATCCTCAAACGTTATGCCCTGATGGACTACCCCCATGGTAGTCATCCCGCCTACGCTCCGTTATCGTCCGGCATAATACCTGTAAAAATTTGTGTTGGGAAGGACTCAGCAAACTACACTGAGTATGAACGTGTGTAGCCCGTATGTTGCCGGGCCACACGACTACTTGGTCGAATATTATTAAGTCAATTTACATGCTATAATAAAGCAGTAAAACACATCACAATACATCATAATATCAAACACACTTTAAGGTAGCACAGCAGTATCAACAAACATCCAAGCATAACAGGCTGGCATCATGGCCCATCAAACACGCAACCAAGCACAACAAGCTGCTAATATAGCAACAACAATCAAGTAAGTCATCAGACGTGTGCGCAGGTATATTAAACCGTCGATCCTCACTATGGGATCATTCCAAAGATTACGTATTGTTTTCTTGTTCTCATTACACATGTTTTTCCTTCCTTCTCTTGCACCGAGTCCGGGGGATGTAGGTTAGATCCAGAGACTTTATTATGTAGGTGCTATTCGTTCCTTGTTTCTTAAATGATCACATTTGTGAGTTTTCTCATTTGCTTGGTCTCGTTACACATGTTTTCCTCTATTCTCTGGCACCGAGTCAGGGGATATAGATTAGATCCCGAGACTTTATTATGTAGGTGCTAATCATTCCTTGTTTCTTCAAGGGTTACTTGTGAATTCTTTTATCACCGCACGTTGGAGGACGTCTCCTCCATAGCTAGTCCCCCATTCCCGACACCCAGGGTCGAGAAAGCGGAGTCACCTCTAGACTCCAGGATAAGATCCACCAATTTGTCACTCCCCCATTCCCGACACCCAGGGTCGAGAAAGCGGAGTCACCTCTACACTCCAGGATGTGCTGAGAAAGTGGGGTCCCCCAGGGATCCCCAAAACATATTCCATCATAGACGGTCGAAGGATCTGATGCAGATGCCAACTCCCGATCATCCATACCGCGTGGCCCGAGCTGTTGTCTTCCCGGGTTGTTCTCATGTTTCACCAGTTGGTACTTTTCGTTTCATTATCATTATATTCTCGACACCATAGTGGGTGTCATTAGCGGTCCTCTATAGTTAGAGAGGAGTTTCCTCTTTGTATAATTCTTTTATTTATCCACGTGGTTCGTCGTGTCCCACCAATTGAGATTTGCTCTTAATGAAGAGACGCCATAGTGGGTGTCATGGTACGTCCTCAATGGTTTAGAGAGGAGTTCCCCTTATAGAGTTTTCTTTGTTTTCATAGTTCGTTTGTGGTTCATCTCGAGTTCCATAAACGAGAAAGGGACTAAACTACTGTGTGCGCGCAAGTAATATGCCACAAGGATATATATATATAACAAGCATATAAGCAAGCCACAAGAAGCAATCCAATTTTCATGCTTTAGTCTTATAGTCATTGTCCAACAAAGCACACAGCACACAAGCCGTGTAACACGGCAACATACGAACCACACATGTCCATACCTTATAATAGTTGTCATAGATATTTGCACAAGGGTTCCCCGCTGCTCGTGGGACTCACTCCTGTAATAATTATTCGAACGGGTTAGATCGTTCGATTCTATTCATACTGTTTGACCTACTCTTAGGTGTTATAGTCGGCATTGTTAACCCTATTCCATTAGTTCAGTTTGGACCCACGGTTTTAGCCAAGCAGTATCACTTAAGGTAATTCGAAAACTTGCCCTCAACCTCTTGATCGCTAACAAGTGTTCACCCTGTCCGGATTGTTTCCCTTAGTTTGTCCTAGTTCCTCCCCATTCCTTTTAATTCACGTTTAGCCCTACAATTTCCTAATACTTTCATTTCTGCCCTGGACCTTTCTCAAGCGCATGTTGTTCTTGCTTCCATTTTGTTGCTAACCTAATTCGAAATCATAAAACTATACCTACCTTGTTATAATCCCAGACTCCTATGCAATTAACCCTACTCCCAAAACTTCCGAACTAATGTTTAACTCTAGTACATTTCCGGGTCATCATTTTATCCCAATCCATCTTCCAACTTATACAAATCTTTTATTTCTCCTTCTATCTTGGATAACGTCGTGATCCCACCTAGGTGGTTTTTAATTTAACTCATCCTTCCTAATTCCCTCTATAACCGAATTGACATTAGGTTCCCAGGATTTACTAGTTAACCCCTAAGTTCTTTTCAAGCGTTTATACTTACCCTACAACTAGTCATACTCCTAAGTTCTTGTTCCTAGATGCTTACTGATGTTCCCCTGTCCGTCCATTTACTTGCCCAACCCATGATCTACGCCATCCTTCCTTTCTAATCCCACTCATTATCTAGGCCCAGCATCTTCACGTTACCTTTCCCGACTTCACTTCTAGTTTCAAATATTCCCTCCTTATAACCCAGATCTATTCTTATTATTATTTTTCTAAGGTGTCCTAGGACATTTTCTAAGATTTCTTATTCAGATTCCTATGTCATTAACCTTATTACGTTACATCTTAATCCCCTAAAGCTTTACCATACATTTCCTCTAGTTAGACAGGTCCTAATTTTTGGCTACTGTTAGCGTACCTTAGGTATTAAAGGTGACAGCTTTAACCTACCGTTTACTAGTGCACATACTCAGTTATACGCTTTAGCAATGGTTTAGACTCATTCATTAAGCTAATTCCACCCTTATCCCTGCTGAAAATCAGTTATACAGAACACAAATCGCATAACTGAAACTCCAAGACTGTGTACGCCCCTCCTCTAATTTCCATATGTTTCTAAATTTGGTGTTACAGGATTTAACTCATCTCTGCGTTTGTTTTCACTAGCTGCTTGCACAGAATTTCTCTGAGCCCAGTAATAGGTTGTTTAACTCTATAGTGGCTGGCACTTAGATACTGAAAGCATCAAAGATTGCTAGTAATTATTCTGAGACAATACTACACTTATTGACAACAGGAAAAACCCCAGAAATATCACCCCAACTTCTCGGCAATCAGGAAGAATTTTCCACACAGCAATTAGCCTTAAAACCTCATCTTTGCTAGTTCGCCAAACCGACAAGCAATCAGAAGTAGCTTAATAGTTTTTTTTTGTTTGGCTTAATACCAATGGCACTAGAACATGTTTTTAGTTTGAAAAAACTGGGTACTCAGACCCTCGTTTCACTAGTGCATTAACCCAAGCAACACACAGATTTTTCACCAGCTCAATATCACCAGATTTTTGCCAAGGTAAGTCCAAACCCAATTATACGCAAGACTAAGCATAAATTTAGATATGGTTTTGGGTTACAACCTTAGGGATTTTTCAGTTGGATTTCTTGCTGATTTCCTTGGTCTCCCTTGAAACAACCTTCGTTCCTAGTTAAGAAGGGACCCAGGGTTAGTTTTTGTACATAAATTTCTCTTATTTTTCAAGCTAAAACAGTGGGTAATATCCGAGAACTCTCGGTTAAATTTTTACCTTGAGCTAGGAAATAGTTCCTCCTTGCATTCCCATCAGGTTGGGTTGGCGATTTGCCAAAGAAGTCTTTGTTTTATAATCGGCTACGCACAAGGTAGGATATCCAGATTAGAAAACGTCTTTAGTGGAACTGAAACAGAAACAGAAGCAAAGAGGCATTAAAACAGAGCCGGTAGTGTCCTTACCATGGAATGGTTTTTCAGACAGGTTTTGGCTTACTTCTTGAGGTGTTCGGTGCACTCTCTAAGGAGGCTTTTTCCCAGAGGATTCATGCATGAGAGAAACCGAGAGAAAGGCAGTCAGTCATAGAACTCCCGAACATACAAAGCAGGGGAACAAAAGGGAGTGGAACAACCTAAGTTTCTTTGCTTTTATTACCTTTCAAAACTCCTGGAGTCGATTCTTGCTCAAGGATCTTTGGAGATTCGAACAAAGAGGTTGCATGCAAGGTTCAGGCACGGAAAAGGAAGAAGACTGGGTGAGTTGGGGGTGGTTTCGAACCAAATTAAAAATAGGGAGGAGTAGAGATTAAAACCATTTGGTTAGAGGCCTCACCTTGCGCCAAGATCAGGCTGGAATGGAGTGGGTTTCCTTGAGGCTTCTCGGCACACTCATAGGAGCATTTCCAGTGGGTTGCATGCGCGAAGCGAAAGAGAGAAAGAGGGTCACATACAAAATTTTCAGACAACAACAAATGGAAAGAGCCGAGGAGTTTAGATATCCCAATTTACCGATTACTAGTCCTCACCTTCAAGAATCTGGGAAGGATCTTTGTTCGAAGACTTCCAGTAACTCCACCAGTAGATTGTAGGCAACATTCGTGCAAGAAACATGAGGGGATTAGAGGAGCTTGAGTAAGTAGAGACGAGAAGGGGCGATAAATCCCCCAAGGAAGGAATTGGGAGAATAGCGTGAGACATTTCGGGCAGAACAATGAAAGGAGGAGAGCTTACCGACGCCGGCAGTTACGGGGAGTTGAGAATTTTCTCTGAACTTGCGCAGGCATGGAGCAACGGGAGAAACGAGGAGTTAAGAGTTTAGCGAGAAGGGAAGAAGAGCACCGGTTGGAAATTAAGAGAGTAATTGGATGTGGGAAAAGTGAAATACCCCGACCGGAATAGCGCATGGGCTGTCAATTCAGTTGAAATTAGAGAGCTTGCTATATTATCGGCCAAGTAGACATGAGTGGGTTTTTAATTTTATTTTTGTCTTAACTTAGTGGAAACTTGTAGAATTCTTGGTAAATACATGCTTGCTAGTGAGATTACAGGATTTTCGGATATTACCAGGAGTGGGGCTGATTTTGGCTGCGTTCGGAGGAAGCATTTGTGTGGCTGTTTTGGGGGTGGTCCCCACGTGGGATCCACGTGGGTCCTACGTTCTACTCCAATAATATACTGCCACATATAAAACAACCACAAAATAGCCAGACCAAAACAACCACAAAACAACCATGCCGAACGCAGCCTTTATTACAGCATTTTAACAGAATTTAATAGTGCATATGCTGTTAGTTTAACATTTGAGTCAAGGATATAAATTGGTGAGCACAAATATTTATTTTATAAGGCATATGTTTGCCACCGGTAATACTACTCGTATATTATAATCTAGTAACTTATGTCTACTAGTACAATTATAATGGTAATGAGTAAATTCCAAATCAGCTCGCACAATGCCTCGCACCTATTTCGTGTACCCATGTCCTAACATAGAATGATTTATTTTGCTCGATGTATTGGTTAATGTCGAAACCGTTGAGCAACAATGCTTGTATTATAATGTGACTTGTTTATAGCACAACTATACCACACATATTCCTGATTTCCAGTGTTTTAATTGTTAGGGGTGTTTCAACCATAACCTGCAAAAGTATGGGTTGGGTTCAGGTCGGGTCAAAATTATCAAGTTTACCTATATGCTTTAATACATTTAATTATCCACCCATGTACTTAATAAAATAAGGTGAAATTGAATATGTAGAGTAATAACTACCTTATAAAAGAACTTAGACAATGATAAAAATTAAAGAAACCCAAAATTTACATTATATGACCCTAAAGAGTCAAATAAATGGAAAATACATTGTTGAATTACTTAATCTATGTACTTAGATTTTTATTTCACCTCATTTTGATAATTACATGGGTGGATATTATAATTTTTTAAAACTCATTAACGAACATTATAATTTTTAAGTATCACATAGGTAAACACTATAATTTTTTAAAACTTATAGTGAATATTGGAATTTTGCAATAGTGGACAATGTAATTTCCCTTTTGTTTTTCACTGTTACATTTCAATATAAACAGCAGACATGAGCAGCGCGTCATCACGCACACTCTTCAATGTCGACGTCGTCCATCGCAACGACGGCAGCGCTGCAGGGTTACAACAACCACTGCCCGCAGCAGATCACGAGCAGCTAATAATTCGGCATTCCCCCTTGAAGACCTGAACTTCCCCACTGAGATCTACTCCATTCAAGATAACAAGGATGACTCTCGCTGGTCCTATCTCTTTCCCTTATCCGCTCTGTCCTAGGGTTTCGTTTTTTCGTGCATCTTTCTTCATCTCTACCATCTTTTGTTGCTTGTTGAATTGTTCTGGATGATCAATTGGTTGTTTGAACCGGCATTACGGACAGACCTGGCCTCTTTTAAATCTACCTAGAAATCTCGGAACTCTTACTGATTTTGGAAGAAATGAATTTGTTGTTATTTCAGCTCTGAAAGCTGATATTATGGCTTCCCTCTAAGGAGTTAAATGCTGGTTGACGAATATATTGGGATGTTCGAGGCCCTCGATCTCCATCAATTTCTTCTGTCCCGACAGGGTAGGACATTCTACTGGAATTAGCCACAAAAATAACACAATGGGTTTTTGCTTCATGCTGTGGCCTGCGGGAGAATTTGTGCTTATATTGTTATCCAATGTTTATAGTCTGCTCCTGGGGCTGGATATTTGATTGTTTGATAGATTTCAAAACATGATTTCAGGCAGTTCTATCACCAAAAAGCCGAATCATCCGTCAGATCGGAGGACTATGCCATTGCAAAAGTGAAACGGAACATACATTCTAAACCATTGAGTTTGCCCGAGAAGAATGACAGTTAGGTGCTGAGCTTGACTGTCTAAGCATTATTTGTGCAAATTCATTTGTAATTCCTTAGTTATAAATATTGGATTCCAGGATTGGTGAGCGTGTGATTCCTGGAAGCACTGTGTTGTAGTATTCTACTGCTTTTCCCTTTTTGTAATGCTGTAAAAATGGGATGGGTATAGGGACAGAGAAGAGCTACTTATTCCAGTTTTGTGCAATTTCATGCCGTGGTTGTTATTCAAGGCATAAAAGTTAAGTAAAAATCTTATGTAGGTTGTATTTTGTTCTATGATGGTGATATATATGAAGGTTCGATGCTTATTTCTTACCAACTTCCTTATTTATGTTGACATCACATTGCATTTGGGGGCATCTGTCAACTTTGTGTTTTAATAGTTCTGCTGTTTACCAGCAAACAGACTATTTCTACCCCTCACCACGTTCAAATATATATCCCACTGCCCACACCTGATACAACACATCCCCCCACAGAGCCAACTTTCAACAACAGCGTTTACCTGTCTGATTACCCTAGATCTCATACTCCTGCCTTCGTTGTTCAGGTCTCTACTGCTCTTCCTAGCGTATACTGCCCTTCAGCCAGCAAGGAACTCAAATTGCTATTCCAATCTGGTAAGTAATTCAAGCATCTCCATAAACAATGCTCGCTATTAGTGATTTAGTGGGGCTAAAGAATATGTTTAAGATTAAAAATACCGAAAGATATGAGAGGGAGATTCTAGAAATGTAGATTTTGAAGCAAATTGTTTCACATTATAATATTAGCAATAGCATTATATCCATCTGGAGCTATATGACAAGTAGAGCTGATCAACACTGACCCAGCCCGAAAATAAAGCCTAAAAAGTCCGTTCAAGAAAATTTTCGGGCGGGTTTGGACAACAAATCAGGCCTGAATGAAAAACCGGGCCGGACTTTGGCAAAATTTTAGACCCGCAACTAGCCCGGCCCGGCCCGGCCCGTGAACTATATATCTAGGTTGCATGAGATACTCTGAATCCAAATGCTTCTGCATATAAGCTTCCCATTGCTCTCGAATTTCATCAATTTCATTTTGCTCGTACGCTCTACCGTTGTACCCGCCTAAGTACTTGAAAACACAATAAAAAGTAGTATTAGCTCATTACCAAATAAATATCATTATATATGCATTTGATAGTGTATAATCAATATGTTTACCTCTGTTTGATCCATGCTTTTATCCATCTTTGATCCATGTTTTTTGATCTATATGTATCAATGATTGAGTAATAAGATCTATTATGCTAAATAAAACAGGATAAACTTATCCATGGATAATGAGACATGTTAATCTAGTTAAACTAGATAATAAACAAAAGTCTAGCGGATAGAAATTAAAAATGCTCTAACCTGATGAACTCTAGAGCAAATACTGCACAGGGAGTCTACGTGTTGAGTCTGGGTGCTAAACTCCAAAGAGGATTCTACATGCAATCATGAAACTTTGTTGAGTATATCATTAAGATGAAGTTAGAATATAAATGGTAGAGGAGTATAAAGAACAATTCTTTAAAAAGCTGCAAGCTGAGAGGAGAATATCAAAGGTTAAAAAGCTCGAGAACACTAGAATATAAAAAAGCTAATTTTTTTAAAGCAACATGACGATTCATTAATGGGTTGAACAAGCTAGCTTCAAAAGAGGAAATTATCAATCTGTTTTCCCTTTTTTGTGTGGTTGAAGATGTATACATCATGCTAGATGAGTATAAAGAAAGTCGAGGATGTGGATTTGTAGCATTTGCCTAGAGACCATAATGAGACTACCCACTAAATCATAGTATAACCAAGTGGTCTATAATGAGAAATGCCAGAACAAAAACAGGCACATAATTGCCTTACCATTGCATCGTCATCATCCTCAAGCAACTTTGTCGCGACCTCAATCTCACCAAGGGCTTCAACCTTCAGCAATTATTGAAAATGTGAGTGGAAACTAACAAAATCTATATTCATAACAGCTACCAAAACGCAATGGATAAATAATTAGAAAATGATCTGCAACAATTACAAAAGATATCCCCACTTGTACAATCACAATAAAGAGAGCAGCAGATAACATATGTATTCTGCATCTTACTGCTCGTATGAACAAGTAATTTCACAAACTGTAATGATACCACAGGGTACAATTCAATACATCATCATTTAATATTTTGTTTAGAAGTATTTACTTAGGAGAAACGAAAAGAAAGACATCAAAGCGAGAAGTGAATGGTAAGTTAGTCTTCGCATAAAAAGAAAGCATACACAATCGTAGTATAGTTGATGATAATGTTTACACCACTCACAAACTGTACACAACATAGAAATTCCTAGCCTCCTATATGAGGCAAATAATGAACAAAGTAACTCAAGGCAGTCTAGCTTTTTCTTGTACACCATCTTGTTCAGCTTGCACCGGTCATCTACAATGGTTTTCATAGAAATAAGACAAAAAAGGTTATTTTAAATCATAAATGAGATCGTAATTCATGAAATACACTTGCACTTACAATTTTCCAACTCTCATATTCTGACAAGGAAGCGGAAATTCCTTTACAAAGCCAAATGAGCAAATAATCACACATGTGTGCTACCTTTTACCCAAACTTAATAACTGTGAACACAACTGCATATCTCAACAGGTAAGCTACTGGCATGCTAGCTTTTAAATGTAATTAGCTTCCTGTCTATTCTGATTAATAAAAATCAGACTGACAGATACACACTAAATCACACCAGCAGTAAATTATAATGAATCGAAATCCTAGTGACACTACAAACAGGTAGAACTAGAGAGATTCCTCTACGTTTCAAAAGAAATTCCCCTACACATGTTGAATATGCATGCTACAGCAAGTTTACAAAAATATGGTAAATATATATAGGTCCTTTCAACACAAAGATATGTTGATATATACTGGCAAGCATGCACAGGTGCATGAAGAGTCACAATCACTAATTTACATCGGAGCTTTTCATCAACTAGCTAGAGGGTATAAAGAATATGTTTGATATAAAGGTAAGAGTGTGCTGTGTACAAGAAGATTGCAGATAAAAATTGATGTGTTTGACGTGTGTAGCAAGGTTTTTTTTTCACATAGCTAGTTAGTAGTCAGAGACATTATTACTAGTAGCTGACATTGGATTGACACGATTACCTCTCATGTTATGTTTCTTATCTTAACCAACATGCTCGTTCCAATTATTCAACTGTCATCATGCATAAGACATATAATATTTATATATATCACAAACGATTTTTACAAAGACACATATTCTATAAAAGACTGGTAAGTATAGAACCTAAATGCACTCACAACTCAAAGTATACTTCAGTTAAGATTTGTTCAAGTGCCTAGATTGGCAGCTTCAAGGTGATCTGCAAAAAAGTTGAGACTTTATTTAGATAGCAATGACAATTGTAAATCGAGAACGTATATACTGAAAAATTATGATTACCTAAGGTCTTACATGAAGGTACGAAGCTTGTCTGGCCTGAATTTTTCTCCCATAATAGCCAAGAATCACTTCACAGTAACCAAGGAAGATCTTACATCTGTATCAACCACACTTTTCTCCCAACATCTAGTGAAAATCAAACTTAACAGAATCGTTTCCTTCTCATTGAGACTGCAGCATAATATAACTCAACAAAAATACTAAAACTGTAATGACAATCCAACTTCAATCACCACAGAAGATTTAACAGACCTTCACCATAATCTTTAATCACTTTGAAATCAATTGCAACAAATAATTAATACTTGAAGAACATATATTGTGAATAAATGGATAGCAACTGCATACATACAGATATCAACTAAATATTTGCGTATAAGAGTAGTTACCCAATACAAACAGTTTGGTTCAGGAAAACCTAAATGTTGAGTATGACTTGTAGATAAAGTAGCAAAATATCACCAAACATATACTCTGGTTTAGAAACAAATAAACCACAACTCTGAGGTGGTCCTTCATTTTAGCTAGTAATAAAATGAAATAAACTCAAATAGACTGCAACTGCAATGAAAAGAAGATGGAGACTTAGTTCACAACAGTTAATCGACTTCCAACAAACTGACACCATCCTGCACTCCAGCTAGCAAGGCTGTGCAAAATAATTCAATGTGGTTGTAGCCAAATGGAAAAATGATATGAAAACTTAGCTCGTACCCTCTAGGAACAGTCAGAACAGCCAGCTCCATTTCCAAACCAAAAGGAAATCACTGAAACAAGTTCATACGCCCGGTGGAGATTGCAAGACCTATTTCGAAATGTAGACTAACAGCAAGGAGGCAAGCAAAGCTACACACAGATGCACAAAATAAGCGGTCGTGAACCGTCGTCTTTTGGACAGCAGCAGGGACAACCTGTTTCTGGTCAAGTCTAAACAAAGATGGAGCTTTCCAACAGAGAAATACAATAGCGTACCAGCAGACGGAAAGGTCGTGAACAACCATGGTTCAGGATGGATTAACTATAAGAAATAAAGAAGCCAATGGCACCGAAAATATGTAGAAGCGAGGGGGACTAAGAGTGTGCTAGCTAAACAACCAAAAGAAGAAGAAGCCCAGGCTTGCATTGTGTTTTCTCGTCCTGTCAGTGGACTTCGTTGTCCATATCAGGCTCGGTATTCACCCCAAGGCGGGTAAGCAATGGAAAAGCCAAGGCGGCAAGGGCGTGGAGCGACGAAGGGAGAAGGAAATGCGTGGAGGTGCTCTGCAGTTCAACCTGGTGGTGGCGATGAAGGGAGAAGGAGGAGGCATGGAGGTGTTATGCAATTCAACTGGGTAGCGTGGAGCGATGAAGGAAGAAAAGAGGAGGCGAGCAACGGGTTACGGGATTTTGATTTTAGGGATTTAGTGAGCGGGAGAACTCCCCCCAATAAATTACACCTACATTTCCAATTTTTCCAAATAGGGACATCAATGGTATATGCTAGAATGACAAGGGGTATTGAAGTCATTTGGATATAAAATCACTTAATCTCTCCGGCCCAGAATTCTCTAATTCTTAACAGTTGTATTATGCTACTCTAAGACAACTAATATTATAACAGTTATCATATCTCATGTTTTAGTAACCTAATTTGCACAAATTCATCAAAGACTACTCCAATTTTATAACAGTTCTCTTTTAAACAGTACTTAAAAACCATATCTGTAGTAGTGGACAACATCCACAAGATTGTAACTCTAAATAGCCGCTCTAGAATAATCGTTATGTGTTGGCTCTAGTCAGGCTTAAGGAACACATGCATATGATGTTATCGGCGCAGGACATTTTATGGCCACAGTTTCATGGTTGTGAGAAAAGTAAAGCTCCCAGGTTTGAGGGAAAGTGTTAAGAGTTTAGATACAAGACATTGTTATCAAAATCCAGAACACAAATGGAGCCTAGGTTTCCGGGATAGAGTTGCTAAGTCAAGATAGAGGAAAACAAGAAGCGCACACAGTAAATGACTTGATTTGGTGTATATGTTAGCATTGATTTGTTCGTTTATGACTTTTAGTATGTTGTTAGATTAATCTGTCACTTGTTCTTGTCTTATTTGTTATTTGTTTGTTGGGTCACTATCCCTTACACAAATGTTTGAAGTCCAAATGTAGCATGCGTTTGAAAATGGAGGGAGATTATAATCCTCTCGCAGAATGGGTTCTTTGGGGACATTATCTTCCACCCTATTCAATCGCAGCCTTTTTGGATAATTGCTCTTTGTGAGAGTGAGACTCAACATTAAAAAAGCTATAAGTTAAATCATGTCATGATCAGTAGATTAATCTAGCAAGGAAAATAAAGGTTCTCACCGAACCGGTGTGGAATATAATGCCTGACCGGATAATAGTGATTGTTTCGATCGATAAGTCAAAATTCTTTAAATTCCACTCCTGGCTCTCTATATAGACTCACATTCCCCGCCACAAGAGTTACCAAACAGACAGAACCTGAATTCATCAATCGAATGGATATCATGAACTTCACCTTTCTTGTCTTGCAGATTCTTATACTATGGATGTCTACTCAATACCTTTTGTTGCTCCTGAAACGCAGCAGATTTAACCCAAAGAGACTACCTCCCGGGCCCTTCCCACTTCCCATCTTCGGCAATCTCTTCAGCCTCACAAGTAAACCACATAAAACCTTCGCTGATCTCGCAAGACTCTACGGTCCCATTTTCACCCTTCAACTCGGGTACAAGACTTCCGTTGTAATCTCCTCTACATCCCTTGCTAAACTCGTCCTCCAAACTCAAGAATCTTCCTTCTCCTCTCGTGACATCATCGAGTCCCTCCAAGTTCTCGACCGCCACACATGTTCAGTGGCCTTCTTCAACACGGGACCCAAATGGAAATTCCTGAGAAAGATCTGCACCACCATATCTTCTCCAGCAGCAGCCTGGAATCCAGCCGGAAGATCCGGAGTGACAAGGTGCGGCAGCTGATCTCCTATATTCAAGATTCCTGCAGTATCGTTGAACAAGGTGCTACTGATGAAACGACTCCGGCGATTGATATTGGTCAAGTGGGTTTTACTAGCCTGCTGAATTTGTTGTCAAGTACTTTCTTCTCCGTTGATTTGGTTGGTCCAGACTCGGATCTTGATGAATCTGAGTTCAAGGAATTGGTTTGGAACATACTTGATCTCATGGGTGCTCCTAATATTCCTGACTTCTTCCCTGTGTTTAAACCTTTTGATCCCCAAGGGATTAAGCGCCGGATGAGGAAGCTTCTTCTCCGGGTCTTTGAGATTTTTGATAAAGTGATCGATCAACGGTTAAAGTTAAGAGATGGGAACAACAGTACTAATAATAACGGTGTGGTGGTACCCAAGGATGTGTTGGATGCTCTTTTGAACATCCACCAGGAGAACAATGAAGAGTTTTCATTGGCTGACTTGCGCATCCTATTGTTGGTTGGTGTACTTTCTCCTCCCTGAAAGTTTAATTCCATGTCTATCATTTTTTATTATCATGATGGTTGTCTATTAATTTAACTATCGTCTCATTAGTTCCTCAAACAAAACAAATTAAGAAACTTCTCTATGTATTATACTGAGACAGAATGATGACTATATACATATATGAATCTGCAGGATCTGTTTATTGCGGGAACTGACACAACATCAAGCACAATCGAGTGGGCAATGAGCGAGCTACTTCGTAACCCAGAAAAGCTGATAAAAGCACAGGCGGAACTCCATCAAGTAATCGGGAAAGGAAACCCAATTGAAGAATCCAACATCTCTAAGCTTCCATACTTACAAGCTATCATCAAGGAAGCCCTACGGCTCCACCCACCAGGACCCTTCTTACTCCCACGCAAAGCCGACAAAGAAGTGGAGCTAGGTGGGTTTACGATACCCAAAAACGCTCAGGTTTTTGTGAACAGTTGGGCACTAGGAAGGGACCCGAGCTTGTGGGAGAAACCAGACTTGTTCGAGCCGGAGAGGTTCATGTTGCAGGGTAGTTCTTCAAACATTGACTACAAAGGTCAAGACTTTGAGTTAATACCTTTTGGCGCTGGGCGTCGTATTTGCGCTGGATTGCCACTCGCTCACAGGATGCTTCCTTTGATAGTTGGGTCATTGATTCACTCGTTCGATTGGAAGCTTGGGGATGGTGTCACGCCAGAGGAGATGGATATGGAGGAGAAGTTTGGTGCCGCTATGAGAAAGGCTAAGCCGTTACGTGCAATCCCGAGAACTAAACTGCAAATAGAATGATGTACAAACTGATAAAGTACTCCCTCCGTAGTGAGTTACTCATGTGGTTTGACATCAATATTTAATATATAAATTAAAATAATTTTAAAAATTTAAGTTTTGCATGTAAGGAATAATATGATGATAAACTATATATTACAAAATTTATTTGTATGAAATTATTTTATTTTATCTGTTTAATATTGGAGTGGAAAAATCAAATAAAAAGGTCAATTCAGGACGAAATGAGTATTTGTTTTTTCGTGAAATAAAAATCGATCACAGGTATAGTGTGACTAGGTTTGTACCAATAATTTTTTTTTTAAATCAACATTAGGAGCACCCATGTTGATCTATTGGTGAATTCAAATGACTAATTTTATATTTAGATCATTTTTATTATAATTTTTCTTTTTAGAAGTTGGATCAATTCATATTAATCTTGTATTTGATTTATTTTTTTCATACAAAAAATTTTTATGACTTTCCGGATAGATTTCACTAATGAAAAAAGCTTTAATGCTGCCGAAAAGCCCTTTCTTTTCTAGACATTTTTACGACTACACTTTTTGGAAATTGATGTCCACTAGAACTGCCATTCAAAAATGAATAAGTTATTTGTTGTTATAGTTGGATGTGAAATATGTCTATTGTTCAAAGGAATATTTCCATCCTATTTATTATTTTGATATAATTTCATTATTATTATTTAGTTTATTAGTTTTATTTTTATACTTTTTACTTTCCTAATATTAATAGGAAACATAATATATATATATATATATATTCGCAGAATCGATTACACGGCTGGGTTGCACAATGTGTTGTGCAGTCCACTTATGTGGCAGTCCAGTCAATGTACTGACTACACTGCTTATGTGGCACATGAGTGAAAAGAAAATTTATATTAAATTTAAATGGTTGTAATTTTTAATATATAAGTCCAAAATGAAAAAAATTATATCATTGTTCACCTAAATTCGAGCTCTTCAAAACAAGACCAGTCATGAATATGTTTTGACAATTTTGAAAAAAAATTATTTTTACATGTTATGATGATACACTAAAATGATAATATGATTCATTAATTTTGATATTATGATTCATTAAAATTGATATTATGATTTACTAACTAATAAATGGTGAATTAGATAACAAACTTTGGAACCCATTAAAAATTATTATTATTTTGTAGTGTATTATTATTGTATGGTGTATTTTAAACCTTATATTGTGAATCATGTATTTTTCGTACATACCAAATTTGTTTGTGTTGTATTATTATTTAATTTTTTATTATTATATGTTTACGTTGATACACTAAAATGATGATATGATTCATTAACTTAGATATTATGATTCATTAAAATTTATATTATGATCATTAACTAATAAGTGGTGAGTTAGGTAACAAACTTCGAAACCGATAAAAAATCATTATTGTTTTGTAGTGTATTATTATTACTGTATGGTGCAATTTAATTCTTCTATGGCGAATCATGTATTTTTCATACATACCAAATATTGTTTTGTATTACATTATTGTTTAAATTTTTTTATTTTTATATGTTTGCTATGATACACTAAAATGAAGATATGATTCATTAATTTTGATATTATGATTCATTAAAATTAATATTATGATTCATTAACTAACAAGTGATGAATTAGATAACAAACTTTGAAACTAATAATGGATCATTATTGTAATGCATTATTATTATTATTGTTTTGTGGTGTATTATTATTATTTATATGATGTATTTGAAGTCTTATATAGTGAATCATATTTTTTTTTAACAAACCGATTTCAAAACAGATAATGAATCATTATTGTTTTGTAGTGTATTATTATTGTATGGTGTATTTTAAACTATATATGGTGAATCAAGTATGGTTGATATGTATAGATATATACATATAAAAAATATAAAATTTTAAAGTTGTCAAAATATCCCATGTCTGATCTTGTTTTGAAGAGTTTAAATTTAGATGAATAATGATATATTTTTTTTTCATTTTGGACTTATATTTTAAAAGTTATAACCAATTAAAATTAATATAGCAAAAAGACAGCCCAGTCAGCAAAACAACCCAGTCAGCAGCTGACTGGACTACCAAAATGGATAGGCTGCACAATGATGCACGCGGCTTGACCGCACAATCTATCGTCTGATATATATTAATCCAATGAGAAAAGTCTTTTTCTATTTCATTTTCTATCTATAGAATCTGATGTACCGCAAAAAGTATATTTATTCTATTGAGAAAAAAAAGGATAGAATCAAATAAAGTATATTTATTCTAAGCAAGTCAGGGTCTCAGGGGGTTTGGGACTTGAATGAAAAGGTGAGTGGATCAAGGGCGGACTCAGAGATTGAAAATTATAGGGTCACTGATAAATAGAAATTTCTATAGTTAATTTTTTATGACATTTGTGGGGTCACTAAGACATAAAATATCTACTATTGTATAAAAAACTACATTAAAACTTACAATAACTAATTTTTTTTACAAAAGTCATGGGGTCACGTGACCCCGCGTGACCCCTCTTCGGTCCGCCCCTGAGGTGGATTGCTTTATCGAAATTAAAGTTTTTCAAAACCATCACTCTTAAAAAATAGAATTTTGATTTTATTTTGAGATGAGGTGCATGATCCTGAAAGATCACCCATGTACCCATCGAACATGTCACTTAATTGATGGTAAGTGTGCTCGAAAGATTGGGTACTGAATTTATGTTGAAAATTAGAGTTTACAGAGAAACATCATTAGATGAGATGTATTGTGTAGAACCAGTCTAATTACGTCTCTAGCCCTCGGTTTCAAAACATTAAAACTTGAAAGTATGAAATTGAGTAGATCGGAGTTAAACGGTTCTAAAATCCTGGTGCAATTGGGAAAGCGGCTCCATCCCTAACTCCCCGCCTTGTAAAAATCTAGGTTGCTATTAAGGGAATTGAGTCAACGTAATGCCCCCATCTGTAGAAATCCAAATTGTGACAAGGATATAATATAGGAATGAAAAGGGTTAAAAAGTGTTAGACATTTCTGGTACTGAAAATTTGAACATTACTTGTTGTTGAAGTTTTCAAACCGAAAAAGACTCTGACTTAGAAAAATGTTGAGAATTGTTCAGAATTTTGTAAAAGATTATT
Organism: Limonium bicolor; assembly: GCA_023374045.1. Taxonomy (NCBI): domain Eukaryota; kingdom Viridiplantae; phylum Streptophyta; class Magnoliopsida; order Caryophyllales; family Plumbaginaceae; genus Limonium; species Limonium bicolor. The sequence continues at coordinate 331,029,842 of CM041776.1, read as the reverse complement.
TTGAATTTTTGAAATGGTTTTTGAAGTGATTTTCGAACTTTGAAATGATATTTTGAATTCAATGGTCGGCATATGGATTATTTATTCATGGTTGGATTCAATTTCTTTTTCTTATTTGGGTTTTAAGGGTGTGATTTGGAGTGAGGTGTTACCTCCACCAAATAAACCTAAGGTTTATTCAATATAGATGGTAGGGGTGTCAAAATTAGATTTTGGGTCGGGTTGAGCTCAACCCGAATCCGATCCGAAAATAGTTTTGGTCAACCTGAACCTGACCCGAACCCGAAACGGGTTGTACTTCTTTAACCCGAATCCGGAGCGGGTTGACCCGAACCCGACCATTTTTTTCAAAAATATATTATATTTTTAAAATTTTGAATTATTTAATAAAAAATATAATACTATAATATTAATTAATATTATGTACAATATATAATCATATGTTATCGGTTAAATGTTTATTTTAGTCATAAATTAATCATTAAATACTAATTAAGTCATATTTTTGTTTTTAATTAATTTTTTTTGTTACGGGTTAGCCGAACCCAAAGCGGGTTTCAATGACCCAACCCGAACCCAACCCGAAAATCATTTCAGGTCAAAAATCTCAACCTGAACCCGGCTTTTTACGAGTCAGTTTCAGGTCGGGTTTCGGGTTCGGGTCAAGATTGATATCCCTATATGGACACCCACTATCTTTGGATTTTGATCACTATGGGTTTGTTTCTAGGGCCACCTTTTCTAATCCGTTTGGCTAGATATGAATTGGGCCTAAATCAAAACTAAAATTGGACCACAAATTATAGCAACCCAAACAAACCCAACTATACAAATACTCCCTTCGTTAATTAATATCTGTCGTTTTAGGATGTGATTCTTGTTCAAAAATATCTGTCATTCTAGTTTTTTGACACACTTCTTTTCACTTTTACCCCTACTATTTAATATAAAAGTAATTATTATCTAAATTGAAAAGTAAAAAGTAGGGGCACATGCATCATTGTCCTACTTTTCTTAATAAGTGTGCAAGTTTCTAAAATGACAGTTATTGTTGAACGGAGGGAGTAGAATAGAAGCAAAAGGATGTACGAAAAGCACGGAACCGGAACAAAAAATTAAGGCGACACCTAGTCAATTCCTTTTTATCCATCCGAGACTATGGATTATAGGGGTCGATGAACTGTACGAAATTCTTTTTTTTTTTTTTGAAGATAATGACTAGTCTTATATATTATATTAATAACATTACATACAAGTGGACACATGTACAAGAGATATGTCTAAAGACTAACAAGTGTCCTGAAAGTAGATAACTTGCATGAGAAGCTTCAGCAACATAGTGAGCAACCACCAGGGCAGCCGTAGCACCACCACCACCATCATCGCCGTCTTCATCTGCGGCTTTTGATTTGTTGTTGATCCGCATCCTGTTAGCAACAGCAATCGGCTAGGAAAACCGAAAGGGATCCAACGGCTCGACCGAGCTCGGATAAATCTCTGTGGCACATGCAGGGAAATCCAGAACACAACCCAAACCCAAAACTCACTAGACACAAAAGCACCAAAAAAAAACAAACTAGACCAACAAACGAAGAACTTCTCCTGCAATAGAAGAAACTAAGAACTTTATTGAACAACAAAAGAAAGAACTAAGTAGAACAACAAAGAAAAGATATCTACAAGAGCATAGACTAGGAAGTGCTAACAAAAGAGATAGAGAAAAAGAAAGAAAGACACAAAAGAGAAAGAAAAGAGGGAGGAGAGAGGAGAGAGCATTTTTTCTCTCTCCCCCAAACGAACTGTACGAAATTCATATGATACAAATCCTGCAGAAGAAAAGGAGTTATGAAGTAAAAATCTATTGATTCCAAAATTATCCTCTTACTCGTGAATTCAAAAAAAAAAAATCCAAGTTATTATTATCCCTTTTCTTATTCATTGTTTTTGTTGCTTTTAAAGCTGTAAATAGGAAATAGGACGGATTGACTAGCTCTTATTTCATCAGGTTATTAACCCATCCATAATCCCGCTTAATAAGTAAAACATGAATCACACATATTGAAATTTAAATATGCGAACAACATCGGAAATATGAGAACGACACTCGATTGCCATGAAACTCTTTACGTTATACTCGAAGCAAAAATGAAGCAGTAAATAAGAACATAGAGCAGCAGCCAGACAAAACTCCCACGCGTGGTTCAGCAAGTATATGGAATGTTGCGCAAAATCAGAGGAGTAAACTGAACTTTCGAAATCGAAATAAAGAAAGATAGAAGGAAGATAAGCCAGGTAAAGGGGAGGAGAGGTAGAACATCGGCGCGGGCTTAGGATAATACACCGGTAAGGCTGAGTCACAACCATCTCCTTCAGGATTTACATAGCGATATGAAGGAAAAATGAAGAAAACAAATTAATACTGGAAGGAAACTGTACTTTTTCGAGAAATTGGAGAACATATTGGATTGGGTGCTTGCTTAATTATAACTAACAGGCACAGGGGCGTCTCTGTAGTTCGAGGGGCCCGTGCTAAATGATTTAAATGAGGCCCCATATAAACTAATGTTAATATAAAGTATAAAAATTTCGGTTTAGTTGTGTCACAATTTTGTACTTATAAATTGAATTCTATAACACTGTTAAATCTAAAAGATATAGATAAACTGTTGCTACAAACTAAAAAGATGTATACTAGTTATTTTAAAAACTCATTAATTATTAAGTATTTTTTACTAAGAGAAAACAATTACATACGATAAAATAAATTATTTACCTATTCATTTTTTAAATACTCAATAATGTTAAAATATAATTTTTGTTAATGATTTGATTGTGCAATTTTTTCCTCTCTAAATAATAATTATATAAAACTGAAAAAAAAATAAGAATCTTAAAATTTGGGGCCCCTCACATTTGGGGGCCCTGTTCTAATACACCGGGTGAACTCCCTCGTAGCCGCCCCTGAACAGGCAACTTACAACATTAAAGTATGTACTACCTCCGTCCCGTCATAAGTGTCCTATTTGTTTTTTGGCACGTTTTTCCACCTCAATATTAAACATATAAGGTAAAATAATTTTATAAAACTAAATTTTGTATTATATAGTTTATCATGTAAGGAATCATATGTAAAACTTAAATTTTCAAAATTAATTTATCTTATATGTTAAAAATTAAAGTCAAACGACATATCCAAATAGTAAATAGGACGGTCAAGGTGGGACGGAGGGAGTACAAAATATAGAGTGAATAGAGGACAAAAAGGTGACTCAAGCTTGGAAAACAGTTTCTACGGTTTTTTGTTATAATGGAAGAGTGGTGAGGGTTTTTGAGCGGCCGGTCCTAGTGGCTAGGACTATGGTGGCCATAAGCTCGGTTTTGGTGTGCCGAGATGTGACTCATCAGTTTTGTGTATTTAATGAGGTGTCATTGGTAATAGGGGTGGTAAAATGGATTCATGGTTGTGTTAGGCAAAACTCAAACCCGATTTGTTTATTAAACGGGTTGACCTGATTCAATCGAATTAATTAATCGTGTCCAAATATAAAAATCAAACTCAACCTGTTTATTAAATGGGTTGATCTGCTTATTAAACGGGTTGATCCGTCCAACCCAATTAATTAAACATGTCTAAATTTGAAACTCAAATCTGCATATATTAAATTTAGTTATATATAAGAAAATAACTTTACTTATTAACATTAGCTTTATCATTCTATGATATTATTAACTTTATTTTAAATTAAAATATTTAAATTTTAATATTTGTATATCTTATTAATATGAAAATTTGATTGACAAAAATATATATATAGTATATAATATATATTTTTTAATATAATTACTTAAACGGGTTAGCGAGTTACATATGTTAAACCCAAACCCGACATGGTTATTAAACAAGTTGTGTTCGAATTGACCCGTTTATTTAATCGTGTCAAATTTTAAAACTAAAACCCGCTAACTTCATGTCGGATTCATGTTGGTCAAACGGGTTGTGTTGAAATTGCCACCCCTAATCACGGGTTTGTTTGACGAAACTGATGGGATGGGATGAGATGTTAATGCTACATGGGGCCGTCGTAAGTGTTGTATGTTGCATTGTCGGGGTCCTTGTAGTAGGGAGCTGGCTGCGGAGACTGGTTGGGGTTTCTGCTAGAAACCTCGCTGACTTTGGCTAGCTAGTCTTGGGTTTAGCTTTCTCTTTGGGCACAGGGGCTTTTGTCGAGGAAATCCGCCACTATTTTTTTCCTCTGGTAGCACATTTTCTACCAATAATGTGTGTGGTAACATTTATTTAGTATATTGTGCACAAGAACCGTCTCGCAAATTGTGGACTGGGTATAGGTTATCTTAACCATTGTGTTATGATAGTTATTTGCGGCATATATACGGAGTACATGTATATATTGGATGTTTGGTTGGGATCGGTTTGGTTGATTTTCAGATTGGATGACTTTCGGTTAGGGTGACTTCGGGTCGGGTAACTTATGGTTCGGGTTAGCCTCTGGTTCATTTGGTTTTTTCGGGTTATGGGTCAAATTCGGGTCAATTATTCGATTAAATTTGGTTGCCTTTACAGAATCCCGCAACTCAATCATCATGATATGCAAATTTGATTTCAATCAATCTCAACACGTATAGATGTATATAAAAGATTAATTTAAACAAATAATTATAATTTGCATCATGTTATACTTTAGCAACTAACTCTGAACTTATCATAATTATTGATGTAGCTTTAGATTATTTAATAGTTTCATTATTTTGAGAGGAGTATAAATAAGGTATGTTTGTGGATAATTATTAAAATTGTATCAAATGTAGTAACTTGTATTTTCAATCTATTAATAGTTAGCGAATGAAATTAGTTAATAAGTTTTGATGACTTTTTTTACGGTAGTTAAATACTGTTAATGATGAAGAACTATTCAGAAGCAAGAGAATTTTGGTACATAGGTAAAAACCTTCAAGTATATTAAACATTTATGCTAAATTGCTAATGGGGGAGAATTATTCACAAGATTGGATAAAGGCTTGAAAAATTCTAATTAATAAAAACACCTTCAATATATGAATAATTAATACAATAATTATATGAATTAGTTATAAAAATTGAGTCTAAATATACAAATATTTTTGGTTCTTACCAATCTATCATTGATGAGTAACGCATTATCATTAATTCATTATTAGTTGTGCAATTAATGAAAATACATGATAATTAATTACTTTAAAATTTTATAGTGCAAAATATTTGTGGTATATTTAAAATAATTTCTTGTGTATATAAGTTTATTAATACTTTTTTATAGGTACGCCACCTACTAAGTAATGATTAATTGTAAAAGTATTGTGGGGCATTGTTTAGTGTTGTATGATACAAATGCTAAATACTGATTTGTATTTAAACTAGATATTGGGTATAAACATTCTGTTTTGTTCTCATTGTCTCCTATAATTAATGCAATATATTCTTTCGGGTCACATCGGATATATTAGTTCGGGTCACACTGGTTTTCGGGTTCGGTTCGGTTGGTTTCGGTTCGGGTCACTTCGGTTTTCGGGTCATCGTCGGGTTATGGGTGACTTCGGTTCGGTTGATTTTGGTTCGGATGACTTCGGTTCGGATGATTGTGGATTGTGGTTTACTTTCGGTTTTACAATAATACGGTTCGGTTTGGTCCGGGTCGGTTTATTTCGGATTTCGAGTCATTTTTCAAGTTATAGTTTTCGGTTGACATTCGGATTCTGATCGGATTGGTTCGGTTCGGTTTTTCGGGTTCGGGTTACTTTTGCCAGGTCTAAATTATGTAATAAAATAATATATTATATAAAATTACTTATTTTGTTAAAGTCATATTATAAAGTGTTAAAAATACTAATATAACATATATAATTTTATGAAATTAAAAATTCTAAGTAAGATATTATATTCTTTGTAACTTTGTATAATATAATATTTTGACAAATTAAAATAGATGTATCAATTTATATAATTTCAACTAATTTAAATTGTTATAACTTTACTATAAAGTTATACATACATATATATATATATATTCTATTTATTTTTCAATTTTAACCAACACATCAACTAATTAAAATTTTTATTAATTTTAGTTTTTTTATGTTTCATTGTTGTATGTGGTTTTTGTAAATTAAAAGCATTATGTAGTATAATGGATAAAAATTGTATTAAATTAAATATATATATATAATATATATTTATGAATCAAAATTATTATTACTACAACTTTATATTAATTTTGTAAAATTTAACCAACATATGTACTAATCTAAAGTATTATTACCTGTATTCTATTTTATAATTTATTAATATATGTGATACTTTGAGACTTAAAAATATTATAATTATCAAAAATATATTATGTTAGGTATATCTTATATGATAACATAAATTCTTGTTGTGGTATGTAGTTTAATTATTTTTCACGAACTAGAATTTTTTTGTTTATTTATAGTTCTTTCTTTAAAATTTCAATAGCTAAAAGGTAAGAAGTAAAATATGTTTAATGTACTATATTGAAAAATAACTATAAAAATTAAAATATTCATATAAAAAGATAATATATCCACTATGGTAGTAGCAATATAGGTTAGTATTTCGAATTATGTAGTAATCACACATTTAAGTTATAAAACAATAATAATTTTGCTACCGCTTAAGAATATTAGCTATCATTTGTTATATTCTAGCATAATATCAACTGAAATTTTATTAGCACTATTAGTCGGTAGCAATTTTGAAAATAAAGATAATAGCAATTTAGCTACTTGTTGACAACATTTGCTACCGTCACCCACATAGTAGCACATTAGCAACCGTAATCAGATCTCAGTAGCAATTCATAATTTAGCTATCCACTTGGTCGTAGCAACTTTTAAGATAGTAGCAAGTTAGCTACTTGTTATAATAATTTGTGCTACTGTTGCTCATATAGTACCACATTAGCTATCATGATTGAATCAACATCAACCAGCAACAACAATTCCCTAATTTAGTTACTGATATTTTTTTACTGAATGAACCAAGATGAAAGACAAAATAGCTACTATTGATGGTACAAATCTTGTAAGGCGATAGACATTTGGCTACTGATTACAAAATGTAAATACTATTGTTGCTCCTGTAGCACAATAGAAACCACTTTGTTAGTAAAGAAATGCAACCGAAATTTACAATAAAAGTATATTATAAACTCGTTCAAAACCTAGATGGTGAGATGACAACCCGACGGGGACTATCCAAGATATACCTCGACTAGGTAAATTTTTTACAGGTAACTATGTTCGATTTAATTTTGTAGTGTCATTCAAAGAAAGACACGAATATTAACGAATAGACAAACAAAAGTTATTATTGTTAAGCAAAAAGTGTGCGCTATCTTGAAATAGTGAAGTTCTTACCTGATGAGTATGTCAGCTGGAGATGTATAAGATGATCGAAGATCGAAGAAAGATAGGTGCAATACTCCACCCGCAATAATATATGAAGGAGAAAAATAACCGTGTTTTTGATCATCAATGTTGTACAATGTTTTTTCAGCAATGTGATGAAAAAAGAAATAAGTTAAGCGTCATTTGTGTAAGTTATTGTCATTTCAGTTTATTAAAGAATGGGAAAATTCATGGGATACCTCAAAAAAAGTTTATTAATTCACAAAATGCCACAATTTTTTTAAAAAAATTCTGATACCACAAAAACAAATTTTAATTCACCAGATAGCACTAATTACTATGTAATATCTAAGGATGGCAATGGGTCCACGGGTACCCATTTCACCTGGTCACCCGACCCGCTAAACCGAGTGAAAAACCCGTAAAAAACGAGTGACGGGTGGAACGGGTGCGGGTGTGGGTCGGGTGACGGGTGAACATTTTTCACCCATCACCCGACCCGTTCACCCGATCCACTCACCCGCGTAGAAAAAATATATATATAATATTATTAATGTTATAGTAAACTAATCTTCATTCTCCTTCACACACGGTAATTTTGTAACCCTAACTAGTGAACAAGGAATAATCATGCTTTGCATGACCGTGTCATTCTTCACTCTCATTAATGTTGCAACCCTAACATACATTCTCTGCCCAGTTTTTAATTCTCTTCACTGAATGTAATTACAACCCTAACTAGCGAACATGGAACATAGATGCTCTGCGCCTCTATTTTCTCTTTTCACTGAAGGTAATTTTGCAACCCTAACCGGTGAACATAAAACATACATACTATGCGCCTCTATTTTCTTTCTTCACTTTGGGTAATTTTGCAGCCCTAATTGGAGAACATGGAACTTACATGCTCTGTGTAGTTTTTCATTTTCTTCACTAAAGGTAATTTTGCACTCTAACCGACAAACATGGAACATACATGCGCTGCACCTCAATTTTCTCTCCACACATTAATTTGCAAACCTAACTAGCGAATAAGGAAAAGGAAAAACAAACGGGTAAACGGGTTCACCCGTTTCACCCGCGGGTGACGGGTGATACATAACGGGTGATGGGTCGGGTATGGGTGGAGCGGGTGAAGTCGGGTGACGGGTGCGGATGATGATCCACCCGACCCAAACCCGACCTATTGCCATCCCTAGTAACATCCCTACTTCTTAATCATTCCTTAATCCAACCATTAGCATAACTAAATTGTCCAAACACAGTGGAAATAAATACAACCATAATAACATCAGGTGCTACGATCGTTACTCACACATGTGAGTAACAAAGCAATCAAATATCGTATACAATAACTACTGTGATGAGCGAGAGATAGTTTGACCCACAATTTACAATCCTTTACCAAAATACATGTGAGTAGTCTAATCTTTAACATAACTATACATCTCAATGTATAATCCTTAACTATAATCCAAAACATAGCCCACAAGGGTTGTATACAACTAGCTACCTAATCCCGCACTCCAACGTTGTCCTCTGCTATGTACCTATAATATGTTGGTCATAAAAGGCTCAGCATAACCGCTGAGTATGTCATCATGCAACTGTCATGCTACCTCAGACCCCCCTTGAGTTAATTGGTTGATTTAACACGCGGTTCCATTTTCATGCAATTCCAATTACATAATCATAATTGTCATACATAACATGAGCAAAACTTAAATATAGCTTAAACATTCCAATATCTCATCCACTCATACATATCATAGAATCCACATAATTCATCCACATAATTAAATTCAGCCAATAAGTCTCAATTAATAACGTGCGAGAGTGTTTTAAACCGTTCTCGTTATCTGGCCTTCAAGGCTCTTAGTTCGTTATTCAAGACTTTACGAGAGTTACTTGACATCTCGTATTGATGATCAACTGATGTTTATCGCATTATTTATTCCAATCTTAATTCTTAACAAGTAACCATGTAGAAGACAACATGTTTCCAACCACTTACTTATTAATTTTTACCCCTATCAATGGCGGGTCACCAACGGCCAAAGCCAGCACCAACGGTAGTGCCTACAATTACTCCTTATTACCTCTATTAGAGGGCAGGTCTCCATCGGCCAAAGCCAGCACCAACGGTAGTGCCTCTGTCCAACGAACAAATTGGTCCATTGGAAATTTGGAATATAATATATAGAGTGGGCCTGTTTCAGTCATCCTCTCTTTTTTTATTACAATGCGCAACCAGGCAATCCTAGATCCTGGATTTCATTAACTCAGATTATATATATCTCGAGCCTAATATGGATATAGGTGATCCATCCGCACTTGGTTTATAGATTTAATAATAGTATGGATACAAGTGATCCATCCCCACCGTATTTATAGATTAATAGTATGGATATAGGTGATCCATCTGCACCGTATTTAATACTTCACCTTATGATTAAGTTCTCTTAATCTCACTGCCTAAGATCTGCTCTTAGGTTATATAGTGAATAATTTCTCAAATGTGTACATGCCTTTTAGGTCTTAATGTATGTCTATAATTTATCTAGGATATTCTAATGTTCGAATGTACTTGTACTGGAGAACGGTATTATCGTTACTCTACCTAAGGTATCTCTTAGGTTAACTTAGGATAATATAATTCATATCATTATCCTTTCATAAGTGATACCTTCTTATCACTACTTATATCTTAATTTAAGATAACATTCGATATTTGCCTTAGTTCGAGTAATAATTCAATCAATAATGCAAGATATCTCGAGCAAGAATTCATAAGGCACCACAAAGCATATTAAACATGCATCATTCATATCTTATCAATCAATTCACACATATCCGAACCCAAGGTAATCCTCGGGAACAATCGGATCATACAACAACATACCATTCACCGTAGAGAGAGGAAGAGATGGGCGTACTTTTGCACGCCATCCTCTGATTACTTAGCTCTGGAATATAACGCTAAGTATTAATCCTCTATAAATCATTAAACCATTTCGGTATCCCCTCATAACCACTTATCCCGTTGTAATTGACCCCAATGACTGTTATTCATAATTAGTCAGGTTATTTGCTTAAAGCATCCGAATCCCAGATTAGCTAATTAATCCCCTCATGCTGTTAGTAACTAACAGTGTTGTATAATGCTACAACTTTTGGGATTAAAAATTTATCACCCTGTTACCCTTTTTAATCACGTGCATATATATATATACACACTCATATAGATTTCATTGACTATATGATCAGGATTAAACTTGACCTTAAGTAGTAATGGCCTTAGACCTTAGATTCTCATTTAATTTAATGAGTTGATCAACTGGACCTCCTTGGTCAACTTAGTTGATTAGGTCAATTTGGTCAACCTTTTACTTCAGTCAATGCAGTCAACACACTAATTGGTCAACGGTCAAGGTCAACATAGTCAACAAACTCCTAATGTCCTTATAAATTCCTAGGTTTAATAACCTCTTTAATTAAACATTCCTCTAACCATTTATGTAATGGTTCATATAAAGCTTTAAACCTTATATTAATGACAGATTTATACCCTAATCATTCTCATCCCATAATTCCAATCTCAACCTTATTATATAATCCATAATTTAATTCCAAGTATTCGTATTAATTCATATGAATTATAAAACTCCTTAGTTATTACCAACTTAACCATTTACATTAAGATCCTTATACTTAATGTAACATATATTATAATCCTCAATTTATCCCAATATTTTCTTATAATTTCCATATTTCTCAACTATAACACAATATCATTTAATATTACAATTACTCCACCACTATTTTCATAACCTTATAAATCACTTCCAATTTCCAACTATATTAATCATTTCAACTCCTCATTCGATTTAATCCAAAGTTTCAAACTCAATCTTCCAAAATACCCAACAGACCACATTCTGTCCAATTCGATTTTCATCCCAAACTTTCTCATATTATGGTCTTACCCCTTAAACTTTCCAAAATTACAAATTCACCACAAACTCTTCCCAGGTCCAATTTTCAATCTTTTCTTTCTCTCACTTGGTCAAAACCCTAACCACGTCTAGGTTGGCCGAATCCCTACTGTATACACCTAACTTTTCCAAAATTACAGTTTGGGCCAACAAATTTTCCACGGTTTACAATTTACTCCTAAACTTTACCAAAACTTATATTTTCATTTCTAACCCAAATCAAACTCCAACTTTCAGCTTTATTAACCTTTGCCACTCCAACTTTTATCTTTTTACAATCTCCCACATATCCTTTTAGTCATATAATCACTAAATCATCCAATTAATTAACTCCTAATTGCTATGAAATCAAACTTTCTCTCCAAACCTTATCCAAACACATCCTAATTTCATAAGTATTTTTCCACCAACTGTTTTGAGGTGCTTTAAATTATCCAAACAGCCTAACACCAGATTATCACACCTAACATAACACCAATATAACCTATACTTTTAGAAGCATTAAATCCACCAAAATGCTCATAAAACTAGCAATTACCTTTAGTCATAATACAAGCTTATAATACTCCAAAATGTCCAAAATAACATGTCCATTTTCGGACATAACAACATACACATTGTCCAAAGTTTATATTTACATAAAATCACTTAACCTTAGTAAAAATGACATTTAAGTCCTTAAATCATTAGTGAACATAACCAAATATTTTAGTATAGATTTATGTTCATACTTAATTAGGTCATTCTAAACCATTTTTAAGCCCTCTAATTTTTCCATAGTTAGTTACCCAACTTAAACAACTTAAAACATCAAAATGAGCTTTAAGTTAGAACATTACTCTTAATGATCCAAAGCTAGACTTTTGTCTTGAAAATTTCGGCCCTATTTAAATATAAGAGGGAGATCAGATTTTTGTACAAATCCAAGGGTTAAATGGTGGTTTCAAGCTCCAATTCTTTAGATTCAAAGCTTACCCTTTGCTTAGTGTTGATCTCTTAAAGTTTTCCTCTTTTCTCCCCTTTGTTTTCGTCCAACACCCAAGGCAATTTAGGCTCCAATTTCAACCATGATAATAAGAATAAGGAAGAGCAAAGTTATGGTATTTAGACTCCTAAACCTAATCAAAGGAATCATTTAGGCTTAAAGCACAAAAATGTGCACTAAGGAATGAGATTTACCGTGAAGCTCTCCAAGTGTTATTTTTCTTCAAAATTTCGATCACCACTAGTAAAATAGGCAGGGAGTTAGATATTGTATAGATCTTAGCTGACTTTAGTTAGACTTAGCTAACTTCCTCCATGATTAATCCACGGTTTTTTGCCTTCAAAATCTGTATATCTTCAGCCCAACACAAGAAAAGAACAGGTTGAAGTTTTTCTTGCTTTGTAGATGAATAAATGAAGAATATTTAAGTGGTGTAGCAAGTGTTTAGTTTAGGAAAGATTGTCCAGCATTTTAGTGTTCTTCCACGGAGCAAGGAATGAATAAAAGTCAGAGGAAGGAGGGGAGTATTCTTGGAAGCATGGGGAGGAAGAAGAAAGCATCTGAGAGTGTAAGAGAGTTGATGAGTTGGAGTTCCCAAGGTAAGAAGACTTTTGTGGCTTAAGGAAGCTTCCTTCCTAAGAAGCAAAATTGCTTTTGAAGACTTATTTTCCCTCCATTGCAGCCGGCCGAGGTAGATATTTTGGAGGGGTGTTTTTTTTTATTTGGTGGCTTAAAATATTAAGGGCTTATAAGTTGTACGTTAGGACTTATTTCATGTGTTAGATTGTAACCAATTTGATTACTTTGTTCTAAAGTGTATCTCTTTGTGTTTTTGAGTGATTAGTATATACTATTCTTGTCAAGTGATTGACATCCGAGTGGTAGAGGACTGGAGTAGGGGACGGAAGGTCCTGAGTTCGATCCCTCTTACAACTCACTTTGGTGGGGGAAAGGAGTTTCTCTTATTACTCATCCTGGGGGAGTGGAGGAATGGAGTTAATCTCCGATTACCCAGCCTGGTGGAGGAATGGATACTCACTTTGGTGGGGGAAAGGAGTTTCTCTTATTACTCATCCTGGGGGAGTGGAGGAATGGAGTTTACTCTCCGATTACCCAGCCTGGTAGAGGAATGGAGTGGCGAGAAGGACGGTCCCAAGGCAAGCATGTCCGCCATATATCGTTAGAGATGCAAGAGAAAGGTGGTAAGAAGTTTCCGATGGATGCTCGAGGGTCACCTCTAAGAAGAGGTCAAGGATGGTTCCTAGGACAAGATCTCTAGGCCTTAGTAAGATGTCCCGTGTAATGTATGTGTAAGGTAGGACTAGAAAGGTATGTAAGAGTTGAGTCTGTGTGTTGTTTGATTTGCCCTTGCGGCACCCTAGGCCATGTGCCTATAATTAAAAAAAAAACTTACTATTTATTGTGACTATATAAGTATGTTTCAAGTTCACTCATGTTATTTGTGATTAATTCATGTAATGACATATTACATGTTATATACCAACTGTATTAGTTGGTTTCTTCTTATAATTATTCCCTCTTTAGTCCAACATTTTATGTAAGGTCTAATATCCTTTTGGACTATACATATATATGTATTTATATAAATATAAATATATATTGAAGATTCTATAATTCCTTAATCACTTAGGGTTCATTAGCCGTTATAATCCAATGACTAATCCCTAACTACCTTTATAAACCTTAGGGGTATTTCATACTAAATCTAAAATTTTTAAGACCAAAATACTCCAACTTGTTAATAAACATAGTTCACATTATACTATAAATATTTTTAATTCACAAGATACCACAAAAATAATAAAATGTATTAAAACAGTAAAACATGATAAAAATTTATGTTTATTAATAATTTGTTAAAGTTTTATAAAAAAGTTCCATATCTATAATTACTAAAATATAAAATAATAAGATCTTATTTAAAAGCTAAAAAAAAGTTGACTGAAAATAAAAAAATAGTTAAGAGAATCGAATTCGATTTTTTATAATTTTTACTCTAAGTATATTAGTTTTTAATATATTATATAATATTTTTGTTTGCATTTTTTGAATTAAAATATAAAGTGGTATTATAAATTAATTAGATTATCATACTCTTAACCATATTTTTTTTTTAGCTTCTATATAATAGTTTTTATATATTTAGAGATTTTATAGTTATATATAGTATTTCTCATTTTTATACAATTTAACCTATATTTAAATAAACTTAAATTTTTCTTATTTTAATATACTTTAATTTTTGTGGTATCCTGTGAATTAAAAATATTTGTGTGGTATAATGTAAAGTATTTTATTAACAAGTAGGGGTATCTTGGTCTTAAAAAGTTTATAGTTAGTAATTAGTGGTATCTGGTGAATTAAAATTATTTTGTGGTATCAGAAAAACTTTTTTAAAAACTGTGATATTTTATGAATTAGTAAACCTTTTAGTGATATCCGGTGAATTTTCCCTTAAAGAAATATTACTCTACACTAATTAAATTTAGAAAAATTTTGGCATGACCTTTGCGTTACTCTACCAATCCATACTTCAAAATGCATGATCCAAATGACAATCATGTACGGTCTACCTTTTAAACCGAGTCAGCCATATAATCTATTTATCCAGACAAAAATGCAGATTTAATGTTATATATTCTTAAACTATATAAGAATGAAGATATGTCTGGATAATCTCTCAATTCTGGTTATCCAAAAAACATGGCAGAACAGGTAAAATTTCTAGAGATAGTGCCTATATTCTACACAAGGGCTTTCAAAGTACGTAGCGTGAGACATGCACCAGAGACAACGACCTAGGGCGGCGACCGGAGCGACGACCAAGAGAGATCACTCCTAGTAATTACTATTGTTTCTTCAACGAGTGCTAAGGGAAATCAAAAACTTATATTGCAAAATTACTAAGATCATCAATAGATAAGTTCGAGTATATTAATTACTGGTTACAATTAATCAAACCGGTGTGTGCTCGAGCTTAATTTGGTGATTTAATATCTGCAGAAACGTAAAAACAAACAGATTATTAGACATATACTTAAACCTAGCAATAGTCAAAAATTTCAGAAAATTTTGGCATGATCGAGGTCTAACTCTTTACTACGACAAGCAGAAGATAAGTTCGACCTATTACCAGTTTCAAAATGAATTGCTTTCAGCCCTGATCAATCTGTTATGCGAGATGTAGCATTTCCACGCACTGATTTACCACTTCAGAGGAGCACAAACACAAGAAGAGAAATAATTAAAAGCTATATAGTCAACTAATTACTCTCGATTTTTTCATCATTTTCTGCAGTTAGGGTTGCAAAATTCAATGTGACATTATTTTGAGATCAAAAACTATAATCTAGCCAGACAGAAAGAGCTAGCAACACAATATGTAATAGAAATCAAAAACTATATTCACTTAGAAAATCGAAGCGCAGCGCATGTATTCTTCAAAGGTGTGACATTAAAATCAAAACCTAGTCGACAAAGAGAATGAAAAGCTAGCACAGAGCACTATTTGCTTCAGAAGGCGCGACATTGACAAAAAAAAAAAACAACAGAGACAGATGAAGAGCAATAGTGCGATATATATGCGTTTTGTTCGTCAGTTACAAGTAAAATTAGCGGCAATCTGTAACCGGCAACAACTCTGGGTGGTTTGCTGCGGCGGAGGGCGGTGCTAAGAGCACCAGCGGCAAGCAGCTGTGGCAACGACGAGCAGAAGAGATGTTTTGGGTTGTCGGTGCTGAAGAGAGAGAAAATCCATGTCACGGGCATTGAATAGGAAATAAAATTAAATTTTATGAGGATTTTAATAGACTTTAAAGAACGCTTCTATGGGGGCATTCTTTATACTCTGGGCGCGAATCACATAAAGAACGCTTCACAAAATAGTCGGTGGCGCGTATAACATAAAGAACGCTTCAAAACAAAGCGTTCTATATAATCTGATGCGCGAAAGTATTAAATTTCGTTGACATAACGCCTACAAGCCCCTAATATAAGGGTACTTTAAAGAACGATTTTAAAAGAAAATAATTGTTTTGTTATTATTTAAAACGGTTATAGTCAAAAGTGTTATTATAAAACCGCTTTTAAAATCTTTTTCCATCAATGTAATTTAAGGCTATTTAAATTTTAGAGAAAATTACATCCCCATCCATATAACACCTCAGCATCGTTCATGTAAAGTTTCATCAATTTTGGACAACATTTAAGCATCTTTTAAGTTGATCAAATATTAAAAAAGTTATCGGATGTAAAATAGAGGAAACCACATGGGTGGGCAAAGTAATTTTTGAAATCTCATGGGTGGGGTGTGTAATTTCATTAAACGTCATGGGGGGGATGGGATGTAATTTTCCCTAAAAATTTAAATAGCCTTAAATTACATTGATGGAAAAAAGATTTTAAAAGCGGTTTATAATAACGCTTTTGACTATAACCGTTTTAAATAATAATAAAACAATAATTTTCTTTTAAAATCGTTCTTTAAAGTACCCTTATATTAGGGGCGTGTAGGCGTTATGAAAAAAGATTATAAAACCGCTTTTAAAATCTTTTTTCCATCAAAAGTCACTTGCACCAAAAACAATTTTGACGGCAATGTACACAACACAAGTTGGCTGGTGGATTACTCGATATTTCAAACGCATGAATCAGGCGGTCAAAATAAAGGAGTATCCTTGGAGTAAAAATATCTTTTGTCACTAAACATTGTGATAAAAATACAATATTTCAATTATATATAACGAAACATTATTTATTTCTATAGTTAACGAATAAAACGACAATGATGCTGATAAGACTCAATTAACTTCTGCAAATAAAGCAATATTGGTTTTAATATGGGCTAACCGAGACTCCAATTGACCAAATAGCAGCTGATTATGAACACCGCTAATGGTTTCAGCTCGAACTCAACCGCGAGGGATGGTGAGAATACCTCCCATCAGTTATCTACATGCTGCAGCTATTAGGCTCTCATTTCGTTGATAAAATCCGTAATATTTCTCCGTCCATTTTAGAATATTAATGTTCTAGAGATAAATTTTGACTAAATTTTCATAGGACGGTAACTAATTATGATGAACCATACACCCACACGTACCACGCACCTACTGTGCTAGAGAGTGGTCCCGGTCTGGTCTTAGGTTCAACAGGACTCCTTGTCTCTGGAATAGTGGACCAGTCCTGTTAGTAACTTGTTTTGGTCCTGCTCTTAGTTCCTTTATTTTTACAGAACGGAGAGCATGGCGCTTGCGCCAGCTTCTACTGTGGCTCCATCCACATGTCAGTATGTGATAGGGAGAAAAAAATGAAAAAATGGAAAAGGCATGGGTAGACGTGTCATGTAGGGGGAGGGGGTGAATAGGAGAGAGATTTTTTTAAAATGTTATAACTCATAGAATATAAGTGCAAAAATAAAAAAAATTATACCATTGTTCATCATTTTTCGTGCTCTTCAAAACAAGATGTATCATGGATATGTTTTGGTAAACTTAAAATTTTATATATTTAGAATGAGTATATATTAGGTATTTTAAAAGTGAATCTCATTCAATAGCAAAATGAATCTTTTTTAATACTAAAATGAACCTTATTCATTAACAAAATGAATCTTACCCCAAACACTCTAAAAACCACCATAGTAGAGTTAAAAACGTCGAAGGCATTTTTATGGTTTGTAGTGTAGGGTTTAGGGTCTAACGACCCTAACCCTAAACCATAAACCCTAAAAAACTGTCGAGTTATGACGACAATATATAAAGTGTAGAACTAATGCCAAAAAGATTACCCTACCTCCCCCCCCCCCCAAACACCCTAAAAACCACCCTCACTAAAGTTTGTGATAGGATTAACTTTTACTAGCATTAAACA
Organism: Limonium bicolor; assembly: GCA_023374045.1. Classification (NCBI taxonomy): domain Eukaryota; kingdom Viridiplantae; phylum Streptophyta; class Magnoliopsida; order Caryophyllales; family Plumbaginaceae; genus Limonium; species Limonium bicolor. Next base: position 331,011,548 of record CM041776.1, on the reverse strand, counting down.
AAATATTCACTTTTTTTAAACCTTTGATTCTCCTTTAAAAAACCTTTGATTCACTTTTCTTAAACCTCTGGTTCACTTTTCTTAAACCTCTTATTCACTTTAGTTAAAACAATCTCTATTTACGAGAATCACTTTTCTTAAACCTTTGATTTACTTTTATTAAACGCATGATTTACTTTATAAAAACCTCTGATTCACATTTCTTAAACCTCTTAATCTATGCTTACGAGATTCACTCTTATTACTCTGGTTCACTTTGTAACAATTTGTGATTCACTTTTTAACAATTGATTCACTTTTCTAAAACCTCTGATTCACACTAGGCAAACAATCAGAATCACTTTAGTTAAACAATCTCTGTTTATGAGATTCGTTTTTTTAAAACCTCTTATTCACTTTTAAGCAACTATCTGATTCACTTTTTAACAACCTTTGATTCACTTTGTAACAACCTTAGATTCACTTTTCTTAAACTTAAGATTCACAATGAATCTTAAAAAATATGTACATACTAAAAATAAAAAATAAAAAATTTATCAAAACATACTCATGTTTGGTCTTATTTTGAAGAGCACGAAAAATGATGAACAATGTTATAATTTTTTTATTTTTACACTTATATTTTATAAGTTATGATATTTTGAAAAAAAAAATCTCTCTCCTCCCTCTCTCTCCTCCTCGTGTGTACACGTAGATTGTTAACAAATTTCTCTTTTTTCTTTATTTCCCTCCAATAGAATGTTGACATGTGAAAAGTAAAAAAGACAAATATAGTCATCTCCATATTGGAACCTGGCACAAGGGTCAGGTTCGAAATCACGTATTTTTAAGGATTGTAACCCGTTCCGACTTCCGAGCCAACTTCGAGTTTCTTTTTGTAAAGAAAATTTTTGTGTTTAATATTTTTGTAATCTATATGGATTATATAACAAAATTATTGCATAAATAAAAGTATTTTAAACATTATAAACTTATATATTATAAAGAAATAATATTTACTTTTTGGACTTACGAAAGAATAAAATAACCGAAAGAAAGAGTTAAAAGTAAAAAAATAATTTATTTAGAGTATGATTTTCGATCGGTCTTTGGCCGGTTCCTAACCGGTCCCAAACAGGCCATAACATACACAATCCTAAGCCGGTCTCGATGTGATCTGGTATTTTGGAAGGTGAAATCGAATCGGTCAACTATTTCTTACTCTCTAATCCCGAATCAGTCTAGGTCCCTAATCAACGGTGTTGGACCAGTCTTTGATCAAGCTCAATCCCGGACTGGTCCGACCAAATGGCCAGTAGAGCTGGCCACGGGCCGGTGCCGATCTTGGTCCCAGGCTTAACCGGTCCCGGTCCCCAAAGTGGGGGACCGGTCACGGACCGCTAGCAACTTGCCCAATCCCGTTCCCATTTTTTTAGGGACCGCAACCGGTCCCGAGCTGCAACCAGACTTTTTTTTTAAATGATAGATTTTGTGTAATTTATAGCTAATTAGTAATATTGCAAATTTATAATAAAAATGACAATATTTTTCAAATAATCTTATGTATTGTGAAATAAAATAAAATAAAACAAGATTTTATTCATTTTGTGGACTTGCACTTATCTTAAGATTTTAAAAAATCATAAGATAAGTTACCTACGTATCCCGAAGGATTTAAAGCCCACATAGTTCCATTAATGCAATCCTAATTACGTTACAATTCTACTAGTAGTTCGAATACTAAGTTCTGATTTCCAAGTTCAAAGCTCGACCAAGATCTTAATATTACAAGCATTATAAACTAAAACTTAATCAAGCACTCCTACATCATCGCTACCATCAGTAGCTCCTTGATCTGAACAGCTGTGTTCAATGTCAACCAGTCATCTTCTTGGAAATGAGCATTCTCTTGATTTTGTCCTTGTGAACATATCTCAGCAGCGTCCCAACCGTACTTGCATACACTAACTTTTATTGAATCTGGCCAAGCTTGATCTTTTAGCGTTCAGCACGCGTTTACCCGTGTTGAATGTTGATTAAGAAGCAACGGTTGAAGCAAGAACTGCAAGGATGTATCGTTGCAATTCGAGGTAAGATTGGAAACTTTGATTGTTGGCCTTCCCACCACTTGAAAACCTCAACAACCTCATCATCACTCAAATTAAAAGTCAAATCAAGATAATCATCATAAGTGGAGTAGGTAGAACCTGAGCTAGTAGTCTATTGTTTCTTAAAATATTAGCCATCACCGAGTTCACAAACTTAGGCTTAGAAGGAGGTAGTAGTCTTTTGAAATATAGCCGATTCTTATTGAATAACGGTTATATTTCAAAAAAACGGATCGATCCCAGACTCCCGGTGGTGGGCTGGTCCCTCTCTGGCCGGGCCCAATCAAACCCAACTTCATACGGTCCCAGATCAGTCCTGGTGCAGTCCCAGTCTCTTGAAAAGTAAAACCGGACAAACCGAAATTTCTTCCAGACCGATCACAGAACGGTCCTGATCCCTAGTTAACAGTCAAAGATCGACCATACTTAATACTGACTAAAGTCTTTCAGCAACTTCTGACCGATCCATTCTTTAGTGACTTTGTCAAAATGTTTAAGTAAAAACATGTAGAGAAGCTGTCGTTTTTCTTCCCTCGAAGAAAGTCGACCGTAAATTGTCATAAACCTTAAATCTGTGTCGTCGTCGACGGCGCTTTCCTTCCTCTCTGATCCACCCTGTCTGGCTAATGCTCGCGCGCGACAGTAATGGAATTCAAATTCCAGGCTACCCAACCTCATGATGCAGTACATGTCCGAAAGAAGAAGAGACCCTTACCTGAGGGAGCGACAACCCAAGATCTAATCCCGGCTACAAATCCGACTATCGCTTGGGAGAAGGGATCATTCTGTGAGATTGTATCGGAACAAAGGATGCAAGACGCTGTTGAATCCTCAGATGACGAGAATTCAGACACTGAAGATACGACCCAGGAGGAATTCACGGAAGATGACGATGAGTTATGCCCAGTTATAACTCTCCCTTAAGAGATCGACAGGAAGATCAGAAGGGACTGGAGGAAGGCGGTAATAATAAAGCTTCTAGGTAAATCCTTTCCAGCACATATTCTTTTCGAGTGATTAATTCAACGCTGGAGAATATCGGGTAAATTTGATCTTACACAGATGGGTAATGGGTACTATACGGTCAAATTTGATGACAAAAGGGATAGAGATTATGTTCTAGCGGAAGGCCCCTGGATTATCTCTGATCATTATCTGTCGGTGAGAAGATGGGTTCAAGGGTTTGATATCAAAACATAAGCGCTTACATGTATGGACGTATGGATCAAGTTTCTAGAGCTATGTCAGGAATTCCAGAATTACGCGGTGCACACGATTATTGGAGCTAGGGTCGAGACTGTCCGGAAAGTTACGATTACCAAATCCAAGATTGGGGTCCTCAATGGCAGGGTGTGTGTTTCAGTCGACCTAACTAAACCCCTGTTAGGCAAATTCCACTTTAAGAACCACACCCAGTGCATTTTATATGAAGGAGTACACCTGGTGTGCTACAAATGTGGTTGTTTCGGTCACTATTTCTCAAGATGTCCAAAGATTGATAATGAAAATGCATCAGTCAACGAAGGAGGATTTAAAGTTATTCAGAAGACTAGCGACGATACCCCTCCTCAAGAACATGCAAACTTTGGGCCATGGATGACGGTCAATAGAAGGAAAAGAACACCGGGGAAAAAAGCTAGCAACAAGACTGTGGATAAACAATCAAAGGAAAATACACCGGCTATACAAGCTCATGAGAACCCTTTTTCTGCCCTAGTAAATAAGGATCATGAGCAATTCGATTCAGAGGGAAAATACTCCCTTGAGGACAGCAACAAAATGAGCGAAACTTCTTTAGAGCCCTCAGATGTACCAACCACTAAAGCCCGTGGAACAGAGCAACCAGAAAAGCTGTCTGCACATGGTGATTCTAGTCCCCGAAAAAAGATGATGGTCCAGATGGTCCTTTATTCTACAAAGACGGATGATGGAGTACAGCAGGGAGGAAAATCCCCTCAGAATTCCCCACATCCTTAGTATAATCAGGTTATATCTTTCCTGCTCTCTATTCACTTTATATATGCTTATGGAATTTTTACTTAATACGTTAGCTTGGAATGTTAGAGGTGATGCAAAGAGTTCTTTTCTTTCATGTATTAAGAATCTAATTTAAATGCATAGACCTCATGTCTTATTTCTTTGCGAGCCTAGGATTAGTGGGGCTCAAGCGGATGAGACTATTAGGAAAATAGGATACCCTAACAGTTTCTGTGTTAATGCTTGTGGTTTTAGTGGTGGCCTTTTGCTTTTATGGGACAACTATTTGTCTATGAATGTGTTATTTTCTGATAGCCAGTTCATCCATTCTCGTATGAGTTTTGACAAATTCTCTGTTTATGCTACTTTTGTTTATGCTAAACCTAATGATGCAAATAGAATCTCTCTTTGGGACTCTTCGTCATGCTTTACCCAGGATGATTGTCCTTGGATTCTTATGGGTGATTTTAACTCTATTCTGTCTTTATCTGATAAGAAAGGTGGGGTTAGAACCCTTAATAGAGGTAGTAGAGCCTTTTTTGAATTGGTTTCATGCGAATGGCCTTATGGAGATTCCCTCTGAGGGATGCAACTTTTCCTGGTCTAGTGGCTCCATCTTTGTCAAATTAGATAGAACCCTTGTCTCTTGTAATTGGTTTGAGTATTTCCCTGTTACCAAAAGTTTCATTCTACCGAGAATTGGATCCGATCACTCTCCTATCCTTACCCATATCCATCATAGAGATTCTAGACCTAAATTCCCTAAACCTTTCAGATTTATCACTGCTTGGTCTAACCACGAGGACTTCAACAAGTTGATCTATGACTCCTGGACTCTGGGCCATAGCCTTCCCTTCAATCTTTGTTGCTTAGCTGAAACCTTAACAACTTGGAATAAGGAAGTCTTTGGGAATATTCTCTTGAAGAAAAAGAGACTACTGGCTAGGATTGCTGGTGCTCAAAAAGTCCTTGAAAAAAGTCAAAACCCTTTCTTAAGAAATCTAGAGAAAAAGTTAAGTTTTGAGCTAGAGGAAGTCCTATTAGCCGAGGAATCCCTCTAGTTCCAAAAATCTAGGGAAAAATGGTTGAGTTGCGGAGATAAGAACACTAGTTATTTCCATAGAAAAATCTTAATCAGAAGGGCCAGATCTTTGGAGGATAATTCTGGTAATACGACTGATGGGGATGATAGGTTGATGAATTGGTTGTTAATTTTTTCAGAGATTTATACACTAGGGAGCCCACTGAGAGTTTAACTAATTTAGGGCATGAATTTCCTGAGATTAGCCCTGATCTCCTAGATTCCATGTCAAGTATCCCTTCTCTATAAGAGGTTGAAGAGGTCATCAAATCCATGGGAAATCTGAAAGCTCCTAGGCCAGATGGCTTCCATGCTTGGTTCTACAAAAAGCAGTGGGAGACTATTAAAGCTAATGTTTATGAATTGTACAAAAGCATTTAGCTCTGGCAAATTTGAAAGAGTATTAATGATACCCTGCTTTGTCTCATCCCTAAAAATCCTAATCCAATTCTATGAAGCACTTTAGGCCCATTGCCCTTTGCAATGTCTCCTATAAGATCATCTCCAAAATCCTAGCAAATAAAATTAGGGGGCGTTTGTTTCGAGGGGGAATGGAATGGATTTTGGAATTAGGGATGGGGAGGAATGGAAAAGAATTCCCTTTGATTTTCCCGGTTGTTTGTTTGAGCTGGGGGGGATTAAATAAATAATCGGTCAATGGCCACTGGTCAATGGTCAACGGTTGCCGGTTGTTGGTCAATGGTCACTTTAACATTCACCGGTCACTGGTCAATGGTCATATGTCACCGGTCAACATGTACTGGGGAAAGGTAATCCCATTCCCTAGTAGGGGTGGGGAATCAAGATAGAGGGGTTTGGGGTAATCCCATTTCCTTTCCCTTTCCTGAAAATAGGAAAAACTGGCAAAACAAACAGCAGGAAAGGGAATCATTCTGATTCCCTTTCCTGATTACCCCAAAACAAACGCCCCCTCAAATCTTTTATCCCCATATGTTATCTCCCCCTTTGAAACTAGCTTTGTTCCCAACCGCCACATTCATGATAATCATGTTATAATGCAAGAAGTTCTCCACTCAATGAGGAAAACTAAGGCTAAGGAGGGGTGGGTTGTCATCAAGGTTGACCTCGAAAAGGCCTATGATAGATTATCATGGAGTTTCATCAAGGATGGCCTACAATGCCTCAATCTCCCTAGATCAGTTATAGAGATTATCATGTTCTGTGTTGAGTGGGTTAGTATGAGAATCCTGTGGAAGGGATGCCAATCTGGCCCCTTTTTCCCTTCAAGGGGTATTAGACAAGGGGATCCTCTTCCCCCATACCTATTTGTTCCCTAAAACAAAAGCTCTATTATTTAATTTTGGTCTTATTGCTAATCATTCTTGTAGTGCTTGTGGAGACAGGGAAGATGAGGAACATGTTTTCAGGCATTGTATAGTTGCGGTTTCGTTCGGAACCTAGGGGACACCGGGATCCTAGAAGCAGAGCTATGAGGTATTTTGGATGCTCTTCAGCTGGCACGAGGACACAACTACGGGGATTTATGATTGAATCTGATTCAAAAGAGGCTGCAAGACTCCTAACAAAGGGATGCCTGCCCAGTTTGATAAAGAAAAAAAAAAAAAGATCGACCAGACTTAGTCCGAGATGGTCCCGGACTAGCCCAATAGTGGCCAGCTCCACACTGCCAATTGAATTCGATTCGCACATTAATACTTCGTACTGCTGAAATTGTCTACCTTGGATTTGAAATAGGCGGGAGAGCACACGGAAGGCAGCTCACGACACGAGAGCCACACGTAGCTACTGTGCACATCATTGCCCCTTCTCTGTTCTAGATGTAGGTTTAAAATGTCAAGTGCACTAATTTGAAGAAAGAAATTAAAATTTGAAATAAACGGGTAGGTAACGAGAGATGGATTAGATTACGTGATAGGTGGCCCGATTCATTTCTGTTTATAGGGTGGACAACGCGATAGCAGCGGGCGGGTGTAGATCGTCCCTTTATATAAACATCAAACATCACTATTCTTTATATCAAAACAGCCCAAAACACAGTAGTTATTAGAAATGGACAAAACGATCCTCGCATGGCTCCTTCTGCTTCCATTAATCACATTTACAGCGCAGTATCTCTTTACATTATTCAATATTAGTGTCCGCGGGAAGAAGGCGTCGCCTCCAGGGCCTATCCCTTTACCCATACTCGGCAACTTCCTCACGCTGAGAAACAAGCGCACCACCTACTTTGGAAACCTTGCCGAGACGTACGGCCCTCTTATGTCCTTTCGACTAGGCTCAACAAAGGTATTTGTTGCCTCTACATCCTCCCTAGCAAAAGAGATCTACCAAAACCACGAACTCACCATCGGACAAAGACCCCGAGTTGATGTCGTGCGGCTCCTAAATCACATCGATTTATCGATTATATTCTCACCCTTGTCGTCAGAGTGGCGCACCAAACGGAAGATATGCAACTCCCACATCTTCTCCAGCGGCAGACTGGACGCTAGCAAGGAGATCAGAATGAAGAAGGTTGAGGAGCTCGTTTCATACGTCAGAGCATGCAGTGAGGGTCAAACTCCGGTTGATATTGGCCATGCAGCGTTTTCAGTGGCTCTTAATTTCCTGTCCAACACTATGTTCTCTATTGATCTGGCGGATCCCAGCTCTGATGCTTGTCAAGAATTCAGATCTTTGGTTTCAGAGATGGCCATGGAGACTGGCAAGCTCAATCTGGCGGATTACTTCCCTGTGCTTAAACTCCTGGATCTTCAAGGCATTAGGAGGCGCATGTCCATCAATTTTAGGAAGATGAAGGGCTTGATCAACGGGATTATTGATCAAAGATTAGCTGAAAAGGAAGGAGCAAGGGAGACAAGCACTATTCCTGCCGACATGTTAGATGCCTTGCTTGAATTCAGTCTAGTGAACAAGGAGTTCAACCGATCATGCATAGTACATCTGCTAATTGTTAGTAGCTAGCTGTCTCTAGTATATCAATAATCAGCTCCCCTTAGCTATTTTATCACTTTCGTGCATACAGATAATTAAACTTACATGCATAGTCATGCATATGCAGGATCTTCTTTTAGCTGGAACTGATACCACATCGTCGACCGTTGAATGGGCAATGGCAGAGTTACTCCGAAACCCAGAAAAGCTTACCAGAGCACAGCAGGAACTAGACCAAGTTATTGGAAAAGGAAACCTGGTAGATGAAGCAGATATTGCAAGATTGCCATACCTGCGAGCGGTAGTGAAGGAGACACTGAGATTACATCCTGCAGCACCAGTTAATGCCAGAGAAGTTGGCGACTGCGGAATAGACGTCGGTGGGTACAACATTCCAAGAGGCTCATTACTATGGATCAATATCTTGGCTGTAGGAAGGGATCCTGAAGTTTGGACCAGACCTGATTCGTTTGAGCCAGAAAGGTTCCTAGATAATGACATAGATGTCAGGGATAAGGAATTTGCTTTCATCCCATTCGGGGCTGGTCGGAGGATCTGTCCGGGAATCCCACTGGTTATGAGAACAGTCCCTACGATGCTGAGCTGTTTGATTCATCTGTTTGATTGGAAGTTGGAAGACCCAGCAGAATTGATAGATATGGAGGATAAGTTTGGGATGTCCTTGCAGAAAGTTCAGCCATTGCGTGCTCTCCCTATCATCAGGTAACTCCGGTCAGTTCCTTGAGCAATGCAGCCAAAGCATCCATCCTTCAATTATGTACCCACTCTGTTCATCCAGATGAATGAAACACTAACAACAATAATAATAGTAATGGCTGTAAGTGGAAGAGAAAGCAGCGGCATACTTCTCTTCACCTCGATTTTATGTGAAAATTAAATCTACTTACTTTCCAGGTGATGAGGCATATATAAAGCTAATGTACCGAAATAAACTCATTAGGAATACATGTTAACCATACAGTATCTGTTCTGTAATATATTCTATGTATTATGTGTCTGTAACAGAGATATAGTATATTTTTCCCTTAATACAATTCTCTCTTTCTGGTTTTTCTCTTCTACCCTTGCCTCATTACAATTTAAGATGTACTTCTCGTGTTACAGTGTAACTTCATCGTTATGTACTTACAATCTAAAAACCATTGGCAATTGTTACCATTTGTTCCTAGTCATCAATAGCTTCCTCTGGTTTCACGAAAAACTCAATGTACGCTATCCTACTCGGCATCTGATGCCCCGAGTTAGGTGCGAATGTGAAGTGAAAGGCCTTACTACAGAAACCAGATGTTGAACTTTCAACATTCCACCTCTTCCAATGGTTAACTTGCTTCCGCGGTTGTCTTTTATGACACTACTTGGAATGTTAGATGTTGTAGCCTTGAGAAATTTGTACTTGTACCTATTCATATATATACAGGTTAATTACTTGTTACAATCAAAAGGCACTTCATGGCAAAGCAAAAAATAACACTAGAATGAAGTAAATGGAGCAAAAGAAAATGTCAGATGCTGAGAATTACCCATGGAGACTGGTTGATCACATTGAAACCCATTAGAAGGTCCGTGTTGACATAATATGCCAAATCAATCTGCAAACATAAATCAGTTTCACCATTGAAACCTGTACATGATGAATTGGAAATATAATTGTTATAGAGGAACAAATGAGTGGGTGTTTGGGTTGTCCAAAGAAATATGCCTGTAGACCACCATGGACTCCATCCCCCTTGAAGGTGACAGAAGGGTGTTGTAAGGATATCTGTATGCTTGAACCCGGCCACTCTAAATCATCAATAGCCTCTTTTAGCGCAGCAGACTGCATCAGACAAGTACATACGATATGCAAGCAGGTTATTAAGAAGGGTATACATCTTTTTCCTTGTGTAATACAAAGAGATTTTGCACCAAATTATCATATGCTGGCCAGCATCAGCAGTATTCTTTGACCGAATATCTTTTGTAAGAAAGCATCCAATTGACACGATAACATTGATTCAGAAGGTACAGGTACACTTCCTACCGATTAATCCTTTAAGAGGCCAGAACATTCAACTTCTCAATGCCCTGCTTACAATCCCCCTTCACCTTATAAACACACATAGTTACCAAATACTAAATACCCCCAACAGTAACTTTCCTAAACATAAAAGCAGTAACTTCCCTAAACATAAAAGCAGTAACTTCCCTAAACATAAAAGCAGTAACTTCCCTAAATTAGACCAAACAATTTTGACTCAACCCGAAACCCAACTCAACCCAACCCATAATTTTACGGGTTAGGATCTTGATTATCAACCCATCTATTTTTTAGGTAGGGTAGGATAAATTTAACGGGTTAGGATCCTAGTTATCAACCCACTTATTTTTCTTTGATTGGGTTAGGATAATAAGCTAATTTTGTGGATTGGGTTAGAATAAGTATCCAAACCCATGATCCAATTGAAAACCTAAAAATATATTTGTTAATAATAAATATATATATTAATGTAATTTATATATTATTTTCAGACCAAACTATGTCTTAACCTTAAGCAGAAAATATTTACCAATAAGCTCAAGTCATGTTAGGCTATAAAACCTTTAAATATGTTAATCAACAAACAGTCCAACCAGCTCTACATATCAAATAAATATTTTAAGAGTTTTGATTTCACATCTTATTTGTTTAATTAGATTCAACCAGCTCTGCAATTGCTGATGTGAAAATAACTACTCCAAGATTGTGTTTTGTGAATGATATCTATTTTTGCCTTTTTTTTTCTAAAATGATGCAGCACAACGTATGTTTAAATAATGTAAAAGGATCAACAAAAGTAGGGAATATATATTTTTTTATGAACAATATTAAACAGGATAAGTATAGTACTTTATGTTTATTAAGTTCTAAAAGTATTTATTTTGAAAAGTGATCTATCAAATACTATCAAGGGGATATGATTATATCAATTAAATATGTTATGTAATGCTATCCAAGGGCTGTGAAAAGTAGTTTCAGTACCTTGAAACGTGGTCTATCAAGTTAGCTATTGTATACATTTAATCTCATGTATTGTGACATTTTATGATGTTAAATAAAATGAGGTATTGTTTGCTTCAAAAATAGGTTGGGTGGGTTGGGTTTAGGGTTTAGAGATTTTAAACGGGTAGAGCTAGGGGTCATAATTTATCGACCCATTCACTAGTGGAAAAATGTTTTTACCACGGCTAAAAATGAGTCTTATAACACGGCGATTTTCGCCGTGTTATATGCGAGCGTCGTATATACTTTAGACTTTATAACACGGCCAAAAGCCGTGTTATAAAGTCGAGTATATGACACGGCTAGCCGTGTTATAAAACCTCTATTACGCGCCTAAATTTAAGGTTTATAACACGGCTATATTCTAGCCATGTTATATAATGCGGTTTTATAAACGGCTATAACGTTAGCCATGTTATAAAGACCCTTGATCCCGCCAAAATCAAAGCGTTTTATAACACGGCTGGCGTTTAGCCATGGTATAAAAGCATTTTATATAACACGGCTACTGCTTTAGCCGTGTTATAAAGATCCTTGATCCCGCCAAAATCAAAACGTTTTATAACACGGCTTACTAGTAGCCGTGGTATAAAACCCTTCTATATGAAGCTTTATAACACGCTGTAATGAGCCGTGTTTAAAGTTACAGTGTTTTTAATAATTTTTCCGTTTTTGCTTTTGTTCCACACATTTGACAGATCATAACCTGTATAACATTCACTTAAGACATCCCAATATCGTATCACAACAACTAGACCATCAATAGAGGTCATATACCTTATAATTCTCAAACAAAATGCACATTACAAAAAGTCTACTCAAATGACATCCACATATCAACACCTCATGCCAATATCAACACCTCATTCCAATATCAAAAGTCTCAACAAAGCTTCACTTATATCTACTATTCCAAAGATTATACAATTCCTAATTCTAGTCTTCACTTACAAAATCTAGTTGTTTCTTGATATAGGTATGTGGTTGGTTGTCAAAATATTGATACAACCTACAAAAAGAAACAAAAGTTGTTAGAATATGAGAGACTTTATTAAATGCTAACAACTTGAAAGATACAAGATTCATAACCCGTTCAAGAAATAACATATCTCATCATATTACAAAGCAAAGCCTTTCCACACAATGTCTACAAGGCCTCAATAAAAATAAAGACAATTTCCTTATCAATTCTACACAAACAGATGATGACACATCATTATAATGTTTCAACAGGACAAAAGCATCACACTTCTAAATTCAAGTTTTCTAACACAAACTTTACAAATGCTCAAGTAAGAATGATTTTGTCTTCTCTTACAAAATCTAGTGCAGTATACGACACATTTAATTGAAAGCTTTTATTAACTTGTCGAGTTGAACTATTCTATATCTGTTTAATGAAACAATAGCATCAGCAATTCAGAAGTTTTTACCCAATTAGTAAGTGTATTAGGAAGGTTTTAAATTCAGAAAACAACTCAGAACAACACTTTTACTAAGTACTTCTAGTTGTGCTACCATCAATAAACATCTATTTTCAGCAATGATATTTAAAACGGCGGTCAATCAGGATGAAAGTTGAACAATCTTTGAAGCATATAGCAGATCATCATAATCATAAGAAGAAGAGTAGCTCAAAGACCAAACACTTTTAACATTTTGCAAAAAGCATGCAGAAATCCGACCTGTTCATACATAAGTGTAAGAAAAAACAGAAAACTGAAGCTATCTGTCTAACCCGTTTGACAATCATCTTCAGATTACTAAGCAGAGAAATAAGCAGCCGCTGGACTGGTCAAGAAATCTTGGGCAGAAACTAAGATTATAGCAACTATGAACTGAGTGAATGCGGAGAAATGTTCCTCTTAGAATGGAGTATTTAGTAACAGCAAAACAGATGTGAAGGAAAGTGTGATTACTGCAGTTTGTATGGGCTTATGAACAAATGCATATTTCTATGATCAACGAGTAAGTGAAAAAATCTAAATCAGAGTTACTTATACGTCCCGATTAACAGATGCTTGGTAGAGAAAAACAGAAGAAGTAGGAACAAAAGGAAAGGCCTAGCTGTTTATGTAACAGGTCTCATACGTGTAAGTCAAACAGAATAATGACTATAGCAGGCAGCAGAAGATAATGGCATGAGTGTGAAGTATGCAAATTTGGTTAATAACTGAAGGAATTGGGTAAGGTTTTGCTTAACCGTAGGGCCAGTAACATCTAAAATAGTAGCTAATTTTGGAAGTCATAGTAAGGTGTTGCTGGGAGTATAATACGAGATTTTAGGAGCAAAATGGCAGTAAGAATTGGAGATATCACAGACAGAATGCAACATCTAGTTTAATAATAGTATAAGCAGTTCTTTACTAATGACAAATGAACCTGCCTAAAAACATACAACAAAAGAATTTAGAAAAACAGAAGCAAGATTCTGGTATCTTGTCATGATAGCACTCCGTAGCAGCGGCGTGATAAGTAAAGACCACAAAATGAAAGCTTGATAGCAGAATGAAAGCGATTGTTGAGTCGGGCTAAAAGAATTCCAGTTTTTTGAAGTTTATAGTTGACAGAAGCAGTAATGCGATTCTTATAAGTATGAGGCAATAAGAGAATAATAGCTTTTATATAATTTGGGGAAGGGCGGATCAAACACCTTGCTTTTGTTATCAGTATAAAGAATATAACAACTGAAAAGGCATCAGAGTAAACTAATAAGTTTTCTCTGCCGATAGACATAAGAATGATTATCTGCAATTATAGGCGAGAAAGTAGGCTTAGATTCTTTTTCAGATTGCAGGCATGCAGCCTAATACCTCGGCTTATCCACCAAGTACTTCTAGTTTTGCATTGCTGAAAATAGATGTTTATTGATGGTAGCAAACAAGATGGGGTATGATAACTATTCTATCTCTGCTACTATTCTATCTCTGTTCAAGCTTACTTTTAGATTATTAATCAGTCTCCAATTCCATCCAAAGTTTTTACCCAATTAGTTATGAAATACCCCAAACCTTAATGTGTTAATTAATTGTGTAATTATAATTTTCTATGGCTAATTAAGTCCTTAAGATCATTGGTGAAGAAATGAAAACCAAAAAGAAAAAGGAAATGCGTAAAAGTCACAAAACGTGAAAATAGGTATTTAATTATTTTAGGAGGTACATAACCTTCATTAGGGTTATAAATATATTTTTATACCTTAATTACACATTAAGAACATGTGGGAAAAATTCCGGAAGAAAATGGATCCAAACAATGCGTTAAAACGCTAACGGAGTCTTAAAGCGCGTTTTTCGAGAAAATCCGAAAGCGTGACTTTTAACAGTTAAATGACCCCGTAAAAATAATAGTTGATTATGTAACAATAATTAAACATTAATGGGAGTTTAATAACCATTAAAATTAAAGGAATGAGAAAATTCCGGAAAACGGTCCCGGTTAGTGAATAGTGCTAAACCGGGTAAATAAACGAGCGTTTTCTGTTAAAGGACAAAAACGCTCCAGCGTGTTTACAGTGGTGGGCCGGTTTTATTAATGTAAACAGCTCACTCACATAAGACTAGTTAACTAATAAATAAAGTCAAAAAAATAGAAACACCACTTATACCCCCACACTCTCTCTCTCCTTCCTTATTTTCTTTTTCCTCTCTCTCTCTTCCTCTCTTTCCTCTCTTTCTTCCTCCACCGGTTTTCCTTCTCCCTCTCTGCTGGTTGAACATTTTTGAAGCCTCCCATGGCTACTCCATGTTCAACCTCATGCCCAAGCTCCAAATCAAAAATAAATCACATATTCTTCTTCCTCTATCATCCTCTCTTCTCGAAATTCCAAAAGGATGAAGTTTACCTCCATGGGTTTTCCCCATTTGAAGAGAAAATGGCACCAATGTGAAGCTTGGAGTCTCCTCTTTCTTCTAAGGTAAAAATTTCCAAGAAAAAGTCATTTCCTCTTCATCTCTTGGTGTAATCGATTTTTCACCATTATTGATACCTTGTTTTTTCTCCTTGTTCTTGAGCTCCAAATTAATCCTTCAATGGTGGAGTAATCCCCTTCTTGATTCAAGGGTGAGAATCCCTCTTAAAAGCTTCAAAAAGGTAAACCCTAGCTTGTGTTCTAAGCCCCTTTGATTTAATTGAGTTTTCTAAGGGTTTAGATAATTGATTGAGTATGTTTTGTTTCTTGGATGTTGGGATGGAGTTTGGAAACTCCATACCCTCTTGACCGATTTTGAAGAGATGAGCAGCAAGAGGTGAATTAAGGAGACTTGTGAAATTAAGGTAAGGAATCCACCTTAAACCTTGTTTAAAATTGTTTAAGTGTTTGGGGATGGGTAAACAAATTAATGAACCCAAAATTGTGGATTGAAATCTGTGTTGGAATGTGTTTAATTAGTTTTGGAGAAGTTTGTGAATTAATGGTTGAATGGAGGGCCCTTAGAGCCACATGTTTTGAGTTGTGATTGATATTGTGGTTATGGAGTTTATGGTGATTATGTTGTTGTTGTTGATGGAATTTGAGGAATTGTTATGTGCTGATAGGACCCTTGAAAGGGTGTGGCTAGATTAGGAATGAGAGGGATGAGGATTTATGAAATGGATGTGTAAGGTTTATGGGGAGGTTATGGCAAAATTTTAATGGAAAATGAGTGTTTAAGGATGGCTTGATGGATGAGAGAACTTAGGTGTCTAATTGGGTTGTTTGATGTTGAGAAGAGAGGAGTGTTGGCCTTGAAAATGGTGGAGGAATAATGAAGATAAGAGAGTGCAAAACCTATAGCATAATGGTGCTTGGTGACTTGGGATTTCAAGGAAAAGTGGGTGTTGGTAACTTGTGAAACAAGGAGGGGGTGTAGTGGGGAATTTGCCTCTGTTAGCTGAAATTTTGGGCACGTCCGAACTTCCGTCCGGACTTGGAAGTTCGGACATGCCCCGTCGCGTTAAAATTTTCAGAGTTTGAGTTATGTCCGGACTTCTGTCCGACCTTCGAAGTCCGGACGCTTGAAAGAAATTTTTCCAGAATCTCGTTCGACTTGTGTCCGACCTTAGACGTCCGGACACAAGTTCGGACGTGTCGAAAAAAAAAAATTTCTAGATTTCTGTTCGACTTGTGTCCGACCTTAGATGTCCGGACACAAGTTCGGACGCTTTGAAATTTTCCCCAGAAATTGCTTCGACTTGTGTCCGACCTTAGATGTCCGGACACAAGTTCGGACGCTTTGAAATTTTCCCCAGAAATTGCTTCGACTTGTGTCCGACCTCAGATGTCCGGACACAAGTTCGGACACAGTGTAATTTTGACCAAAAAACCTTGTTTAAGGTTAGGAAATGATAACCAATGATGGGGATTGATAAGTGATGATGTTATCAGGTTATTAAGAATATGTTAAGTGAGTTATAATGGCAATTGAGTGGTGAAGAATTGTAATAAAAATGTGAAAGTTAAACAAGTTAAAAATGTGGAGTTATAAAACTACTTAACGGGGTTAACCATGGGCGCATTAGTCGTTAAATAATTATGTCACCCCGATGTTAATGGAGATAGTTATAATGTTACCAGTTGTTCAAAGATTTTCAAGGAACATGTGATGGCACATTAGAGTGCACCTTCGGTGACAGGTATGGTTTTCTTGCAACCTGTGTCCTACTGGATTACACCAGCTTGTATGCCAACGTGTTTTTCTGTGTGTTTGCCACCTTGCAAGATAAAGCATGAAATGAGTTTATAGTAATTCATTATTGTGGCATAATTAATTTCGATACCGTTTAACCTTAATTATGTGCTAAACCATAGCTAACCGACTCAAGGGTCACATAAAAGATCGGTATTCGGAATAAACGTCCCAACCCACGGGAACGTCCTAACTACGGCTATCCGTGCGTTAGTGTATGTGGTGACTTCGTGTGATGTATGTGACTTGTTCAGTATGTTGTTGTTATTGGATACTGTTATCCGTGTTGTTGAAATGGAATGTGATTTTCCCTGATGTGTCTAACCGAGTTAGTAACACAATGTGATGTATGTATGTGATAAGTTCCATAAAGGAACCTCTAACTAATAAGTATATGTTATGTATGGTGAGGAATCCGGTCGTTCCGGTCGCGCGTGTTGTTTGGGAGTTGATGTATATATGTGAATTAACTCCCACTCTGTTATGTTAGGGTTGTTTATCCTCCTTGGATGTTCGACCTCCCACTAGCTTAGCCAAAGCTTACCTACCCGACCTCCACATCGGGCTAGGAGGGAAATTATGTGTGATGTTGGTAGGGTGTTGTTGACTAAGTTTGCTTCGACTCCCTCTTTGTTATGTTACGGTTGTTCTTCCTCCTTGAATTACAACCACCCACAAGCTTAGCCAAGGCTTACCTAACTCATCATTATTGGAGCTAGGGGGAAATTGTGTAAGGTGTGATCGGTCCTATATGAGGCCGCCACACCCAAGTAAAGAAAATGTATGTATGTCGTGCTCGGGCCTATACTACCCCGACACATCCTAAGTAAGGTGTATGTTCACTAAGAAGAATGGAGTTAAATTTAGTGTATGTTATTAAGTGAAGTGTGTTGTTATGTTGTTTGTGCTAATCTGGTGTTTGTGTTCTATTAATAGAAGTGTGCTTTTAAGCATGATGTATGTGTGTAGTTTGTGTATGATTAAAATAAAATCAACCGCATGCTAAGACGACAATTAGTTGTGCGTGGCCCGGTAGCATGCGGGCTGCGGGATTACCATACCAGCAAAGGTGCTAAGCCCCTGGGGGGCCACCCTTTCTTCTTTTCCTGTTTCAGGTACAAGGAACTAAAAGCCGTTCGAGAGTAGGACGGGGTAGTTGTTTGTATGTGGTAGTCATGAGAATTGTGTATGTATGGTAGGTGTAGTAAGACCGAAAATGTATCGGCGTTAGTCGGTAATTACTCGGTACAGTTGTAATGTAAGTGTATAATGACTGTTGGACATGGAACGGGATTTATGTGTAGTTGCTCGGGAGTTTAGTCCATCAGACCGGTACAATGTAAGTATGTTAGCCTTGTTAGCCACGTGGGTGGCTAACGGCGTGTAACACCAATGAGTTAAGTGATGTTGTGAGTCGAGATTTCCGCTACGATACGATATTAAGTGTGTTGTTAGTAGTTGGGGTGTTACAAGTTAAGTGTATTAGGAAGGTTTTAAATTCAGAAACAACTCAGAACAACACTGTTATCACTTCTGTAACTTCATTATACAGAAACTGTTAACTGCATAAAACTGTTGACATTAAATTTTCGTATCTCCCCTTTAAACACTGATAACATTCCTAAAACCTTCTTATACAGAACTGAAAAACTGCAGAAACTGCAAACACAAAACTGGGTAGCAGAATACACAGATTTATCTCTACAGGGGTGCAAAAAGAAGAGAATAACTAACAGAATACACAACAGAGAAAATGGGATAGCGTTGACTGTATCACGAAACCATACCTGAGGATACAATTCCTACAAGTGCTGAAGTTAAATAATGCCAAGTCTTCTCTTACAAAATCTAGTTGTTTCTTGGTGTAAGTACGTGGTTGGCTGTCAAAATATTGATGCACCTACAGAAAAGAAACAAAAGTTATTGTTTGAATATGAGTCACTTTAGTAAATGCTAACAACTTGAAAGATACAATACATACCGTTTTGGCATCTGCAAACTGCCAAGGTTAGAACAAAAAACATGCATAAACTTCAACATGTAATAACCACATGTGTTGTAGTCTGACTGCGTAGGAACCTATTAAATTAAAAGGACACATTTCATATAATTGTAGATAAGTGCTAATAAAAATAACATGTAGTGCATATGGTTGAAAAATTAAGAGACACTTACCGGTATAAGAAGCACTTCCCAATCTTGAGGTGGAATAGGCTCCATATTATTTGTAAGCTGAGCATTAATAAAGGAGCTGCAGACAATTTTTTATTTATTAATAACAGTATATATATATAGATAAAAGATTTAAAGGATAACTAATCAAATTTATATTTCGTTACCTCCTGATCATGTCTTGAACCTCAATTTCATGAGATAACTGTCCCATAGGGTCAAGCACCAACAAACCAGGTTTTTGCATTGTGACAACAAGAAGGATCCAGTGGTTACTAAAATGTAATAAGACGTATTAAAGTTAGCAAAATTAAAATAGATAACTAATAGCTATGTGTGAACATACTTAAAATGACTCACATTTGATGATATGGAATCAGCACGAATTTACTCTTTCTCGTCATAGCGACATTGAGTGCTTTTTCCACATAATCCATAAAACCCAAGCTATCCCTTTTTGCCTCAGCACAAGAAGTTATTTGCGGGCAAAGAAATTGTACTACTCTACTAGTCCCCCTCTGAGTTAGCTTCTGACTCAAGTGCCTTACCAAAATTTTAAAAATTAACAATATAAAATGAATGATAAACACAAAGAAGAAAAGTTGGAGAACACTTACAATATATATGCTTGCACTAAGGTCAACACGATCCACTTCCACTCCATCATATCTCTGAGTTCTTCAAATCCAATTGATGTGTGTTGATCTTCCTTATAATGAAAGAACGGTGCAGGCAATATCAAAGGGATGTTGATCACAGATGGTGGAAGCAACATAATCTTGTCGTAGACCTTCCTTAAGTTAGCACTTAGCTTCTTGTAACTGGCCTTCATTAGAAGCGGTCTTCTTCGATTTGCCATAGTCGGGTCAACAGCTAACTGAGGTTGTGGTTGAGTAGTTCTTTGCACAACCTTATTTACTTTTGCATGTTCCTTAAAAAGTAAGTTGAAGAAAAAAAATTAATGACTACAACAAAGAAAAAATTGCAAAGTGAAAAGTAAATTACACCTTATTGACGACCGATATCAAGCTCAGCGGCCAAGGCACAAAAGAAGATTTTGCTTGAATCAATGTTACCCAATTGTTGATTGGTACCGGGAGATTAACATTCTCGAAGCCCGCCAAGATCGTGTCGAGCGACACACGGACATAGTAGGGAGAAGGGGAGTTTGATGAAGAGTAGAAGAAGAGGGATTTCAACAACAAACCATCAGCTACATGTACAACGACATTATCAATCAGAGCGAAAGGCAACAAGGTCTTGGTTCCTACACATTAGGAAAAACATATGATTAATGTTTATTCAAAAATGGTTTTCAGGTATTATTCACGTATTAGAATGTACACAAACCTCAATGTCGGAGAATGGATATGGATTCATCATAGTCGGTTGAGGAGTTTGAGATAGAGGTTGAGAAGAAGATAAAAAGAGTTTGAACAGAAGGTAGAGAAGAAGGTGGAGATGGAGGTTGGGGCTGGGGCTGGGGCTGGGGCAGGGGCAGGGCTGGGTGAGACTGAGGATGGGGATGGGAATGAGGTTGAGAAGAAGACTGGGTGAGATCTGTAGAAGGCGGTGGAGTAATATTAACTGGTATAAGTCCATATTGTGATAACATGGCTTGAATTTATTGTTGCGTCCTTTGGTCATTAGCATGTCTTTCTTCAGCTAATTTTTGCTCAAATCTTTGCTCCACAAGTGCCTCTACATCCACTTTCCCCATACCGGAATGAGTTCCAGACTTAGGAAAAACATCCCTCTTACGGACTTGCCCCCCCATCCCTCTAACTCGACCACAATGATCTTTGCTCCCAAACGCTCTATTTAGTATATCATCTTCTCCAGCAGGGGTCCATTCTTATTTCTTCTCATTTCTTTTAACTTGTCCTTTTGACAAATATGTTAAAGATTCAGCAGATATTATTTTATACATGCTCGGTTTACAATTTTCACACAAAAAGTAAGATTACTTACAACTTTTTTGGCAAGCTCCTCCGTCTCACGAACCGGAAAGTATCGATGTCCTTCAGAATCTTTCTTTTGTGGCCCCAACAAAAAGCAGTCACCTCTATCTGCTTCATCAGTTGACTGAATGTCTTCCTCTTGCCCGTCTTCATTGATCTTTTTTAGCAGACCCTCATCTTTCCATATAGGTATGGACCCTGTGTATCCCTTCTTGCCCATATAATGTGGATAAAGATTTTTTTCTCGATTTGCCCTCGCCTTCGCTTGGATTTCCTATTGACACATTTATCGGAAAAACAAAGTTAGTTACATTAGGCTTAATTTGACATACAATGATTTCTTTACGTTAGATAAGATAAGTATTAGGAAATACCTTGAATTCTTCAGTGATGCGGTTTGCGACAAACAAATCCCAAGAGATCATCCCTTCATATAAGATCCATGGAGGTGTAAGCTCTGGGTTTCGTGTCTCCGGGTTTATGTAACGTCTGACTAGTGAATGTCTAACTGTCTAGCTTTCTCACAAATCAAAGACAAAACCTTATTCTTCAGATCTTCAGGTATGCTATACTTATCTCTAACTGTCTCCCACATCAAATCTTTGCGCTTTTCATCAATGTCATCCCAATGAATTGATGTTGCAGTTACTTTTGGATAGTGTGCCCAACATGCTAGCAAACTGATCTTTTGACCCACCCCATGTCTAAGGTAAGAATACCATACCAGATCACATGTCTTCGTTTTCTTCGCTTTCAAC
This sequence comes from Limonium bicolor, assembly GCA_023374045.1. Lineage (NCBI taxonomy): Eukaryota > Viridiplantae > Streptophyta > Magnoliopsida > Caryophyllales > Plumbaginaceae > Limonium > Limonium bicolor. The sequence continues at coordinate 330,989,890 of CM041776.1, read as the reverse complement.
CCTCTAGTAGGTCCCCGACCCTTTCGCTTAGATAATGAGGAACTACCATGATCAAAAGGCCCTTCGTCATTCTGACCCTCAGTATGCTCCTCACCCTCAATGCCCTTGCCTCATTGGTAACTGCCTCATCTTTGGTATCTGGCTCATCATTAGTAACTACCTCATCATTGGTAACTGGCTCATCATTGGTAACTTCCTCATCATGGGCTTCATCCATAATAGACAACAACTGCAAACAAACAATATGTATAGTTAGATTATTTGTCAAAACAAATGTACTTACATAAACAAAAGTATTTACAGTTTAATATACACAAAGAAAAATCCAAAAATATTAATTGTTTCCAAACTTACATCTCACATCATTTTTGAATCCATAACCCTTCATCATGGTTTGACTGTACATATTGAACGGTGTTAATGTGATCATCGTCGTCAACTGAAATATGAGACACTGAACCGACAATGGTGGAGTGTCTTCCACCAATTCAACATCATCTTCAACATCATTATCAAGCACACGTCTTTTGCCTTGAAGAACAATTGACCATTTTGAGTTACATGGATCGCTTACATAGAACACTTGCTTTGCATCAGTTGCAACAACAAATGGATCATCGGTTGAAGTAGTTCTACTGAGATCAACAAGTGTCAGCCCAAAATCATCAACACGGTAACCATGCTTGTTGTCCACCCATTTACAATGAAATAAACAAATATCATATTTTGTGTAGTCAAGGACCCATATATCTTGTATAACTCCATGATATTGTTTAGTGTCTACAGTAGGAGCAGGATCCCGAGCATTTAGGTACAATTCCTGAGATGCAACAACACTGATTCCCATTTGCACTTGTTGATTTACGATCCTGCTGCTCGGTGTAGAATGTGAACCCATTGACGTCATATCCTTCATAAGATATGACATCAAGGTTTGGCCCAATTGCCAACCACTGCAACAACTGTGGAACATTAACAGCATCTTCGGAAAACACCCTTTCCTTCAACCACTGAATAAAAGTTCGATTTTGTTCCTTCATTAACCTAACAACGCTCATTGTTGGATTTTGTAGTCTAAGGATAGCCATATGTTCTTTAAAATATGGTTCAACCACTTCTAAATGCTTTAAAACCAGTAAATGTGCTTTATTGAGCAATTCGACATCAGGTTTATACATTTTTTCCCCTTCACACCCACTCCTTAGAATCTTCCATGATGTCTATCTTTTGGAAGACCGATGAGATCCACCCCTTCCAAATAGTGAGTGCAAAAGTCAATTGCTTCCTCGGTTGTATATCCCTCAACGATGCTTCCTTCTGGACATCGACGGTTTTTCTTTTTTTTTTAGAATACCCATATATCTTTCGAACGGGTACATATATCGAGGATACATTGGTCCACACTCTTTAATTTCTCTAACCAAATGAACAACTAGATGAACCATGATGTCAAAAAATGATGGAGGGAAGAACATCTCAAGCTGACATAATGTTAGGACAACATCAGCTTGCAACTTGTCTAACGTCTCCACATCGAGAACCTTTGCTGATATAGCATTGAAAAAGAAACAAAGGTTTGTGATTGTCTTCCTTACATCTGCAGGCAATATACCACGAATTGCAATTGGTAGGAGTTGTTGCATTATTACACGATAGTCATGTGATTTCATTCCAACCAATTTCAAATCTGACATGGAAACAAGACTTCGTATGTTAGATGAATATCCAGTTGGAACCTTGGTATTATGAAGACTGCTACAGAGACTATGTTTCTCCTGTTTTTGACAAGCGGGGGTAAAAATATACTTTCCGTGTTCTTGCGGAGCTAGTTCTACACGTATTCCCATTTCTACCATATCTTTTCACGCTTTCATGTGGTCTTTTGTCTTCCCTTTAATGTTGAGCAATGTCCCCAACAAACTTTCTCCCACATTTTTTTCTATATGCATTCCATCCAGACAGTGTCTCACTTGTAGATGTTTCCAGTACTCTAGTTCCCAAAACACATACTTCTTCTTCCAAATACTTTTTACTGGTCGCTTTAATGGAGGGCCAAAATTGTTAGCAATATCTTTAACCCTTTTGAAAAGCAATACCAGATAAAGGATTACGAACAACACTAAATTCAGTTTTCCCGTTGAACTGTTTTGTCATTTTCCGGTATTTGTGGCCAATTGATAGAAATCGTCTATTACCTAGATAGACATTTTTTCTACAGTGCTTCAGTCGAAGATCAACTGAGTCATCCTCACATATAGGGCACGCCTTTGCTCCTTTGCACGAGTAACCAAAAGATTACTATAGGCAGGAAAATCATTTATTGTACAGAACAACATTGCACGCAAATTGAATGTCTCCTTTGCATATGAGTCGTAAACCATAGTTCCTTCATTCCACAGTAATTGCAAATCGTCGATCAATGGGGCAAGGAACACATCTATTTTATTTCTAGGTTGTTTTGGTCCAGAGATCAGAAGGGTAAGCATAATGTTGCGTGGCATCATACATAACCAAGAGGGAAGGTTGTATATAGCCAACAAAACTGGCCAGGTACTGTGTATGCTACTCATGTACCGTAAGGGTTCATCCCGTCTGTACACAAACAAAGTCTTAAGTTTCTTGCATCCCGACCAAACTCATCAAACATCCTATCGATATTTCTCCACTGTGGTGAATCTGCGGGATGTCTAAGTTTTTCGTCCTTCTTTCTATTTGTTGCATGCCATCTTAGATTTTTTGCATCTTTCTCAACTGTGAACAATTTAAAACGAGGGATTATTGGCAAGTACCATAACACCTTTGCCGGTACTTTAGCTGTCGTCAAGTCACAATCTTTCTGTTTTCGTTTCAGATAACGAGCCTCTCCACACTCGGAACAACTATCAGCATCTTCATTATCTTTCCAGTACAGTATGCACCCATTCGGACAAGCATGAATTTTTCTGTATTCCATTCCCATTGGACACAACAATTTCTTTGCATGGTACGTGGACACGGGCAATTCATTTGGATCTAGAAGAACATCTTTCAACAGTTCTAGCAAAGCAGTGAAACTTACGTCACTCCAACCGTGCTTTGCTTTCAGATTCATCAACTTCAATGCGACATTAAGTTTATTCAACTTCAACGGGTCACATCCGGAGTACAACGGTGTCTTAGTGACTCTTTTAAATTTTCATACGCACCCGGTTTTCCTGAATAATGTTGTTCACTTAGCTCTGAATCAATATCATCCGCTTCTAAGTTCTCAACATGAGGTTCAATATCTGGTTGTTCTTCATGTCTCTCATCAGACATATGCACATTATCAGAACTCTCACCGTGCCACTTCCACACAGTGTAGTTTTCCATGAAACCGTAACGAACGAGGTGGTCAAAGATTTGGCGGTTATTATACTTCAAGTCAAGCTTGCATTTTCTACAAGGGCATAGAATGTAGCCACAATCCTCAGGGCGCAGATTTTGTTCAGCAACTCTGCAAAATTCCCTTACCCCTTCAATATAGTCATCGCCAAGTTCTTTCTTGTACATCCACGAACGATCCATCGTTGCCTTTCATATGTGACCAAGATACTTGTCATCATGAATCATGCAGGGTCCTTGTCAACATTATTTGTACTATACATATTTTTTCAACCTAAACCCATCCAATCACGCCAGATCCCACTTGTGAGCGAGTTTCTGATAGAACCAAATTTTATCTCCTTTACATATCAGATGCCCATTCACATCCTAAGTGATAAGATCTAACGATCATGGACAGTCCCAACGGGGACTACCCAAGATATACCCCTATTGGATATATCTTGGACGGGTAACTATGTTTGATTTCATCAACCAAAGTTTAACGAAAAAAATTATCCAGAACCAAAGAGAAGAAGATAAGTTCAAGTATATTACGGTTTCAGAAGAAGAGAGTGAAGAACAACGCTAAATCCACAAATTTATCTTTGCAGCAGGGGTTCCACAGATGCAGCAGTAGCTCCACAGATTTTAATTTCTAGAAAGGTGAAAAAAGAAGAGAATGAACTGCAACGCAGATTTATATATGTTCCTTGCTACCAGTAATAGTATGAAGAAGAGAATAAAGAGCATGGTGTAGTAATGTTCCTGGTTGAAAGAGAGAAGAAGATAATTTCAAGTATATTACCGGTTCCGGAAGAAGAGCATTGATGTTCCACAGATGATGCAGCAGCTCCACAGATTCTAATCTCTAGAAAGGAGAAAAAAGAAGAGAATGAAGTGCAACGCAGATTTATATATGTTCCTTGCTGCCAGTAATAGTATGAAGAAGAGAATAAAGAGCATGGTGTAGTAATGTTCCTGGTTGAAAGAGAGAAGAAGATAATTTCAAGTATATTACCAGTTCCGGAAGAAGAGCATTGATGTTCCACAGATGATGCAGCAGCTCCACAGATTCTAATCTCTAGAAAGGTGAAAAAATAAGAGAATGAAGAGCAGCACAGATAATCAAAAGCATCACATAGAGAAATCCCTCCTAACCATGTTTCGTGACACAATTTGGATCCCCTGTTTCAATATTACTAGAACTAAAAGACATACCGGCCATGTCACCTTTACCCACCTTCCGGTTCTAAATCCAATGTGCTACATTTTACGTCTACCTACTGTTTTTTCCGATTATAATAACAATACTCCGACTTGTTAGGTTTCTAGGTTTTGTCTTGTTCGATATTTTGACAGTAGTTGACTCAGAAGGTTATTTTCTTATGATGATAGCATATGCATACACAAGGATTTCCAAGAAAAAGAGGTGAAAAGCAGTAGGCAAGTGAAACATTGCCTAGTAACAAGATGAGCTATGAATCATAATATAATTTAACATCAAATTAAACTTACACGTCTCATCATGCTTTAACATTGATGCAGAAGTAACAGGGTCTGTGTGGATCTGTGGACTTACCTCAGCAACTCTAGGAGTCCACTTTTACTGAATAGGAAGTGTACACTTCAAGTGCTGTAATCAGAAGAAGAGAATGAAGAGCAGCGCTAAATCCACATATTTATCTTTGCAAGAGTGATTATGTAGATTTATCTCTGCAGAAGAGCAAACAGAAGAAGAGAATGAAGAGCAGTGCATAGTATATTCTCCTTATCACACGTTTGAGTAAAGTCTATCACAGCAGCAATAACATTTTAAATCAAAAAAGAAAACAGTAGTTGAGATTGGGTTGCAGTACATTTACTTTGTTATTAAATAGTAGTAATCTGTTACAGTGTTAAACAATTTGAGTACAAGTTGAATAGTTTTGTGTGTGGGATGTGGATTGAGCTTCACATGATTGCACCTTCTGTATGTGATATATAACGGTGAATACTACATAGAGAAAGAAATACCTCATAGTCTGAAATGTTGTAGTTATTGTCTTTCATTTTTTAATGTTTTAGTTGATAGCTGCTATGTTTTGTCTACATTTCCATCTCTGTTCATGGATTATATATTCAAAACCATTCTCTAAATATGATAGTGCACTAACTGCTGCAGCAACATATAGATATGATAGCACGTTAAACTGCAACAGCAACATGTAAACATAATAGCACCACTAAAAAACAGCAGTAGCAGCAACATATTAACATGAAGAGAATGGGTTCTTGAAGAAGCTCAAATCTGTATTGAAAGGTTCATCTGTTTGCACCGTTCTGTCATCCGCTGTGATTCACTCCCCTCTGTCTGTCTCTCCTCAGCTCACTCTTAACTTACTAATTAAAGAAAAAAAGTAGAACAAAGATGAAAAGTAACCACATAATGCAACGACTCAAACAGTACTACCCACGCAAACTATGGCAGTTTCTGTAAGATGCATGAGTTAATACCCACAAGAAAGCTAACAGTCCACCAATTGGTCAAAAAGCATGTCCTTTTTTTAACCTAATTTTCTAGGAAGTACCCTCCTGAAATACCCCTAAATATTAAACGCATAAAAATCATAACGCGTTTTATAATTCAGACATAAAGTAACGTACGAGCAATTAAATCTAATATATGCATATATATACGAATACTAAAAATACCCGTACGTAACGTTACGATATTGTAACGTTGTAAATAAGTGACGGTAACGCCACATAACCGCGTTACAAAATATATATATATAGAATTACATGAAATAATATATAGTCGTACATATATAAACAATCATGTATAACCTATACAAAAAAAAAAAAAAAGAGAGAAAGAAAAAGGAGCAGAAACACTCCCGTCAAGGCTCGAACCCGAGACCTCCCGTACATCCCCCAAATGCTTAACCGGATGAGCTATGCTCTAATTCCGAAACATATGCCAACCTAACTAAACTAGTATCGTGACCACTGAAGTAATTGCAAATAAGAAAAGAAAATCCCTCCACTGTTTCCTTCTCAGGCGTGCGATCATCAAGCCAAAGTCATCAGAATTTGTTCTCCACTAATTCTATATTCACGAACTCTTATACCATGTCCCCTGCATGCCAATCACCCCCTGTTGATCACGAGAGTTCCCACACCCATTGCACCAGAGCCTCACCTTCTCTACATATGTGGAGATCATCGGTTATCAAACCCACTCCATCCCTTTTCAGTTCTGCGCAAGTAATACCCCCAACACAAATCTTCTTCATTTCTGTTTTCTTCTCTCTGCGAGTTCTGACCGAAACTCCCTGCTCAAGTCCCTCTAGTCTTCTGCATTTATTCTTCATGGAACCTGCCTACAACTGGACTCCCAAAAGCTTGCCGAGTCCTTCTGTAATCTGCTGCATTTCCTCTTGAAAATCAGACGAGCAAGACTACTCCAGAAACATTAGCACCCTGGTTGCAACATTAGCTCAAAGTAAGCCAATGGAACAGATTCTGTTTCTTTCTTTTAATCTCCCTGCGTTGCTTCTGTTTTCTGTCTGGGACTTAATGACCCAGTGTGTCTAAACTTCCTTATTGGTCCCGCAAGATCCTTGCATGTTGACTGCGGGAAGAATCCTGGGTAACTTCTGCCTCAGAGTCACGAAAATGCCTCGACTAACTCCCAGGTACTTTTTCATTCCCTGCCTGAATGTGTATCAAACACTCCAGTAACACCACGGGGCTAGAACAGCAACCCGTGCGATTTGTCTGTGTATGTTCTCGACGGTAAAAGGTTTCTAACCCATTCGTTTGCCAGGGAGTTACAATCATTCTTCACGGTACCAATGTAACCAGAGAACTCACGGTTTCCTGGTGCGTAGCCAGTTACAAGCCAAAGGCCTAAATCAAAACCCCCAACCTGACTGAAAGACAATACCTAAGAGAAATCACCTTGTTCACGAGGTAAAACCAAACCCAGAGTTCTTGAGTTTAATCGTTGATATAATTGGAAAAAAAAAAAATACAATATGTATACTTACACCTTACCTGTAACAAAACGATTGACCCTTGGTCCCTTCATAACTAGGACTGAAGGCTGTCCAAGGGAGACCGAAGAAACCAGCAAAGAAACTCAACTGAAAACCCCAAGGTTGTAACTCTACTACTACCTAAAGCATACTTGATATTGTGTGAAGAAAATTTCTGTTTGAAGCTATTGGGGTTAACCGGGTAACCGTTAGATGAAGTGCTATCTGTGTGGGTGGTTGACATTCTGGGAAGAACGGTAGTAAGAATAAGGACAGCTAAGGATAAAAGAGAGATGCCCAGATGGTGTTTCAGTTCTGCAATTTCTTCTGCTCTGTGTGATCGAATTCAGAAATCATATAAATGGGTATGGAACTGCTCTAGGATAGCAGCTAGTGAATTTGAAACACTTAAGTAACTTTGGAAACAGTGGAGTCAGATTAGTGGATGAACAGAAGGATAGTAATAGGAAGAAATGCAGCAGCTCACATTTTCTATTGCCTGTTTGCAGTTTCAGATTTTCGAAAAGGAGTGTTTAGATGGTTTAATCCTGAACCCATGCATTGCTATTACACCTAACTAATTTATAACCTCTTGGGGAATTTAAAACACAACCTGATGCTCTGAGAGTGGAGGAGTGAATTGAAGATGGGTTTTAGTTTCAGTTTACAGATTCTGATTTTTGAGATAAATTGAGAACAGAACTTGTGAGCAAAACAGAAAACAACTTTCAGTACTTTAGTAATGCTGTCTTGGGTGGATTTTGAGTTCTAAATATTGCTAAAACAATAACTAGGTGGTGAATCCCGTGAAGGGAATGAGGAGACAAATTAAGGTATTAAAAGAAAGATAAAAGAAAAGGGAGATATCCCATCTTGTATTGTAGTATTCAGTTCTGGTACAGAAACTCCCGATTGAATTACCAGTGTTGTTAGGGGTTGCTTTTGAATTTAAATGGTTGCTGGAACACTTATCTAAGTGGGTGAATACGTGGGAAGGTAGGATGACAGATTAGAGGACAGTCAAATAACAAACACAAAAACAGAAGAGAAGTGCATCAGCTTATAGATTTGGTTTACAGATTCCTGGTGAGTGTAAAGAATTTCAGGGGCATTGTCTAGAAGCTAGGGAAGTATTAAAACGTATAAATCAGTAACTAAGCGGGTTTGGGGAAATTAAGAATGCTCAGATGACAAAGAGAACAATAGCAGAAAATTAAATATCAGTTTGTAATTTTAGATCCTGTACTTTGCTTGTTTCAGTATAAGTTGCACTGGTGAGAGTAACAGAGTTGTCTAAGGTTGTTTTTGAGTTGGAAACAAAACTAAAACGCTGGGTTAAGTAAGTAATGCTTGAGGACAAATTAAGAGGCAAACTCATGGACAAAGAAAAGAGAAGACTAAGGCATAACAGTTTTATGTTTCTTTTTTTCCTGCGGGCATCAGTCTTGAATAAAGAAGTTACCAGTAGAACTATCAGTGTATTCTAGGTTGCTTTTAAATTTACAAACGGTTAACTAGTTGGTTGCATGATTTGGGATTGAACTTAGAAGTTGGGTTAGTAAGCAGAGGCTGGGCAATAGGAGAGTATGTGACAGTGCAGGGTTACAGTGTACTCAGTTTCAGTAATGTTGTGTTTTCTGTATAACCATGTGACAGGGGACTTTTTGGGGTTGTTTCGAATTTAAACCTGTGCAAGAACACTTAACTAAAAAGGGTAAGCACTGGGAGATCTGAAAGACAGATTTGTAACTAACAGGAAAGAAAGTAAGATAGAAAAGAAGAACACCCATTTTGTATTGCAACTTTCTGTTTCTGTAACATGAACTGCAGAGCAGTTAACAGTGTATGTTGAGTTACCAATGAACCTAAAACATCTCTAACACACTTAAGTAAGTTTAAATACTTAGAGGGAGAGTTAGAAGTCAGTGCCACAACTTAATTGATGAAATGAAAAAAATATACCGATCTGCTTTGTTTTCTGATTTCTGCAGATCTTAGCTTCTGTACAATGAGCTTCCGGACGTGATAACAGTAGTGTTTTGGGTTGGGTGTGAGTTTAAAACTTCCATAATGTACCTAGGTGGTGGGATAAAAACTTTGGGAAGATTTGGAAACTGAATTATAACCTGAAGAAAGCTTGAAGACGAGATAAACAAACCGTGCTTTAGTTTTCTTTTCTTCTTCCTCTGAAATCTTTTGGCTTCTGTATAAGAGTAACACAGATGTGTTAAGGGCATGGTGTTGGGTTAATGATCAACCTAAATCAGGGTTACTACATTTATCTAGGATGATTTATTCATGGGGAAGCTTAGGAGACTTAAACATGGGGTTAAAGGAAGTGGTAAGCAGATTGTGTATCCTCGTTTTTCTGTAACTCCGGTTCTGTATAACTGATGTACCTGGGGGTTATAAAGGTATGTTAGACTTATAATACACCCAAAACCCTCCTAATGCACCTAGCTAAATTTACCAAAACAACTTGGGAAGTTAAACGCCATTTAGACATATAAAAGTGTGATAACATAAGGTTGTATGCAAAAACCATATTTCAGTTTTGGAAACTTGGTGTCTCGGTACATGTAAGCCTTAGAAACATTTTAGGAGTTATTATGTTGATGATGAACTAAAGACATGGCTATTTAGATAAGTATGGAATATACCTTCGGTCAATAAAGTCCCATCCAGATAAACTTGTTACATAAGTGCCTAGAGTACTCTAAAAACATTTGCTAGTGAGAAGTACTTAGTAACGTGTAAAACGTCGATGTAAATACCCTAGGAGTAGGCTAAGGCTTAAGATTAATACTTAGAGAATCCTAAGGGCTAATATCAGTTGAGCCTTCAACAAAGAATTCACCTAGGGAACAACCCCGATAAAATGGGATAAACTAAGAGAAATGTCACAAGGGTCATCACATGAAATTATAAACTGACCAATCGTTTTTAATTAACGTTAGGGCCGTAACGAACGCCAGCTTGGACTCCATGTGTGTGTGAGACAACTCTTGCTGCTAAATCAGGTATGGACATGTGTGGTTCGTATGTTGCCGTGTTACACGGCTTGTGTGCTGTGTGCCTTGTGTGCGAAAATGACATAAGATCAAAGCATGAAATTGGATTGCTTGTTTATCGTGTTGTATGATTTCTATATCATTGTTGTATATATCATTGCGCGCACACAGTAGTTTAGTCCCTTTCTCGTTTATGGACCTTGAGATGAACTACTACGAATTATGAAAACAAAGAAAACTCTATAAGGGGAACTCCTCTCTAAACCATTGAGGACTACCATGACACCCACTATGGTGTCTATTCATTAATGATAATGAAGAGCAAGTCTCCTTTGGTGAGACATGACGAACCACGTAAACAAAACAAAAAGAACTATACGAAGAGACAAATCCTCTCTAACTTTAGAGGACCGCTAATGACACCCACTATGGTGTCGAGATTATAATAATAATGAAACGAAAAGTATCAACTGTGAAACATGAGAATAACCCGGGAAGACAACAGCTCGGGCCGCGCGGTATGGAATATTCGGGAGTTGGTATCTGCATCAGATCCTTCGACCGTCTATGATGGAATATATTTTGGTGAAGCACATCCCGGAGTCCAGAGGTGACTTCCGCTTCCTTGACCCTGGGTGTCGGGAATGGGGGAGTGACAGTTGGTGAAGCACATCCCGGAGTCCTGAGGTGACTTCCGCTTCCTTGACCCTGGGTGTCAGGAATGGGGGAGTGACAAATTGGTGAAGCTTATCCTGGAGTCTAGAGGTGACTTCCGCTTCCTTGACCCTGGGTGTCAGGAATGGGGGACTAGCTATGGAGGAGACGTCCTCCAACGTGCGGTGATAAAATAATTCACAAATAATCCTTAAAGAAACAAGGAATGATTAGCACCTACATAATGATGTCTCGGGATCTAATCGATATCCCCTGACTCGGTGCCAGAGAATAAAGGAAAACTTGTGTAATGAGACCAAGCGAACAAGAGAAAGTCACGAATGTGATCCTTTAAGAAACAAGGAATGAATAGCACCTACATAATGAAGTCTCGGGATCTAACCTATATCCCCTGACTCGGTGCAAGAAAAGAAAAGAAAACCTGTGTAATGAGAACGAGAAAACGATACGTAATCTCTTGAATGATCCTATAGTGAGGATCGACGGTATAATATACCTACGCACACGTTGCATCATGTACTTGATTGTTGTTGCTACATTAGCAGCTTTTGTGCTTGGTTGCTTATTGACATTGCTATGCTACTTGCAAGTTGTGCTTGGTTGCTTGCTGATATTGCTATGCTTCCGATGAGTGTGTATGATATCATGATGTACTGATGTGTGCTTTACTGCTTTATCATAGCATGTAAAATGGACTTAATAATATTCGACCAATTAGTCGTGTGGCCCGGTAACATGCGGGCTTCACACGTTCATACTCAGCGTAGTTTGCTGAGTCCTTTACACCCAATTTTTTTCAGGTCTTGTGCCAGACGGTAACGGAGAGTAGGCAAGGGTGACTACCATAGGGGTAGTCCACATGGCAAGACTTTAAGTAGTATGCTTCTTATGTATGAGTTATGTTGTTTAAGTTGTTAACTAAACTGTAGATGCTCGGTACTTGAGTTGTACTTTATATTGTATTTGGATTCGTTAAGTTGGACTTCCAGTCATACAGACCGTAACTTGGAGTTGGTAATGAGGACTGTCAACCACGTGGGTGGTTGGCGTCTGTAGCACCCGGATAGAGTTCGAAACCGCTGCGTAGACTTCTCCCGCTAACTTAGGCGCGTCGTATTATTGTTGGTCGTGATTTGGGGGTGTTACACCTCCAATTGCACATGCACCAATTAAAATGATTTCAGCTGAGTCGATCACTAACTTCCAATCAATCTATCTACGTGAAGTATTCTACCTCTTATAAATTTGACTGGGCATGACTTATCAAATACAACAGATTGCATCAACCAATAAAGGCCAGAGATGAAGAACCTTTCCTTTTAAGTTCAAATCACGTACCTTAATACTGACAAGTGCTTGAAGAAATTTTTTTGGCTACAAGCAACCATCTCTAAAAAACTCAGCAAGGACAATATTGTGGAGGACCTAGAAAAACCCAAGAAGCACAAAAGAAATCAAATCCACATGCCTTCTATATGAATACAAACAAATGGTTGAGAAGTTATTAGAAAGCACAAGCAAAAATGTAGGGATATACAACCTAAAATCAAAAGAGCATATAAGGATCTCTTTGTGCTTATGTGATTCGATCAGGAAGCACTAGTGTACAGGATATCATACCTAAGTCATACATTGTGTAAGGTTTGAACTACTAAAGTTATAGTTTACGCATTAAAAATGTTCTTGGTTAGAAGATAAATCATTTAAAAAGATCAAAAACAATGAATACAACCTATTCGAACAACCATTTCCAATTATATAATATTGCCAAACAAGAAAGTTTACTGACCAGCAGTGACTACTTTTGCATTGATATGCAATCAAATTACTAATCCATATGCTGCACAAATATAGAAATTGAAGGTAAGTGAGGTTATCTGACAACTGTATGCATGGAGACTACACTGATTATTTTCTTTGTTCTAAATCCAAGTTTACATGTCATCATTGATCTTTTTCCTAAGAGCATACCTACAGAGATGAATCTATGACAACTAGAGAGATTCATGTTTCTAAGAAGATTTTCTAAAGGCAAGTAACTGCAGCACGCCTTGGCTGCAAAAGTAAATGAAATCAGAGCCAATAGCATCAAAAACCGGACTCGATCGAACAAAGAATCATTACCGACATGGCAATGTCATCAATATGTGGAAAGATAAGATGAAAATGGGAGTAATAATTCTCCGGGAAAGGAAAATAGGAAGATCGGGCAAAGACAAGCCAACAAAAAGATTCTCATTTCTGATGAAAAAAGACAAAATAATGATTAATCGTAGAACATAGGGGAGATGTAAGCAGTAAGCAGAGCTGCAGAAGAAAATAAGATGCTCACTGCCTGAAAAGTAAGTCGGCTGTGATTTAGATGTGAGGAATTCTTTTTGGATTGCTGACCGGTTTCTCGATTGGCATAACATATGTCATGTTTTGTTGCTAGCCCTTGTTAGTTTTGGACAGGTTAACCCAGAACAGAAAACAGAAATTTGACGTAGAGTCTCCTTAATGAAGCTAATTGGCTGCAAGCTTCTTTGTTTCCAGATAATATCATGGCATCTACATTTCAATCAAGCCTAATCACACCATAGTTCAGATTCACAGTAATGATCATCCTCCACCAGTGCACCAATCACATCTTCAGCAGCTCAAGTTTTATCCATTACTCTAACCTACTTTGAAACTTGTTTTCATTTCTCACCGTTAGATGCCAAGGAAAAACGTTAAGACAGATCGGAAACATAATTAGTTACTACGGCCATCAATATTATACAGCAATATTATCTAATATCTGATATAACAAGCAATAAAAGAAAGCTGGGCAGAACAGAAAGGTGGTCAAAGCATTCCCAGTGGAAAAATTAAGATAGTCTGAATGAGCACATATGTTCCTTGTTCGCCATCGCAGAGACAAGATGTAAGTTCGAGTATATTACCGACTTCAGGCCGTCTTCAATTTGGTGGTGATGGTCGAGTAAAAGACTTCAGCCCATCTTGAGCTTGCTTTCAATCTGTATTCAATCTGGTTGTGAGGCACATACACAAGAAGAAAAATGAGTATATATGTTGTCTTACGCAAGTTAAAGGGGAAGAAATAAGGTGCAAGAGCTGGAGAATTTAGGAGAAGGAAGGAAGTCCATAAATTTTTAGGAATCTAGAGAAATTATCAAGAATATGACAAGAAAAAATCAGATAACTACCTTGATCAACAAGCTTCCGAAATCTAATTTTTCTTAGTGCTGATTTGTGGTTTCAAAGGGACTGATTTCCTTGTTGTCTTTCCTTGGTTGATTGTGCTTGTAACTAGCTGAATATTAGGGCTTTAAACTCTTTGTTTAAGTGGCTACATTCGTAGCTATTCATAGGAAGTGAGCTATATAAGTATGTTATATAAGTCGTACATGCATATATTTGAATTTGACAGATTTAGAAGTATCTCGTACATTTAGTTATTTAATTATTATACCTTGGAAAGAGATTAAAGTATCATGTGATCACTTATATATTAATATTTGGATTTAACGGTGATAAACATATAAATTCAGCTAACTTATTTCTAACTACCGATTGCATTTGATGACAATTATTGTTTTGTCATTGTTGTAATCATTTCCAAACTAGTACTAATCTCCTTCAGCCAAGAGAACATTCTTTGCTAAATATCACTCACCCATGTGCAAGGAGACAACAAATAGAATTAATCCATTCATACCAATGTTAGCGATTTCAATTTTGTATCAAATAAGTGATTAAGTCTCTTGTCTTTTTGTAATCATTGCAAGTTAAGTTTATCTTAGCCAGCCAAGTATGGTAGGAGGCTGATCTCTTCCTTTCTGATTAAGCCTTGATGTGTTTTTGTTAAACTTACCCAGCCAAGTATACCATTGTTTAACCATATATAACAATGAAATATACAGCCCATGTTACCAGTTACATCTTAGGTGAGATTACAGTACTATACTACATATAATTGGTGTTGTTTTATCTTCTTAAAATCATTATCATTATATATATATCCCTTCCAAATGTAGCCGACATCCTTACTGAGATTACACACTAATATGCAAATAAAGAAACTTATGATTCCAGCAATCCATACAGGACTAAAGAGAATATTAGTAATCTTGCCAAAGAAGGTATTCCATTTGGTTCAAGCTGACAGATTGCATCAGGTTCAAGTCAGAACCGCAATTCAAGTCAGCAGAAACACAATTCAAGTCAGAACCACAATTCAACATCTATTGTATCTAGCATGAATTTTTTAAATGAACAGAAAATAACTACAAAATTTCAACCGAGTACAAGCAACACAAAATGGCAAGAACAGAAACTGGAGGAACTAACCATACCAGTCTAGAGAGGCGCGAGTGGTGGGAGGGTTTCCGGCGGTCAAAGAGACATGGTGGAGATTCTGGCGGTCGAAGAGATGAAGGTGGTGGTGGAGATTCCGGCGGTCAAAGACAAAGGCAGTGGCGGTCGAAGAGATTAAGGTGGTGGTGGGGATTCCGGCAATCGAAGACGAAAGTAGTGGCAGTAGAGGAGATGAAGGTGGTGGTGGGGATTTCGGCGGTCGAAGACCAAGGTAGTGGCGGTCGATGAAGGCGAGAGGAATGCGGTGGCGGTCGAAGAAGCTGAAGGCGAGAGGAAGACGAAAGAGCTCGGCGGGGTTTTTTTCGATCTAGAGCGGGAATGAAAGAGAGCTACAAGGGTTGAGGAAGAAGAAGCGGATAGTAAATAGACATACTTTATAACACGGCTCAAATTATCCGTGGTATATAGTCCATAGAACAAATTATAACGCCTGCAAAACGGTATCGTTTTATAACTTTATAACATGGGTACACAGAGCCGTGGTATAAAGGTCTTCGATTTCACAACTTTATAACACGGCTCACCGGAGCCGTGTTATAAAAACTTCGATAAAAATATGGAACAACCGAAACTACGTCGTTTTTAACTATTTTATTACACGGCTAACTAAAGCCGTGTTATAAAGCTAAAAAAACGCCGTCGTTTCGATATTTTGTTTTTCGCGGGATTTGTTGAGGACGTGTCTTATGACACGGTAAATTTTAGCCATGGTATAAGGTCAACAGAGCCGTGTTATATAATATTATATAACACGGTACCCTCTAAGCCGTGTTATAAAGCCCTGTGTTATAAGACTTTTTTTCCACTAGTGATTTATTTTTAGGTTGGGTTAGATTAATGATATTTTAAATGGGTTGGATTAGATATGATATTTTAAATGGGTTGGATTAAGGTTGATATCAAACCGACACCATCGACCCAAATTGTAGGTATACCCTAAACATAAAAGCAATAACTTCCCTAAACATAAAAGCAATAACTTTCCTTACATAAAAGCAATACACCTACTAAGAGTAACAACTCAATTCAAACAAAATACTTACCCACTAGTTATTTCCTTTTCCTAAAATAACTCTAGCCATAGAACTTATACAATATAGGAAGAAGGATATTATTGTTGGATCGCGACCACCTCTTCCCAAGTGGCATCAGTCACCGGGCTGTCTTGCCACTCAATAAAAGCCTAGTGAGGATGACCGTCACGGAACCTCACTCCACAGCCTCCAATGTATACTTCAACTGACCAGCCTCTGATCAGTGTTCTTGTTGGGACATCAGAGTGTTGCAAAGATAGCCAATCACCTCGACAGAGTCAATCATCCTTAGACAGACACAAAGAGTGAGCCGCTTCAATGGAGTCCACGAAACAAAGGAGGCTTCACAGACTCACCCGTGCAGTTGCGAATAAAAAGGAGTCAACTCAGGAATGCCTCAACGCCACAACGGTCATGAAGTCTTCCCTTAACACCCGAAGATCGCGGCCCAAGTAAAGAGACCACTCAAAGACGTTGGAAGTTGCCCACTAAGTTAGTTCCGGTATTTTTGGAACTAACTCCCTCGACCTACCGGTTGTAATGCTAGTATAAATAGGTTATGTACTAGCTAGTTTCAAGTGTGCTTTCATCGAGGAATATTTCAGAGCTTAGAGAGAGAGAGAATTTCTTTGTAAGCCAGAGAGAGAGAATATGTACCAAGTTAGTTAGTGCATTAAGATAGACTCTACCTAGGAAGATCCTAGTTTCGCTACGCTTACCATTGATCTGATCAGATAGTGTGTTGGGTGAGTGAGTGAAAAACCGCTAAGTAGATCATTTCTACTTAGTGGACATTTGTAAGTTGTTTTATTTGACCAGGAAATGAAATACCTTATTTGTGTATCTTGCTGAGTTCCACAGATCCTTCTTTCTTTTCATTGTTTCGTTTCAATTACCGCAAAAGTCTTCCGCACCTTTAGTTTAATCAATTCGATTGAGTGCCTCTACATCACAGAGTGTTTCTCACTTACAAAGGCTGATTGAGTCAAACCAACTCTTAGACTCACACCTTTAGTTGGTTTGAGTTAGCCACCCGATCCTACACGTGGTATCAGAGCCTTGCTTAGGCTAACGGTCAATCAACGAAGCAATGGCAGACCTCTTCGCCAATCAAAACAACAAAATGCACTTTGAGCACCCCAGACTCACCTCCACCAACTTCGACCATTGGAAAAACGAGATCGAGCAACACATTGAGTCAGTCAACTCTGAGCTTTGGGAGATAGTTACTGGAGGAGATCTTACAGTCAATCCAGATCGATCGACATGGACTGCTGCAGATCGCAAAAGGTACGAGCTGAATCGACAAGCATCACGTGCAATATACACTTGCCTGTCCATCCCAGAACAAAGGAGAGTCAATCATTGTAAGTCCGCAAATGAGATATGGACACTCCTTCAAGCTACCCATGAAGGAGTCACTGAACTCAAGAAATGCAAAGCTCAAGAACTTCGAATGGACTATGAAAATTTTCTGCAAAAGCCCGGTGAGTCTCTGGAAGAAGTTCTTGATCGTTTCTATTTACTAACTACTACTATGCATGAAGTTAACATCTTACCGGATAGAGAGAGTGTCTTGCACAAGCTGTTGGACAGTCTCCGAGAAGAATGGGTAGAAACGGTAATCTCTACCAAAGCATGCAAGGATTTATCCAAATGGAGTTGTCAAGGCCTAGGTTCCTATCTACAATCCGTAGTCAAATACAAGAAGAATGTTCAAAATAAATGTGGTAATACATATTCTCCTTCTTCTAGTAAGATTAATACTTTGAATGACCAAGCCTTGCAGGTCAATTCAACTCAGTACACTCAAGAAGGAGCCTACGTCGCAGATACTCAAATCAGACAAGCTAAGGCTGAGCTGGTGGATATTCTTGTTGAAGAAAGTGAGGCTGAGACTATGGAAGACTTTGTCTTCATAGTCAAGAACTTCCGGAAATTCATGCATAACCAACCAAATCGACAGAGTCGGTCATTCTCAAACACTTCCAAACAAGTCTTCAACTCTGTCACCTGTTTCAACTGCAATAAACCCGGTCACTTCAAGAAGGAATGCCCCTTACTCAAGAACCAGTATGGAAAATCTCAAGGGAGATCGCTGATGGCAGTTGTTGGATGGGGTGATTCAGACTCTGACGATCCAGACGCAGAGTCCAGCGGCTTGGTATGTCTCATGGCACACGATACGACGGAGTCTATGATTCCCAACAATGAGGTAACTTGTTCTCACCTTGAAACAGATCTTTACCGTATTACTCCTATGGGATTTATGACTTTAATTGCTAAAATTGTCTCTGAGAATAACTCCCTCAAAGCAAGTCTTACCAGCAAAATAACCGAGCTATCTGAGGAACTCGAAATCTCAAAAGGTCTTATGTATGCCCTAAGAGATGAAGCTGAGGAACATAAAACCATTTCTTGCTCTCTTAGATTAGATCTACAAGAATCAAGGCGTCATGTTGATTCCCTTCAAAAGGAACTTCATGATACCTTAGAGCGAACTCAATCTAGCCAGGGCGACCAGAAAGAATCTCTCACCCTGATTGACTCTCTCAAACAAGACCTCACCATCTTTACTGATAAGTGTTGTTCTCTTCAAAATGATCTAAATGCTTCTGAATCCAAAAACATATCCCTGAACACCACCATCAAAAACCTCACTCAAAAACTGAAAGAAAAGGAGCATGCTCTCTCTCTTAAACCAGTCAAATTTATCAAACAAGTCACCTCCTCCGAACTACCTGAGTGGGCCAACTCCAAGATCTAAGAAATTAGCCAAGATCGAGATAATATTTGCTCCAAAGTAGAACAACTCTCTCAAGAGATTGTATATCTACAATCCGGAGTTCGATCCACTCAATCCAAGCCCAAGTGGCACAAGGGTAAGTTCGATATTCCATAGAATATGTCCAAGTCCGACAACAGAGCTAAACGATATCAAGAAAAGGAGAAGTTTGACTCCTGGTGGAAAGGACAACGAGACAGTGCTTGTGATAAATTGAATAGATCTTTCGTTTAACGTCAAACGTGTTAAATTGATACTTGAAGCACGAGAAGAATTAAAAAGATCTGGCTCGAAAAGGGAACCCAAGTACAGCTGGGTTCCCAAATCTAACAAATGATCTGTTATTTTGTAGGTGAAGGCGAATGGAGACAGCTGGTACTTGGACAGTGGATGTTCCCGTCACATGACTGGAGATCCAAATCAATTCAATTCGCTTTCATCCTACCAAGGAGGTAAGGTTACTTTTGGAAACAACAACCAGGGTGAAATTGGGAGTTGGCTCCGTAGGTAACCCCTCAAAATTTAAAATTGATGGAGTCCATCTGGTCACTGGACTCCAACATAGTTTACTAAGTATTTCTCAAATTTGTGATAGATTCAATTTGGTACTTTTCTCCTCTTCGGATTGTAAGGTTTATGATGAGCGTACAGGTTCCTTAAAAGCTGTGGGACGTAGAGAAGGAAATCTCTACAAAATGTGCTTAAACTCCATTAATCCAGATGATCAAGTCTGTCTCAACGTGCATTCCAAAAACATTGCTGTGGCACTCCAGACTTGGTCACGCAAATCACAGGCTGTTGAACAAACTCAAAAGCAAGGACTTGGTGATTGGTTTACCCGACACAACCTTTGACACAGACTCTGTCTGTGAAGCATGCGTAAAAGGTAAACACACCCGGTCCTCTTTCAAAAGTAAGTCTACTCTCTCTACTAGCTCTCCGCTAGAATTGCTACACATGGATCTTGTTGGTCCCATGCGTAAATAGTAGAAGTGGTAAGAGGTACATTCTGGTCATAGTCGATGACTATTCCAGGTGGACTTGGGTCATCTTTCTATCTACTAGGATGAAACTTTTACGGAGTTCGTCAAACTCCATAAAATGCTTATCAACAAATTCTCATTTACTTTGAAAACCCTGAGAACGGACCAGGGTACTGAATTTTGCAACAAGTCGTTTGATGAGTTTTGTAGGGACAACGGAGTTGATCACCAATATCATCCGCACGCACTCCAGAACAAAACGGAGTGGTTGAACGAAAGAATAGAACTTTGGTAGAAATGGCACGCACCATGCTCATTGACAGTCAACTCACTCCATCTTACTGGGCAGAAGCTGTTAACACAGCATGCTATGTGTTAAATCGTGCGCTGATTCATCCATTTCTTCACAAGACACCCTATGAACTACTCCGTCAAGTAAACCAAGTCTGATTCATCACAGGCGTTTCGGATGTAAGTGCTTTATCCACAATAATGGTAAGGACAACTTGGGTAAGTTCTCTCCTAAAAGTGATGCAGGTATTTTTCTTGGCTACTCTTCCAAAAGCAAAGCTTATCGTGTTATCAATCTGAGAACTCAATGTTTATAAGAGAGTCCCCATGTCAAGTTCGATGAGTCCCACAATGTTGGCTCATCTTCTGATCAACTTGACTTTGCTCCTGACGATTTCCTAACTGATCCACACTTCATCACTGTACCCATAGGAAGACTCCCCGATTCCCAATCCATCACTCCTAATGATTCTTGGCAAACAAAAACAATACATCAGACTCTACTGACTCTGACAATACCCTGGAGACACCCTTACCACAAAACTTGAACTTTGACTCCTCTGACAAAGACACACCCCCTCCTACTTCACGTCGACAGTTCCAACAAAAATCAGCCCACCCTCCTGAAAACATCATTACAGACCCAAACTCCGGTGTTCAAACACGCCTCCAAGCTATGCAAAACCTCTGTGCCTTTGGTGCTTTCTTTCCAGCACTGAACCAATAAATGTCAAAGAAGCACTCCTTGATAGTGATTGGGTTACTGCTATGCAGGAGGAACTAAATTCTCTCGTGACATGCTGTCTGGGAGTTAGTTCCTCGACCCACTCATCAACAAACCATTGGTACTTGTTGGGTCTTTCGTAATAAACTTGATGATGCAGGTTAAGTTTTCAGGAATAAAGCTCGATTGGTTGTTCAGTGCTACAATTAAGAAGAAGGAGGGATTGACTATGATGAAACCTTCGCACCTGTCGCTCGTCTTGAAGCAATTCGCATGTTAATTGTGTTTGCTTGCTGCATTCAAAGGTTCCAATTATATCAAATGGCTGTCAAGACAGCCTTCCTCCATGGCTATATTGATAGAAAGTCTACGTCGAGCAACCACCAGGGTTCACAGACTCCGTCCATCCCGACTACGTCTACAAACTATGTAAGACCCTTTACGACTGAAACAAGCTCCACGCGCCTGGTTGAAGACTGTCTACATATCTATTGGCAAATGGTTTCTCTCGAGTAACATAGATAAAACACTATTCATTCTTCACTCATCGCATGACTTACTTCTAGTACAGATCTATGTTGATGATATCATTTATGGCTCTACAAGTAACATCCTCTGTGACCATTTTGCTAACCTCATGAAGCAAGAGTTTTCCATGAATGATTATGTGAGCTTAAGTTTTTTCTAGGATTACAAATCAACGGAGAAGGA
Source organism: Limonium bicolor (assembly GCA_023374045.1). Lineage (NCBI taxonomy): Eukaryota > Viridiplantae > Streptophyta > Magnoliopsida > Caryophyllales > Plumbaginaceae > Limonium > Limonium bicolor. The sequence goes on along the minus strand of CM041776.1, from coordinate 330,967,950 downwards.
GGGGATCAGATCCACCAGCAAAAGTACATCAAAGAACTCCTTGACAAGTACAACCCTCAACATGCCAAGAGTATGTCCACACCACGCTGTACACATCTGCCAAACTTCATCTTGATGATGACGGAGTCGGTGTCAATGCCGCAGTATAGAGGAATGATAGGGTCCCTCTTGTACCTTACTGCCAGTCGCCCCGACATTCTTCATGCAGTCTGCCTCTGTGCTCGCTTCCAAGCAGCACCTAAGCAGTCTCACCTCAAAGTAGTCAAGCGTATCTTCAGATATCTAAAGGTACAAGTACACTCTATCTATGGTATCCATGATCTCCTACTTTCACTTTATCTGGATATAGTGACTCTGATTGGGCTGGCTCCCTCCAAGATCGAAGAGTACTTCAGGTAATGCATAGTTCTTGGGTCTTTGCCTTGTTTCATGGTCCTCCAAAAAACAAACTCCGTAGCACTCTCTACAGCGGAGGCAGAGTATGTCTCTGCTGCAGCCTATTGCTCCCAACTCCTTTGGATGAAACAACAACTTCAAGACTATCATGTCACCCAAGAACAGATCCTAATCTTTTGTGACACAACAAAGCCACATCAAATATCCGAAAACCCAGTCAACCTCAAGACCACAAAACACATTGAAATTCGCTTTCATTCTTGAAAGACTGTGTCGAAGAAAAGCTCATCCACACTGACTTGTGCCACAGAGATCACTTGTAGATATCTTTACTAAAAAAAAAAAAACCCTGTCTACAGCAGATTCGAAGCACTGCGGATCCAGCAATCGTGTTGACTTCGTCTACTTAGACGGTCACATCTCCTTGCCCCTACCCGCAATCTTCAGCAGGGGTAATCCTCATGTCTCATCGAGTCTGTCTCTGTTGCACGGAACTTGAATTTTTATATGTGAAATGTGTTTTATTGCTTAGCATGTCTATAACTCTAGCGCTACCACCCACGTCATCTATCCAAACCCACCCCGCCTAAATCCTCGCCGTTAATCTCGCTAAACTCTGACGTCGCCTATTTATCTCACCTGACACACGCCATCTCTGTAACTTCCAGCCTTTATATCCATCACCCGTCTACTCCATCTCTCTCACTTCCATTCCCTTTACACCCAAGTATACTACAATCTCCAAATAGAAGGCATCAATCTCAACGGTATCAATATCCCGGCCGATATTTTTTCAAGACTCCATCCGCCTTCAGGCGTACCTCCAATCCATGGCCAACACTAATCCATCTCCACTCACCACCACCACCACCACTCACTCTCCCACTAAAACTACTGCTACATCATCCCCCACACACTCCGCCACACCACCACCACCAACCCGCGATCCATCCCCTCATCACACACCACCCTCCGTCGCAAAAACTAACATTCTTGATACCGATGTTGAGGATGTCACCCCGATCCAAACCCTGCCACCATCCCCACCACCACATGATCAAAACCCTACTTCCAACAACCAAACTACTGATCCACCGCAAGCCCTACCCAACAATCTCCGACCAACCAACCCCACCCGCATCTCCCGCAAAATCCGTAACACCTCCAAAATCCCCTAAACCTAAACCCCGCAAGAGAAAAGCCCAAACCTCCACTTGACCACAGCCAAAAGGATTCTCCGTTCTTCTGTCAAGGCACAACCCGTCTCCTCTGGTTCCGGCGAATCTTCACCGGTCCAAGAATTGCCCACGGCCAGTCACGATGCTTCTACTGGTGCCAACTCCACCAGAGACCAGAAACCTCCAAGCCGCACCGAAGATGTGCGAAGATAGACCCCTTCAACCAACGCTACATGCTCGGGGACCCTGCCTCAGAACGAAATATAGTCAGGGTAAGTTCCTCGATTTCTCTTGGGCTCTGTCTTCAAACCTGGGGAGTTAGTGACCAGCTAGAGGTTCAAGGGTGGAAACACCTTCTCTGTGTGATAACGGAGTGGTATCCCCAAGAGTCCATCGATTTCTTTCAAAATCTTGTTATCAGAAACGGCGCTGCACAATCTTTCGTTAATGCCACTCCCATTTTCTTTAATCTTGAAAAACTATCTCAAATTCTTGGAGTCCCTGCTACTGGTCTGTCCTTCTATGAGAAAGGAGTCCTTCCTGAAATCCCCGGGGTCCCACAAAATAAAATCTACCGTTTTTTCTCCTCCAAGAAAAGATTGGCTCACCAATACCCCGTGGTGATCTATCCATTCTACACCAACTCCTGCACATACTTGTCATCAAAAACATTGTCCCCCGAAAAGAAGGAAATCTCATGGTCAACTGCTTGGACCTCACCATAATGTACAGCATAATTAATCGTCATTCCATTAATCTGGCCCACATTGTTCTCCACCACTTAGCCCAGTCTGTCAACACCCAAAACACTCCCTGGGGTATGTGTTCTGGCTGCCTCGGATTCTCCAATTCTTTCAGGTACCACTGGCGCAATCGACGCCAGAGTCCATCGAAGAGGCAGACACCATCAACCTCCGCTATCTGAATCGGTTGACATCTATCGACAAATCCAAGCTGCTGCCCCCACCATCAACTCCAACAACGGCGGGAACTTCCACTTCTTAAGAGGCAGTCCCTCAAGCTTCTCTCCTACCCCTCCTGGAGAAAGTGGAGCGCGGACTTCTTGCGCAGGCGGCAGAGTAGATTCAGGGCCAAACGCGGATGATGGACAAACTCGCTGGGATAGAGACGACTGTGGCGGCCTTGCAAGAACAACTCCTTGATATCCAATCCACCCTGACCCCAACCCCTTAGCCATGACATGTGTGTATGTGGTGTTAGAACTTAGGTTGTTTTAAAGTTCTAAACACTTTTGCTGGTTTGTGTGTGAATTTTTGGACTAACTCTTTGGTGACTATGGGTTTCCCTCGGATGAAGCAAAAGGGGAAGCGGTGAATCCGTCTAGTGTACGGGTGACTCTATTGTTGTTTTAAACTGCTTTTTGGATTGTTGCCGCTGGACCATGTGGTCTAGTTGTATAACTGCTTTTATATACTACGCCCTATCCTACCTATTACACTGCCTATTTAATGTTTGCTTGCCTAGAGTCCCTCTACGATTAAGGGGGAACCTAAATGGAGTCTTTGAACTCAATTACTATTGCTGCTATTAAGGGGGAACTTTGACAGGGTCGGTTCCCCTAGTCCTTTGTGTTTCTGTTTCAGGATTAACTCCATCGGGATTCACGGCGGTTTGCTATCATCAGCAACAAGGGGGAAACTGTTGAGACATCAGAGTGTTGCAGAGATAGCCAATCACCTCGACAGAGTCAATCATCCTTAGACAGACACAAAGAGTGAGCCGCTTCAATGGAGTCCACGAAACAAAGGAGGCTTCATAGACTCACCCGTGCAGTTGCGAATAAAAAGGAGTCAACTCAGGAATGCCTCAATGCCACAACGGTCATGAAGTCTTCCCTTAACACCCCCGAAGATCGTGGCCCAAGTAAAGAGACCACTCAAAGACGTTGGAAGTTGCCCACTAAGTTAGTTCCGGTATTTTGGAACTAACTCCCTCGACCTACCGGTTGTAATGCTAGTATAAATAGGTTATGTAATAGCTAGTTTCAAGTGTGCTTTCATCGAGGAATATTTCAGAGCTTAGAGAGAGAGAGAATTGCTTTGTAAGCCAGAGAGAGAGAATACGTACCAAGTTAGTTAGTGCATTTAGATAGACTCTACCTAGGAAGATCCTAGATTCGCTACGCTTACCATTGATCTGATCAGATAGTGTGTTGGGTGAGTGAGTGAAAAACCACTAAGTAGATCATTTCTACTTAGTGGACATTTGTAAGTTGTTTTATTTGACCAGGAATGAAATAGCTTATTTGTGTATCTTGCTGAGTTCCACAGAGTCCTTCTTTTTTTCATCGTTTCGTTTCAATTACCGCAAAAGTCTTCCGCACCTTTAGTTTAATCAATTCGATTGAGTGCCTCTACATCACAGAGTGTTTCTCACTTACAAAGGCTGATTGAGTCAAACCAACTCTTAGACTCACACTTTTAGTTGGTTTGAGTTAGCCACCCGATCCTACAGTTCTAAGTTCTAAAAGTCATTACAACTGCTTCTAAAGTACGACAATAGCGAGTTTGGGAGACTTACATTAGGGTACAAAGTGATATTTGGACTTGTTTGCAGTTTGTTTGCTTTCTAAAGCCCATAAGTGATTTTGGGCTGCTCAATTAAGGGTTTGGATTAGATCCATAACTTTCAGAACATTTTCAGCCCGAGATAAATAATTTAATCCTTGCAAAACAAAGCCTGATTTGGAGGAAAAATGGCTATCTGCCCTTGCACCACTCCAAGGTTGTCTTTGATCTGGTCATCCTCAAAACTGGCGTAATTGTTACCTTCTTGTGTGTTATTCAGGGATGCAATCTTGACCCGAATCCGAACCCAACCTGAAACCGACCCGTAAAACGCCAGGTTCGGGTTGAGATTTTTGACCTGAAAAGATTTTCAGGTCGGGTTCGGGTTGGGTCATTGAAACCCCTTCGGGTTCGGGTTAAACCCGCCAACCCGTAACCTGGAAAAAATTAAATTAAAATATAAAATATCTTATATTTAATGACTTAAACTAGTGTTTAATGATTAATTATGACTAATATAAACATTTAATCAGTAACTTATGATTAAATATAGTACATAACAATTAATTAATATTAAAGTATTATATTTATTTATTAAAGAATCAAAATTTAAAAAAATTAGAGAAATTTTTGAGAAAACGGGTTGGATTCGGGTCAACCCACTCCGGGTCCGGGTTGTAGAAATATTAACCTGCTTTGAGTTCCGGGTCGGGTTTGGATGGACCTAAAACTATTTTTGGGTCAGGTTCGGATTGAGCTCAACCCGACTCGAAACCCGATTTTGACACCCCTAGTGTTATCTTGTGCTCAACCTCTTTCCTCTTAGGCAATGTGCACCGACGTCTACAAACTCGTTAAAGATAGCACGACAGTCACATAGAAGTAGAAAATTGACATGAGCACTTGGGGAATAACTCAGGGTTAGAAAATAAACTGTGGTGAGGAACATTTCTTCGCTCCCAGGTATGTTGACGTTCTCTTCCCTTACTCTTCTTCTTACCAATTTCTTCTTTCGCTTCATCAATGGTGATTTTTCTTCCCCCCCCCCCCCCACATCTTCGGCCTTTAATTCCACATCTTGAACAATTTCCTTCACCGGTAGGGACAAAAGACCTATCTGCGATTCTAACTCAAAAGAGTCATTCATCGGATCAATCTCTAATTCTAATCAAAAGAGTCTCTTACTGCTGAAGGCTTGAATCTTTCTATTAAGAATTGTTGGAGATCATGTGTGAGTTCCACATTGAAAATTATATAACTTTTTTTTTGATGAAAAATTATATAACTAGTAAGTAGTTCATATAACCTATGGGCTACTCCACCTAATGTCAATTGCTTTTAGAATGGAATCCCATGGGTTATTAGGTCTTACTAGTCTAAATTGGTATTTATATAATTCTCTCCGTTGGGCCTATTCTCCCCCCCACAATATTTCTAACATGGTATTAGAGCTCGGGTTCAACCTTGGGTAATGCACCACTGTCTAATGGATACCCGATTAGAAACAGATTATGTCACAATAAACCAGAGATGAGACCAAGCCAGTACCATAAGATTGGATAGTGTCACAAAGAAGAGACCGGACCAGTACCAAGTGGGGTCCAAACAGGGTGCAATGTGGAGGCAACGGAGGTGAAAGACTCTCACTTGAGGGGGGATGTTGGAGATCAAGTGTGAGTACCACATTGAAAAATTATATAGCTAGTAAGTAGTTCATATAGCCTATGGGCTACTCCACCTAATGCCAATTGGTTTTTAGAATCTCATGGGTTATGGGTCTTACTAGTCTATATGGGTATTTTAAATAATTCTCTTTGTTGGGCCTATTCTCCCCCCACAATAAGTCTAACAAGAATCCCTAAAACTATTTCCAAGATAGCATCCCAAATAACATCAAAGCCATTGGAACCACTCAAATGCCACCCCTCCCATGTAACGTCCAGCTGCCATGAACCAATCCTCATCTTCAATGCCATTGATGGTGAAATAAAATTGTACTCTGTTGACACAGTCCAACAAATACTTCCCCACTAGTTATTTCCTTTTCCTAAAATAGCTCTTGCCATAGAACTTATCCGATAGGCCTACTGTCTTTCAAATTAACACATCCTTTTGATGAAACAATTGAAGAAATATTACTTTATATATTGTACTCCCTCGTCAATTGCCAGCTTTCTTAGTTCGCCAAGGTCACATCTAGGATATTACTAGTTTACTATATAATGTTGTATCCTCCCATAGTCTGTCACGCACTTACACATGTAAGCATTTACTTGTTTATACTTTCATTAACCCAGCTTTCATGTAATAAGGTTACTTTCTTCCTCAAACCCTGGATGCTAATTCCATAAAACAAACTGCTTATATTAGACTACATGGATAATTGTACATCATCAAGTATATTCACTGACTTGGTAAAAAGCTTCCTAAAATGTGTGCCCAATGATGTGCTGAATTTCACATTACCTTCACAGTAAAACTAATTGGAGTGCATCCAATTGGTTCAAAGTGGTAGTCCCATGGAACAGTATCAGGAATCTTCGTTCTAACCTCAGCACATATGCAAGCGTCTAGAGTATCAATTGACCTATAAAACAATATTAATACAGATTGAATAGTGGCTTACTGATTTGATCGAGCGGGATGAAATAACTTAACATATATAACTGCTTGATGTTCTCGTTATTGTTGTATGATAGATCTTAGAATAAGAACTGTGTATTTCAGTTCAACTACTTTAATATACCGGAACATACTTGACAAGAAGTTGCATATCAGGGCCGGTAAATGGGTCGAGACTAAAGCATTATCGGGTGGTAATCTCGAAAAGTTGATGCTCATGCAATCATTCTACTAGATCCTCAGTTTTGAGTACGCTTCAAAGCGTCTAGCCAAAGACGTTAAAGAAGGGCAGCTTACTGGGAGGCAGCCCAGCGGTTAAATTTTTTTATCCTATTATTTTTGTTTTACATTCTTCTAAATTATCCTATATTATTTTGAAAAAAAAAATTATAACGCGTCCAGACCAACATACCCGGACACGTGCAAAGCTAAAACGCGTCCGATTTGCGTCCGAACCAATAAGTCCGGACGTGTGTATTTTTATAAAAAAAAAAATCAAAGGAAGGAGGATGTGCTCAAATGAAGAGGGGACCATATTATTTTATATATTTAATGGTGTATGTGCTTTAATGCAACGTTTTAGCGTTTATTTTTGGGTAGTTGTAAGTGTGTGCATGTGAAATTCTAATCATGGTATTTGATGATCTCCAAGGCTGGACACTTGCTTGAATACAAGTGCGGGAACGCTACTACCCCCATTGTTCGAACTTAGTGTGAGGAAGGGAATCTTCCTCAATCTACGATATCAGGGGAGTTCTGTTTCTTTATTTTAAATGTTTGTGTTCAGTCTATCACGCTTAATGCTTATTTTATCAGTCCATGATTGTCCCGGATGAAATTTTCTTTCATTGCTTTTATTTTCTTTTAATTTTCAGGTTCTCTTAAATTTTGTTTTTGCTAACTCTTAACCCCTTTTGTAGTATGGTTGCTTCTAGTGTCTTATGCAGGTGCAACTTCATATCTCAACCGCAACCAAGCTACACTACCTTTGAGGTTGAAGCTCAAGTGTGGGGAATTCCTTTAACGAAAGCAAAACAATCTCAGAGGAGTACTAGTTTCTTTTAATTTTGCTTTTACTTTGCTATGGATAGCTTCTGTGCTAAAATGTTTATTGTGACCTTTGTTTTTTCTCTATTTTTCTACTTACCGAAAAGGTCTTCTGAAACCTTCCCTTGTTTTTCAGGTGAACAATGAGGACATTGTTCAATTTAAGTGTGGGGATGTGCCCTTTTCGATGAAATTTTGTGCTTAAAATGATAATCTCTCTACTTATCTTGCGTTTGTCCAAAAATTTAAAATCATGAACCCTTTTGATGTGGGTTGTTCTCTTTATGAACAAATACTATTATGAATTGTGGGATAAATGGTACAAAAGTTTTTTATTAATGATTGCTCTTGAGGAGCGTTTTTACGCGGTGTGACCAAATGATCTACAATGGTTGGATTTTTATTGCTCAGGGGTTCTTTCTGTCTTCTCTCTTAGGGATTGCTAAGGGGTGCTTCTCTGTCCAAAAAAAATAATAATAAAAATAAACACGGGACTTGCGAGACGTCATTGGTAACCAACAAAGAGAGTTGAGTGTTCTTACATACATAGGCTTGATGCCTACATATTATCTTCTCATCTCTTATGCAAAAGTGAAACAATGCATAAATCTATTTTTCCTTTTGTTTTCTCCTCAATGCCCATTCTTGAGAGAAGTTGGCCGTGGTAAAAGTTCACAAAGTCACCTAAACTGAGAAGCATTGAAGCACTCCGGATCATACCCCGAAACTCTAATTTTTATTTTTACCCTGAGCACACCTATGCCACCAGTAGGTGATGGTTCACACTCCAAAAAGTTTAAGTCGCGTATTGTTCACCTCTTTATCCTACCCTTCATAATAATATTTGTTAATATTGAGCATTCCCTACTTTCTTGGGTACATGGTTTTTCTTGAGGACAAGCAAAAGGTAAGTGTGGGGGTGTGATAAGTGTCCAAATGAGCATGTTTATTGGTGTATTTCATATGTTATATTAGCACTTTTCTTGCTCATTTCTCCACTTTGGTTAGTTTTCCTCTAGTTTATGTTTTATTTGTTATCTTACAGATTTATTGGTTAAACATGAGGAAAACCAAGCTAGGAGCAAAGTAGACGAAGAGACGAACGCATAGGCGCAAACGGGTCTAAAAACGGAGCTCAAACGAAGAATCTGGAGCCTGTCGAAGTTTGCAGAACAAGATGAGACGAAATACATGTGTCCGCGTTCCTGTCCTTACGCGGACACAAACGCGGACAACTCCTGTCCTTACGCGGACACAAACGCGGACAGGAAGCAAAGGAAATGCGTCCTTACGCGGACTCAAACGCGGACAGGAACAGATCTCGCTAGGATATTTGTGTCCTTACGCGGACTCAAACGCGGACAGGAACAGATCTCGCTAGGACATTTGTGTCCTTACGCGGACAGAAACACGGACGTCTCACGTCCTGATGAGCCCTATCCGGACACAAATCCGGACACGTGTAAACGCAGCCCAGATCCAGAATTCACGCGACTGATTTATTTCGGCGCCGTTTTCTCCATTTTCTTCTTCTATTACTGCGCCGATTTCTCTCCATTTCTCCTTCAATTACTACTGCGCCCACAATATTATCCATCTACTACATCAAACATATCAGGTGCATCCCTTATTTTCTTCACCCACGCGTGCTACAGCTGTGTCCTCTTCTTCCTTTCCTCTGCTATAAATAACCCACTGCTTCTTCATCAATTCATACAATCGATCACACAACAGCACCACACTCCACCATTCTCTTTTCTTCATTTCTCCCGTAACACCACCACACACATTTCTCCACTTTTTATTTCTTTTTCATTCCACCACCATAATTTCCATATATTCACATATCACCCCACATATTTTCCATATCATCCAAATCACTCTATTTTCCACATATTCAGCAGAAGCAGTATATTAAAGGAGAGGAAAGAGGCAACAGGAGCGAGAGTGAGTGCAGACCCGTTCTTCTCAAGCAGTCTCCGAAATAATGGCTATTTCTATCTTTACTCTATTTTTATTTTTGTCAATGTTTGAGTAAATTTATATTTGTGCTTAGGATGGGTGTTTGACCCCAAATAATTTAGACTTATTTATAATACCGAGTTTGCTTATAAATATTTGTTTTGTCTCTCTAAATTATTAAATGCTTAAGAACTGATCATTTTTACGCATTTACGGTTTCTCTTATTTCAATGATTTTGTAAATTTGAGAATAGACCACAAGAAAGACATGTTAGATATTATCTCCTTAATTAGCTGATAAAATCCATCGCTGTTATTAAAAGAATTTTTGCTTAATGCTAATTAATGATTTTAGACTTTTTCTGCTAGTAAAAGTCTATTGAATTAATTAAGAGTTGACCTTACCTATGCTTTAGGGAGGCCACAAGATAAATTCTTAAACAGACAAATAGAGCAAATTAGGATTATAATTAAAGTCTGAAGTATATTTGGGCGATTTCACCTTCCTTAGCACATTTTCCATCCATTTGATACACAACTGTTTTATTTAAGCTTTTAAATTGTTTTTATCTGTCCAACCCAAAAACACCAAGATTGCCACTGGCTAAACCCCTTTTATTTACTGTTTATTAAATACCGAAACTAGGAAAATTGAACAATTTCCCTGAGGATACGACACTTGTTGTACTACTCCGACTAGGTGCACTTGCCTATTAGTTTGCTATAAATCTATATATATTAATGTGTAGATTTTGCTCAACAAGTTTTTGGCGCCGTTGCCGGGGAATTTTTCCCTTAGTTTTCGGTACTTTAATTTTTGTTAATTAAAGTTTATCAGCCTATTTAAATATTTCTGCTTTTATTTTTCTATCTATTGTTAATTTCTCAATTTCTCACAAATCAAATTATCTTTTGTGCATGCAAAACACTCGAACCCGAGGTTCTCCACCAATGAGTCCGAGACCCGAACCCGAGCGCACTCTACTACAAGCACGAAGAAACCAGAGAAATCAAAACATGGGCGATAACCAAATAATAGATGAAATGGACCATGAAAATCAACCACAACACCGTGCCCTCTCTGATTACCACCAACCGGATACTGAAGGAAGGGCATCAGCCATAGTTCACCCCGAACTAACACCGCACCAGAAACCGGACGATGGGCTTTCAAAACCCACTACATCACCGTCGTCCGGGATTTAGGCAAGTTTAGTGGAGCAAATCCAGATGAAGCCCCGAATCATTTAAGTCTCTTCCTAGACTTCTGTAATTCCTTTGGTCAAACCGGCACCGTCAAAGAAAGAATCCGTCTACAACTATTTCCTCACTCGTTGTCAGATTCAGCAAACAGGTGGTACCGAAGTCTTCCCTCCCGATCAATCCACACATGGCTGCAAATGGCCCAGAAGTTCCTTGCCAAATACTACCCAACCAGTAGAACAAGGCAATTGATCGGAGAAATCAACACATTCTGTCAGGAGCCGGGAGAAACGTTGTACGACGCATGGGACAGATTCAAGGATATGCTGATGAAGTGTTCCCACCATGGTCTCGACGATCAATCCCTCTGCCTGTCATTCTTCAATGGCCTGGATGATGGGAACCGACTACTCGTAAATTCCTCTGCGAGGAAGTTTCATGATGAAATCTCCTCAAGAAGGGATGAACCTTCTCGAAACCATGACAAGCAATACAAGACAGTGGACGAGATCCAAAGGAAGAACGCCACGAGCAGCAGGCCTACTCCACGTTGAGCCTACGGATCATTTATCGGCCCAGATCTCGTCCCTTGCAAAGATGGTGGAGAAGCTAACAACATCTCAAAACGAAATCGCAAAGACAATAGCTTCCTCACCTCCAGGTTCATCTGCAGAAGGATGTGCCATATGCGCCGGTCCTCATGAAACCCATCAATGCGAAGGTAAAAGCGAGTACGAAGATGTACACTTCATAGGAACCGCCCTGGTAATTCCTACAATAATAACATCAACAACAACTACCCATGGAGAAATCACCCGAATTTCTCATGGAAAAACAACGATCAAACCCAAGGAGGGCAGAACAACAGTTCCAATACCTATCAGGGAAATAGACCCCAACCAAACTCTAATATGGGTTATAGAGCACAAGGCCCCTCCAGGTTTCCACCAATAACAACAACCATCCTCATCCTCTGCTGATCCAAATGAGGAATTCAGAAACCTAATGAAGGGATTCGTAACTTCGACCCAAACCAGACTCGTGGATCAAGAAGCCACTAATAGAAGGGTTGAAGCCCAGATACAACAAACCAACCAACAGCTGGACCAAATCAGCCAGCAGCTTACACAAAGGCCACCTGGCACCTTCCCAAGTCAGCCAAATCCAAATCCAAGAGAACATGCCAAAGCAGTGACTTTGAGAAGTGGGAGGCCGCTCAACTCATCCCTTCCCCGAGATGAATTTGATAATCAAGAACAGCAAGCTCACAAACCTCAAGAAGATCTAGAAGAAGAACAAGAACATGCTGAAGAAGCCCCTCCTCCTCCGAACACTATTTCCAAGGAGAAGGAGCCTCCTGAATCTACTCCTTCCTCTCTAACTAAGATTTTTCCCCCACTTCCGTTTCCAAACAGAATAAGAAAGAAAATTTAGATGAACATTTTGGAAAGTTTCTCACCCACTTCAAGAAACTAACGATTAATATTCCTTTTGCAGATGCTTTGAAACAAATGCCGATATATGCAAAGTTCATGAAGGACATCATCACAAACAAAAGATCGTTACAGGAAGTGGAAACTTGTGCACCTTACGCAGGAAGTGTCAGCAGTGCTTCTAAAGAACCTCCCTCCAAAACTTGGAGATCCAGGTTTGCCAATTATTCCATGTTCCATTGATAATGTTGATTCTGGTAGTGGGCTATGTGACCTAGGAGCTAGTATAATTAATTCACTCTCAACTTTCAACAAAACTTAAGATTGGTGAATGCATGCCTACTTCTATTCAATTACAATTAGCAGATAGATCCTTAGTATTCCCGAAAGGGATAATAGAAGACTTGATTGTTATGTAGGAACTTTTGTGTTCCCCGCTGATTTTATTGTGATTGACATGGAAGAAGACACTAGGGTGCCCTTAATCTCAGGACGACCTTTCATGAGAACTGCTAGAGCATTAATCGACGTTGAAAAAGGAAAAATCATTTTAAGACTGCATAACGAAACTTTAGAATACGACATGTCCAAAGTCATAAAGAAACCCGCTCATATTGAAGACACCTTTTCCATAGACATCGTCGACTCTATTGTGCATGATAATTCCTCTACTATTATTCGTAATGATGCTCTTGAAAATGCTTTAGTAGAATCCTGTGATAACCGACCATACACCCTGACACAATTGAAATGGTAGCAGCTCTTGATAAAAGAAAAATATATACTAAACCACGCTACCCACCACCAGAACCATTAGAGCATTCTACTTAAAAGATACCACCATCAATTGAACAACCCCCTCATAGAAATGAAACCATTACCTTCACACCTGAAGTATGTCTATCTTTCTGATCTTTGTACTCTACCTGTTATTATTTCTTCATCCCTAACAAGTACACAGGAGGAACGTCTTGTGAAGATCCTTCAGAACCATAAGAAGGCGATAGGCTGGTCCATCTCGGATATCAAAGGTATCAACCCCCATTTCTGCACACATCACATATACATGGAAGATACCTATAAGCCATTAGTCCAACCACAGAGAAGGCTGAATCCCAACATGAAAGACGTGGTAAAGAAAGAAGTGCTCAAACTGCTTGATGCTGGAATCATCTACTCCATCTCTAACAGCAAATGGGTGAGCCCCGTTCAAGTTGTCCCGAAAAAAGGAGGTCTCACTGTGGTCCCCAACGACAAGGGTGATTTAATCCCCCAGAGAACCACAACGGGCTGGAGAGTCTGCATCGACTATAGGAAACTAAACAGCGCCACACGGAAGGACCACTTCCCTTTGCCTTTCATTGATCAGATGCTGGAGAGGTTGGCTGGGCAAGATTACTACTGCTTCCTGGACGGCTATTCAGGATATTTTCAAATACCCATTGCATTAGAAGACCAAGAAAAAACACATTCACATGCCCATACGGGACATTTACATATAATCGGATGTCATTTGGTCTATGCAATGCCCCAGCCACATTTCAAAGATGCATGATGTCAATCTTCAGCGACTATCTTGAGAAGAGCATTGAGGTCTTCATGGACGACTTCTCTGTCTTCGTTCTCACATTCGAATCCTGTTTAAACAATCTGGACGCCATCCTCACCCGGTGTGAAGAAACAAACCTTGTGCTTAACTGGGAAAAATGCCATTTCATGGTTAAAGAAGGAATAGTTCTTGGGCACAAAATATCTTCGAAAGGCATTGAAGTTGACAAAGCCAAGGTCGAGGTCATTGAAAAGTTACCACCACCTACGACGGTGAAAGACATCAGAAGCTTCCTTGGCCATGCTGGGTTCTATAGAAATTTATTAAGGATTTTTCCAAAATTTCGAAGCCTCTGTGTGATCTCCTAGCTAAAGAAGCCAAGTTCAATTTCACTGACAAATGCCTACAAGCCTTCAACACACTGAAAGATTGCCTCATCTCCGCCCCCATCGTGATATCACCAGACTGGAGCCTACCATTCGAAATTATGTGTGATGCCAACGACTACGCAGTGGGGGCCGCTTTATGTCAAAAGAAGGAGAAGATCCTGAAAACCATCTACTATGCAAGTAGAATCCTCAACGATGCTCAAAAGAATTATGCAACTACTGAGAAGGAACTTCTAGCAGTAGTCTTTGCTCTGGATAAATTCCGATCATATCTCTTGGGAAGCAAAGTAATAATTCACACCGATCACTCCGCTCTGAAGTATCTATTCGCCAAAGAAGATGCCAAACCTCGACTCCTCCGGTGGATACTCCTACTACAAGGATTTGAGATTGAAATCAGAGACAAGCCAGGAGTGCAAAATGTAGTAGCAGACCACCTATCTCGCATAGAGGCACCAAGTGATGGCACATCCATAAATGAATTCTTCCCAGATGAGTGCATTTTTATGATTGGCGACACTGGTGATCCATGGTACGCTGACATGGCCAACTACCTAGCACGAGGAGTAATACCACACGGGCTAACCTACCAGCAGAAGAAGAAGTTCTTTTCAGATGTAAAACATTACTACTGGGAGGACCCTCTCCTTTTCAAGATCTGTGCAGACGGGATGGTGAGAAGGTGTGTACCCCGAAACGAGATCCAAAGCATTCTACGACATTGTCACTCTCTTGAAGCCGGAGGACATCATGGGCCAGCACGAACAGCAGCTAAGGTACTTCAATCAGTTTCTTCTAGAAAACCCTGCATAAAGATTGTCATTCCTTTGTAGCTTCCTGCGCGACGATGAGTGCCAACGACTTGGGAAACACCTCCCGTGTCAAAACATGAAGATGGGCCTCTAAACATCCTAATTGAGTAGATAGAACCTTTCGACGTATGGCCATAGACTTCATGGGACCCTTTCCTTCATCTTGCTCAAACCTCTTCATCTTGGTAGCAGTCGACTATGTGACTAAATGGGTGGAAGCTATCGCCTCTCCCACAATGATGCAAAGGTAGTGCTTAAGTTCTTGAAAAAGAACATATTTACAAGGTTCCAAGTCCCACGTGCTATAATCAGTGATGGAGGGTCCCCACTTCTGTAAAAGCAGTTTACAGCCTTAATGACAAAATACGGAGTACGACACAAGGTAGCCTTATCATCACCCTCAAACAAATGGCCAGGCTGAAGTCTCTAACCGAGAATTGAAGTGGATCTTTCAAAAGACAGTTAATTTACACGAAAAGACTGGTCCCTGAAGCTGGATGATGCACTCTGGGCATATAGAACAGCCTACAAGACACCCATCGGAATGTCCCCGTATCGATTGGTCTTCGGAAAAGCTTGTCATTCCGGTCGAACTCGTGCACAAATCATTCTGGGCAGTGAAAGCACTAAACTTTGATATACTGAGAGCAGGTGACAAACGGAAATTTCAGCTTACCGAGTTAGAGGAGTTTCGAGAGGATGCCTACGAAAATAACCGTATCTACAAAGAGAAAACCAAGAAGAAGTGGCACGACAAGATGATCCTTAAACGGGAGTTCCATATGGGAGATTTGGTTCTACTATACAATTCCAGGTTGAAGTTGTTCCCTGGTAAACTAAAATCCCATTGGGCTGGACCCTTTACTGTCTCCAAGGTCACCCCATACGGATCAGTTGAGTTGGTAAAATGCTAAAGGACAAACTTTCATGGTAAATGGGTCGAGACTAAAGCATTATCAGGGTGGTAATCTCGAGAAATTGATGCTCTGCAATCATTCTACAAGATCCCAGTTTTGAGTACGCTTCAAAGCGTCTAGCCAAAGACGTTAAAGAAGGCAGCTTACTGGGAGGCAGCCCAGTGGTTAAATTTTATTATCCTATTATTTTTGTTTTACATTCTTCTAATTATCCTATATTATTTTGCAAAAAAAAAATTATAACGCGTCCGGGTCTGCGTCCGGACCAAAAGACCCGGACACGTGCAAAGCTAAAACACGTCCAGATTTGCGTCCGAACCAACAAGTCCGGACGTGTGTATTTTTATAAAAAAATAAAAATAAAAAAATCAAAGGAAGGAGGATGTGCTATCAAATGAAGAGGGGGACCATTATTTTATATATTTTAATGGGTATGTGCTTTAATGCAACGCTTTTAGCGTTTATTTTTGGGTAGTTGTAAGTGTGTGCAGGTGAAATTCTAATCATGGTATTTGATGATCTCCAAGGCTGGACACTTGCTTGAATACAAGTGTGGGGAACGCTACTACCCCCATTGTTCGAACTTAAGTGTGAGGAAGGGAATCTTCCTCAATCTACGATATCAGGGGAGTTTCCGTTTCTTTATTTTTAAATGTTTGTGTTCAGTCTATCACGCTTAATGCTTATTTTTATCAGTCCATGATTGTCCCGGATGAAATTTTCTTTCATTTGCTTTTATTTTCTTTTAATTTTCAGGTTCTCTTTAAATTTTGTTTTTGCTAACTCTTAACCCCGTTTGTAGTATGGTTGCTTCTAGTGTCTTATGCAGGTGCAAATTCATGTCTCAACCGCAACCAAGCTACGCTACTTTGAGGCTGAATCTCAAGTGTGGGGGAATTCCTTTAACGCAAGCAAAAACATCTCAGGGGAGTACTAGTTTCTTTAATTTTGCTTTTACTTTGCTGAATTCTGCTGTGGATAGCTTTGTGCTAAAATGTTTAATTGTGACCTTTGTGTTTTCTCTATTTTCTACTTACCGAAAAGGTCTTCTGAAACCTTCCCTTGTTTTTCTGGTGAACAATGAGGACATTGTTCAATTTAAGTGTGGGGGATGTGCCCTTTTCGATGAAATTTGTGCTTAAAATGATAATCTCTCTGCTTATCTTGTTTGTCCAAAAATTTAAAATCATGAACCCTTTTGATGTGGGTTGTTCTCTTTATGAACAAATACTATTATGAATTGTGGGATAAATGGTACAAAATTTTTGATTAATGATTGCTCTTGAGGAGCGTTTTTACACGGTGTGACCAAATGATCTACAATGGTTGGATTTTTATTGCTCAGGGGTTCTTTCTGTCTTCTCTCTTAGGGATTGCTAAGGGGGTGCTTCTCTGTCCAAAAAATAATAAAAAAAATAAACAAGGGACTTGTGAGACGCCATTGGTAACCAACAAAGAGAGTTGAGTGTTCTTACATACATAGGCTTGATGCCTACATATTATCTTCTCATCTCTTATGCAAAAGTGAAACAAATGCATAAATCTATTTTCCTTTTGTTTTCTCCTCAATGCCCATTCTTGAGAGAAGTTGGTCGTGGTAAAAGTTCTCAAAGTCACCAAAACTGAGAAGCATTGAAGCACTCCGGATCATACCCCGAAACTCTAATTTTTATTTTTACCCTGAGCACACCTATGCCACTAGTAGGTGATGGTTCACACTCCTCAAAAAGTTTAAGTCGCGTATTGTTCACCTCTTTATCCGACCCTTCATAATAATATTTGTTAATATTGAGCATTCCCTACTTTCTTGGGTACATGGTTTTTCTTGAGGACAAGCAAAAAGGAAAGTGTGGGGGTGTGATAAGTGTCCAAATGAGCATGTTTTATTGGTGTATTTCATATGTTATATTAGCACTTTTCTTGCTCATTTCTCCACTTTGGTTAGTTTTCCTCTAGTTTATGTTTTATTGGTTATCTTACAGATTTATTGGTTAAACATGAGGAAAATCAAGCTAGGAGCAAAGTAGACGAAGAGACGAACGTATAGGCGCAAACGGATCTAAAACGGAGCTCAAACGAAGAATCTGGAGCTTGTCTAAGTTTGCAGAACAAGATGAGACGAAATACATGTGTCCGTGTTCCTGTCCTTACGCGGACACAAACGCGGACAACTCCTGTCCTTACGCGGACACAACGCGGACAGGAAGCAAAGGAAATGCGTCCTTACGCGGACTCAAACGCGGACAGGAACAGATCTCGCTAGGACATTTGTGTCCTTACGCGGACTCAAACGCGGACAGGAACAGATCTCGCTAGGACATTTGTGTCCTTACGCGGACAGAAAAGCGGACGTCTCACGTCCTGATGAGCCCTATCCGGACACAAATCCGGACACATGTAAACGCAGCCCAGATCCAGAATTCACGCAACTGATTTATTTCGGCGCCGTTTTCTCCATTTTCTTCTTCTATTACTGCGCCGATTTCTCCATTTCTCCTTCAATTACTGCGCCCACAATATTATCCATCTACTACATCAAACATATCAGGCGCATCCCTTATTTTCTTCACCCACGCGTGCACACTGTGTCCTCTTCTTCCTTTCTCTGCTATAAATAACCCACTGCTTCTTCATCAATTCACACAATCGATCACACAACAGCACCACACTCCACCATTCTCTTTCTTCATTTCTCCCGTAACACCACCGCACACAATTCTCCACTTTTTATTTCTTTTTCATTCCACCACCATAATTTCCTTATATTCACATATCACCCCACATATTTTCCATATCATCCAAATCACTCTATTTTCCACATATTCAGCAGAAGCAGTATATTAAAAGGAGAGGAAAGAGGCAGCAGGAGCGAGAGCGAGTGCAGACCCGTTCTTCTCAAGCAGTCTCCGAAATAATGGCTATTTCTATCTTTACTATTTTTATTTTTATCAATGTCTGGGTAAATTTATACAGATTTGTGCTTAGGAGGGGTGTTTGACCCAAATAATTCAGACTTACTTTAATACCGAGTTTGCTTATAATATTGTTTTGTCTCTCTAAATTATTAAATGTTTATGAACTGATCATTTTTTACGCATTTACGGTTTCTCTTATTTCAATGATTTTGTAAATTTGAGAATAGACCACAAAGAAAGACAAACGTTAGATATTATCTCCTTAATTAGCTGATAAAATCCATCACTGTTATTAAAAGAATTTTTGCTTAATGCTAATTAATGATTTTAGACTTTTTCTGCTAGTAAAAATTCTATTGAATTAATTAAGAGTTGACCTTATCTATGCTTTAGGGAGGCCTCAAGATAAATTCTTAAACAGACAAATAGAGCAAATTAGGATTATAATTAAAGTCTGAAGTATATTTGGGCGATTTCACCTTCCTTAGCACATTTTCCATCCATTTGATACACAACTGTTTTATTTAAGCTTTTAATTGTTTTTATCTGTCCAACCCAAAAAACACCAGATTGCCACTGGCTAAACCCTTTTATTTACTGTTTATTAAAATACCGAAACTAGGAAAATTGAACAATTTCCCTGAGGATACGACACTTGTTGTACTACTCCGACTAGGTGCACTTGCCTATTAGTTTGATAAATCAATATATATATATATATAATGTGTAGATTTTGCTCAACAAGACTGAATTAACTTCTGCAAATAAAGCAATATGGTTTTAATATGGGCTAACCGAGACTCCAATTGACCAAATAGCAGCTGATTATGAAACACCGCTAATGGTTTCAACTCGAACTCAACCGTGAGGGTTGGTGAGAATACCTCCCATCAGTTATCTACATGCTGCAGCTATTAGGCTCTCATTTCGTTGATAAAATCAGCAACAGTATTCTCCATCCATTTTTAAAATATTAAATGTTCTAGAGATAAATTTTGACTAAATTTTCATAGGACGGTAACTAATTATGATGAACCATACACCACAACGTACCACCACACCTACCGTGCCAGAGAGTGGTCCCGGTCTGGTCTTAGGTTCAACAGGACTTTTTGTCTCTGGAAAGTGGACCAGTCCTGTTAGTAACTTGTTTTGGTCTTGCTCTTGGTTCCTTATTTTTTAAGGATTGTAACCCGTTCCGACTTCCGAGCCAACTTCGAGTTTCTTTTTGTAATGAAAATTTTTGTGGTTAATATTTTCTGTAATCTATATGGATTATATAACAAAATTATTGCATAAATAAAAGTATTTTAAACATTATAAACTTATATATTATAAAGAAATAATATTTAGTTTTGGACTTACGAAAGAGATAACTAATAACCGAAAGAAAGAGTTAAAAGTAAAAATATAATATATTTAGAGTATCGATTTTCGATCGGTCTTTGGCCGGTTCCTAACCGGTCCCAAACAGGTCATAACATAACAATCCTAAGCCGGTCTCGATGTGATCTGGAATTTTGGAAGGTGAAATCGAATCGGTCAACTATTTCTTACTCTCTAATCCCGAATCAGTCTAGGTCCCTAATCAACGGTGTTGGACCAGTCTTTGATCAAGCTCAATCCCGGACTGGTCCGACCAAATGGCCAGTAGAGCTGGCCACGGGCCGGTGCCGATCTTGGTCCCAGGCTTAACCGGTCCCGGTCCCCAAAGGGGGGACCGGTCATGGACCGCTAGCAACTTGCCCAATCCCGTTCCCATTTTTTTAGGGACCGCAACCGGTCCCGAGCTGCTGCAACCAGACTTTTTTTTTAAATGATAGATTTTGTGTAATTTATAGCTAATTAGTAATATTGTAAATTTATAATAAAAATGACAATATTTTTCAAATAATCTTATGTATTGTGAAATAAAATAAAATAAAACAAGATTTTATTCATTTTGTGGACTTGCACTTATCTTAAGATTTTAAAAAATCATAAGATAAGTTACCTACGTATCCCGAAGGATTTAAAATCCCACATAGTTCCATTAATGCAATCCTAATACGTTACAATTCTACTAGTAGTTGAATACTAAGTTCTGATTTCCAAGTTCAAGCTCGACCAAGATCTTAATATTACAAGCATTATAAACTAAAACTTAATCTAGCACTCCTACATCATCGCTACCATCAGTAGCTCCTTGATCTGAACAGCTAGTGTTCAATGTCAACCAGTCATCTTCTTGGAAATGAGCATTCTCTTGATTTTGTCCTTGTGAACATATCTCAGCAGCGTCCCAACCGTACTTGCATACACTAACTTTTATTGAATATGGCCAAGCTTGATCTTTTAGCGTTCAGCACATGTTTACCCGTGTTGAATGTTGATTAAGAAGCAACGGTTGAAGCAAGAGAACTGCAAGGATGTATCGTTGCAATTCGAGGTGAGATTGGAAACTTTGATTGTTGGCCTTCCCACCACTTGAAAACCTCAACAACCTCATCATCACTCAAATTAAAAGTCAAATCAAGATAATCAACATAAGTGGAGTAGGTAGAACCTGAGCTAGTAGTCTATTGTTTCTTAAAGATATTAGCCATCACCGAGTTCACAAACTTAGGCTTAGAAAGAGGTAGTAGTCTTTTGAAATATAGCCGATTCTTATTGAATAACGGTTATATTTCAAAAAAAACGGATCGATCCCAGACTCCCGGTGGTGGGCTGGTCCCTCTCTGGCTGGGCCCAATCAAACCCAACTTCATACGGTCCCAGATCAGTCCTGGTGCAGTCCCAGTCTCTTGAAAAGTAAAACCGGACCAACCACTATTTCCTAGACCGATCACAGAACAGTCCTGATCCCTAGTTAACAGTCAAAGATCGACCATACTTAATACTGACTAAAGTCTTTCAGCAACTTCTGACCAATCCATTCTTTAGTGACTTTGTCAAAATGTTTAAGTAAAAACATGTAGAGAAGTTGTCGCTTTTCTTCCCTCGAAGAAAGTCGACCGTAAATTGTCGTAAACCTTAAATTTGTGTGTCGTCGTCGACGGCGCTTTCCTTCCTCTCTGATCCACCCTGTCTGGCTAATGCTCGCGCGCGACAGTAATGGAATTCAAATTCCAGGCTACCCAACCTCATGATGCAGTACATGTCCGAAAGAAGAAGAGACCCTTACCTGAGGGAGCGACAACCCAAGATCTAATCCCGGCTACAAATTCAACTATCGCTTGGGAGAAGGGATCATTCTGTGAGATTGTATCGGAACAAAGGATGCAAGACGCTGTTGAATCCTCAGATGATGAGAATTCAGACACTGAAGATACGACCCAGGAGGAATTCACGGAAGATGACGATGAGTTATGCCCAGTTATAACTCTCCCTTAAGAGATCGACGGAAGATCAGAAGGGACTGGAGGAAGGCGGTAATAATATAAAGCTTCTAGGTAAATCCTTTCCAGCACATATTCTTTTCGAGAGATTAATTCAACGCTGGAGAATATCGGGTAAATTTGATCTTACACAGATGGGTAATGGGTACTATACGGTCAAATTTGATGACAAAAGGGATAGAGATTATGTTCTAGCGGAAGGGCCCCTGGATTATCTCTGATCATTATCTGTCGGTGAGAAGATGGGTTCAAGGGTTTGATATCAAAACATAAGCGCTTACATGTATGGACATATGGATCAAGTTTCTAGAGCTATGTCAGGAATTCCAGAATTACGCGGTGCACACGATTATTGGAGCTAGGGTCGAGACTGTCCGGAAAGTTACGATTACCAAATCCAAGATTGGGGGTCCTCAATGGCAGGGTGTGTGGTTCAGTCGACCTAACTAAACCCCTGTTAGGCAAATTCCACTTTAAGAACCACACCCAGTGCATTTTATATGAAGGAGTACACCTGGTGTGCTACAAATGTGGTTGTTTCGGTCACTATTTCTCAAGATGTCCAAAGATTGATAATGAAAATGCATCAGTCAACGAAGGAGGATTTAAAGTTATTCAGAAGACTAGCGACGATACCCCTCCTCAAGAACATGCAAACTTTGGGCCATGGATGACGGTCAATAGAAGGAAAAGAACACCGGGGGAAAAAAGCTAGCAACAAGACTGTGGATAAACAATCAAAGGAAAAACACACCGGCTATACAAGCTCATGAGAACCCTTTTTCTGCCCTAGTAAATAAGGATCATGAGCAATTCGATTCAGAGGGAAAATACTCCCTTGAGGACAGCAACAAAATGAGAGAAACTTCTTTAGAGCCCTCAGATGTACCAACCACTAAAGCCCGTGGAACAGAGCAACCAGAAAAGCTGTCTGCACATGGTGATTCTAGTCCCCGAAAAAAGATGATGGTCCAGATGGTCCTTTATTCTACAAAGACGGATGATGGAGTACAGCAGGGAGGAAAATCCCCTCAGAATTCCCCACATCCTTAGTATAATCAGGTTATATCTTTCCTGCTCTCTATTCACTTTATATATGCTTATGGAATTTTTACTTAATACGTTAGCTTGGAATGTTAGAGGTGATGCAAAGAGTTCTTTTCTTTCATGTATTAAGAATCTAATTTAAATGCATAGACCTCATGTCTTATTTCTTTGCGAGCCTAGGATTAGTGGGGCTCAAGCGGATGAGACTATTAGGAAAATAGGATACCCTAACAGTTTCTGTGTTAATGCTTGTGGTTTTAGTGGTGGCCTTTTGCTTTTATGGGACAACTATTTGTCTATGAATGTGTTATTTCTGATAGCCAGTTCATCCATTCTCGTATGAGTTTTGACAAATTCTCTGTTTATGCTACTTTTGTTTATGCTAAACCTAATGATGCAAATAGAATCTCTCTTGGGACTATTCGTCATGCTTACCCAAGGATGATTGTCCTTGGATTCTTATGGGTGATTTTAACTCTATTCTGTCTTTATCTGATAAGAAAGGTGGGGTTAGAACCCTTAATAGAGGTAGTAGAGCCTTTTTGAATTGGTTTCATGCGAATGGCCTTATGGAGATTCCCTCTGAGGGATGCAACTTTTCCTGGTCTAGTGGCTCCATCTTTGTCAAATTAGATAGAACCCTTGTCTCTTGTAATTGGTTTGAGTATTTCCCTGTTACCAAAAGTTTCATTCTACCGAGAATTAGATCCGATCACTCTCCTATCCTTACCCATATCCATCATAGAGATTCTAGACCTAAATTCCCTAAACCTTTCAGATTTATCACTGCTTGGTCTAACCACGAGGACTTCAACAAGTTGATCTATGACTCCTGGACTCCGGGCCATAGCCTTCCCTTCAATCTTTGTTGCTTAGCTGAAACCTTAACAACTTGGAATAAGGAAGTCTTTGGGAATATTCTCTTAGAAAAAGAGACTACTGGCTAGGATTGCTGGTGCTCAAAAAGTCCTTGAAAAAAGTCAAAACCCTTTCTTAAGAAATCTAGAGAAAAAGTTAAGTTCTGAGCTAGAGGAAGTCCTATTAGCTGAGGAATCCCTCTAGTTCCAAAAATCTAGGGAAAAATGGTTGAGTTGCGGAGATAAGAACACTAGTTATTTCCATAGAAAATCTTAATCAGAAGGGCCAATCTTTGGAGGATAATTCTGGTAATAGGACTGATGGGGGTGATAGGTTGATGAATTTGGCTGTTAATTTTTTCAGAGATTTATACACTAGGGAGCCACTGAGAGTTTAACTAATTTAGGGCATGAATTTCCTGAGATTAGCCCTGATCTCCTAGATTCCATGTCAGGTATCCCTTCTCTATAAGAGGTTGAAGAGGTCATCAAATCCATGGGAAATCTGAAAGCTCCTAGGCCTGATGGCTTCCATGCTTGGTTCTACAAAAAGCAGTGGGAGACTATTAAAGCTAATGTTTATGAATTTGTACATAAAGCATTTAGCTCTGGCAAATTTGACAAGAGTATTAATGATACCCTGCTTTAGTCTCATCCCTAAAAACCTAATCCAATTCTATGAAGCACTTTAGGCCCATTCCCTTTGCAACGTCTCCTATAAGATCATCTCCAAAATCCTAGCCACATAAATTCTTCTCTCTCCCATAGTTATCTTCCCCCTTTAAAACTAGATTTGTTCCCAACCGCCACATTCATGATAATCATGTTATAATGCTGCAAGAAGTTCTCCACTCAATGAGGAAAACTAAGGCTAAGGAGGGGTGGGTTGTCATCAAGGTTGACCTCGAAAAGGCCTATGATGGATTATCATGGAGTTTCATCAAGGATGCCCTACTATGCCTCAATCTCCCTAGATCAGTTATAGAGATTATCATGTTCTGTGTTGAGTGGGTTAATATGAGAATCCTGTGGAAGGGATGTCAATCTGGCCCCCTTTTCCCTTCAAGGGGTATTAGACAGGGGATCCTCTTTCCCATACCTATTTGTTCTATGCATGGAGAGACTTTCTCATCTTATAGATTGGGATGTTACAGCCAGATGCTGGAAACCAATTAAGCTCTGTCATAAAGGCCCACCTATCTCTCATTTATATTTCGCTGATGACCTGGTTCTTTTGGGATCTACCACTAAGGCAAATATCTGGGCATGAATAATAATTAAAAAATTAGAAAGGGTAAAAGTCGAAAGATAGATACAAAAAGTCTAAAACAACTTATAATTTGAACATAATTCTAAAGCCTAAAACGACTTATATTTAGAATAGGAGGGAGTAAAAAAAAAAAAAAAAGATCGACCAGACTTAGTCCGAGATGGTCCCGGACTAGCCCAATAGTGGCCAGCTCCACACTGCCAATTGAATTCGATTCGCACATTAATACTCTTCGTACTGCTGAAATTGTCTACCTTGGATTTGAAATAGGCGGGAGAGCACACGGAAGGCAGCTCACGACACGAGAGCCACACGTAGCTACTGTGCACATCATTGCCCCTTCTCTGTTCTAGATGTAGGTTTAAAATGTCAAGTGCACTAATTGAAGAAAGAAATTAAAATTTGAAATAAACGGGTAGGTAACGAGAGATGGATTAGATTACGTGATAGGTGGCCCGATTCATTTCTGTTTATAGGGTGGACAACGCGATAGCAGCGGGCGGTGTAGATCGTCCCTTTATATAAACATCAAACATCAATATTCTTTATATCAAAACAGCCCAAACACAGTAGTTATTAGAAATGGACAAAACGATCCTCGCATGGCTCCTTCTGCTTCCATTAATCACATTTACAGCGCAGTATCTCTTACATTATTCAATATTAGTGTCCGCGGGAAGAAGGCGTCGCCTCCAGGGCCTATCCCTTTACCCATACTCGGCAACTTCCTCACGCTGAGAAACAAGCGCACCACCTACTTTGGAAACCTTGCCGAGACGTACGGCCCTCTTATGTCCTTTCGACTAGGCTCAACAAAGGTATTTGTTGCCTCTACATCCTCCCTAGCAAAAGAGATCTACCAAAACCACGAACTCACCATCGGACAAGACCCGAGTTGATGTCGTGCGGCTCCTAAATCACATCGATTTATCGATTATATTCTCACCCTTGTCGTCAGAGTGGCGCACCAAACGGAAGATATGCAACTCCCACATCTTCTCCAGCGGCAGACTGGACGCTAGCAAGGAGATCAGAATGAAGAAGGTTGAGGAGCTCGTTTCATACGTCAGAGCATGCAGTGAGGGTCAAACTCCGGTTGATTTGGCCATGCAGCGTTTTCAGTGGCTCTTAATTCCTGTCCAACACTATGTTCTCTATTGATCTGGCGGATCCCAGCTCTGATGCTTGTCAAGAATTCAGATCTTTGGTTTCAGAGATGGCCATGGAGACTGGCAAGCTCAATCTGGCGGATTACTTCCCTGTGCTTAAACTCCTGGATCTTCAAGGCATTAGGAGGCGCATGTCCATCAATTTTAGGAAGATGAAGGGCTTGATCAACGGGATTATGATCAAAGATTAGCTGAAAAGGAAGGAGCAAGGGAGACAAGCACTATTCCTGCCGACATGTTAGATGCCTTGCTTGAATTCAGTCTAGTGAACAAGGAGTTCAACCGATCATGCATAGTACATCTGCTAATTGTTAGTAGCTAGCTGTCTCTAGTATATATCAATAATCAGCTCCCCTTAGCAGCTATTTTTCACTTTCGTGCATACAGATAATTAAACTTACATGCATAGTCATGCATATGCAGGATCTTCTTTTAGCTGGAACTGATACCACATCGTCGACCGTTGAATGGGCAATGGCAGAGTTACTCCGAACCCAGAAAAGCTTACCAGAGCACAGCAGGAACTAGACCAAGTTATTGGAAAAGGAAACCTGGTAGATGAAGCAGATATTGCAAGATTGCCATACCTGCGAGCGGTAGTGAAGGAGACACTGAGATTACATCCTGCAGCACCAGTTAATGCCAGAGAAGTTGGCGACTGCGGAATAGACGTCGGTGGGTACAACATTCCAAGAGGCTCATTACTATGGATCAATATCTTGGCTGTAGGAAGGGATCCTGAAGTTTGGACCAGACCTGATTCGTTTGAGCCAGAAAGGTTCCTAGATAATGACATAGATGTCAGGGATAAGGAATTTGCTTTCATCCCATTCGGGGCTGGTCGGAGGATCTGTCCGGGAATCCCACTGGTTATGAGAACAGTCCCTACGATGCTGAGCTGTTTGATTCATCTGTTTGATTGGAAGTTGGAAGACCCAGCAGAATTGATAGATATGGAGGATAAGTTTGGGATGTCCTTGCAGAAAGTTCAGCCATTGCGTGCTCTCCCTATCATCAGGTAACTCCGGTCAGTTCCTTGAGCAATGCAGCCAAAGCATCCATCCTTCAATTATGTACCCACTCTGTTCATCCAGATGAATGAAACACTAACAACAATAATAATAGTAATGGCTGTAAGTGGAAGAGAAAGCAGCGGCATACTTCTCTTCACCTCGATTTTATGTGAAATTATGAAATCTACTTACTTGTCCAGGTCATGAGGCATATATAAAGCTAATGTACCAAAATAAACTATTAGGAATACATGTATACCATACAGTATCTGTTCTGTAATATATTCTATGTATTATGTGTCTGTAACAGAGATATAGTAGTATTTTTCCCTTAATACAGATTCTCTCTTTCTGGTTTTTTTCTCTTCTACCCTTACCTCATTACAAATTTAAGATGTACTTCTCGTGTTACAGTGTAACTTCATCGTTATGTACTTACAATCTAAAAACCATTGGCAATTGTTACCATTTGTTCCTAGTCATCAATAGCTTCCTCTGGTTTCACGAAAAACTCAATGTACGCTATCCTACTCGGCATCTGATGCCCAGCAGAGTTAAGGTGCGAATGTGAAGTGAAAGGCCTTACTACAGAAACCAGATGTTGAACTTTCAACATTCCACCTCTTCCAATGGTTAACTTGCTTCCGCGGTTGTCTTTTATGACACTACTTGGAATGTTAGATGTTGTAGCCTTCAGAAATTTGTACTTGTACCTATTCATATATATATACGGGTTACTTGTTACAATCAAAAGGCACTTCATGGCAAAGCAAAAAATAACACTAGAATGAAGTAAATGGAGCAAAAAAAATGTCAGATGCTGAGAATTACCCATGGGAGACTGGTTGATCACAATTGAAACCCATTAGAAGGTCCGTGTTGACATAATATGCCAAATCAATCTGCAAACATAAATCAGTTTCACCATTGAAACCTGTACATGATGAATTGGAAATATAATTGTTATAGAGGAACAAATGAGTGGGTGGTTTGGGTTGTCCAAAGAAAATATGCCTGTAGACCACCATGGACTCCATCCCCTTGAAGGTGACAGAAGGAGGTGAAGGTTGTAAGGATATCTGTATGCTTGAACCCGGCCACTCTAAATCATCAATAGCCTCTTTTATCGCAGCAGACTGCATCAGACAGGAGTACATACGATATGCAAGCAGGTTATTAAGAAGGGTATACATCTTTTTCCTTGTGTAAATACAAGAGAATGATTTTGCACCAAATTATCATATCTGGCCAGCATCAGCAGTATTCTTTGACCGAATATCTTTTGTAAGAAAGCATCCAATTGACACGATAACATTGATTCAGAAGGTACAGGTACACTTCCTACCGATTAATCCTTTAAGAGGCCAGAAATTCAACTTCTCAATGCCCTGCTTACAATCCCCCTTCACCTTATAAACACACATAGTTACCAAAATACTAAATACCCCCAACAGTAACTTTCCTAAACATAAAAGCAGTAACTTCCCTAAACATAAAAGCAGTAACTTCCCTAAATTAGACCTAACAATTTTGACCCAACCCGAAACCCAACTCAACCAACCCATAATTTTACGGGTTAGGATCTTGATTATCAACCCTCTATTTTTTGGGTAGGGTTAGGATAAATTTAACGGGTTAGGATCCTAGTTATCAACCCACTTATTTTTCTTTGATTGGGTTAGGATAATAAGCTAATTTTGTGGATTGGGTTAGAATAAGGATCCAAACCCACTTAAGTGTTGCACGGGCAATTTTTTAAACCCAATTCTTAGCTACATGTGACTGTAGCTATCTTGGCTACATCCAACGATATTTTACAAAATTAAAAAAAAATCTTTACAATAGGGTAATTTTGTAATTAATGAAATATAGTGGGATAAAACTAAAATAGAATGAAGAACAAACTCGGAGCGTAGTGACTGAGCTCGATTTCATTTTTTTCTTTTTCTTATCTTTATCACAACAACAATAATTTATATGGTTGTAACTTTTAATATAAATGAAAAAAGTATATCATTGTTCATCTAAATTCAAGCTCTTCAAAACAAGACCAGTCATGAATATATTTTGACAACTTAAAAAAAAATTTACATGTATACCATGATATTTTAATGTGAGGATGTATGTACATATTTTAATGTGAGAATGTACATGTTTTAATGTGACGATGTACATGTTCAAATATGAAAATGTACATGTTCTTTAATGAACATCTGTACATGTTTGTATGGTCATCTGTACAAGTTTTCTCCCATATATGTACAGATTTTAGTCTAAAAGGTACATATTTAATGATTCATACAGTTTATGTGATCATTTGTATGTTTTTACTACGAGGATGTACATGTTTTTTACGTGAGGATGTACATGTTTTAATGAATATTTGTACAGGTTTGTATGACCATCTGTACAAGTTTTCTTTTATGTTTTGTACACTATACATGTAAAAATAAATTTTTTTTAAATTGTCAAAACATATCCATGGCTGATCTTATTTTAAAGAGCTTGAATTTAGGTGAATAATAATATAATTTTTTTTCATTTTAGACATATATATTAAAAGTTATAATCATTTAAACATTTTATTAAAAAAGGAACAATTTTTTTTTTTAAATAACAAACAAACGTAACACGGCACAAAAAAAAAGCGACGTGCACAGGATGTAACCAGAGTTGACTATATCCAAGACACGCCCTAGTATCTTATAAGATTTCCCATATTAATTTCTTACTTATAGTATCCAAATTCTAGGTTTTATTACGAAGTGTATACGTCAGATTTTGCTAGTGTGAATGTCATCTTCTAGAGTTAAATTGAAGTAGTGTAGGTTTTTCTTAGATTTAAGAGGAAAGAACTTGTTCAAGTGATCGGTAAGTGCGAGAACACGCGCAAAGTGAGAGCAATATACTTGATATTCTGAGGTCATACCATTTTCAATGCGGCATGGGAAAATTCATGAAATATCATTATATTTCTGTCTAACTTATAAAATGTTTTAAAAATAAAAAAGTCAGTGTCCATCAAACTCAACCCGATCTGGTCTAGAAAAGACTTGAAAAAATGGGTTTGAAAATTTTACTTAGACAAAAAAACTAGTCTGAATTTAAAATTGGGCCAGACTCTGATAAAATTTTAGATCAAAATAAAACCCGACCTAACCCAAATTTAAATATATACTACTATTGAAAAAATAAATATAACAATATATATTTAATGTAATTTTTATATAATATATAAATTTTTTAAAATTTATTATTTTTTTATTTGAATTTCTTATGTATTTAATTTTTGTTTATAACTTTATTATTTATACAAATTTTTATTAATTATTTATAAAAATGAAAAATTGGATGATAGTGACAAAATCAGAGAAAAATCAAGTGTCAAAAAATAAA
Source organism: Limonium bicolor (assembly GCA_023374045.1). Classification (NCBI taxonomy): domain Eukaryota; kingdom Viridiplantae; phylum Streptophyta; class Magnoliopsida; order Caryophyllales; family Plumbaginaceae; genus Limonium; species Limonium bicolor. The sequence continues at coordinate 330,936,870 of CM041776.1, read as the reverse complement.
AAAATCAAACCTCACATAACTCTATGATCAGAAAATTAACTATTTGTTGACCTATCAGCTTCATCATATTGATAATGTCAGACTGGACAACAAAACTACTTAATAAACATCGTCTAACACTCTCTCATCCCACTTTAGATGCATTTTCAAGGAAGGGTTGACATTTTTAAAAAATAACAATATAGATTAAGTAGTGTTTTTTGTCCAACATGACATTATTAATATGATTAAGCTGATAGGTCAACATATAATTAACTTCCTGATAACAGAGTTATAGTTCGGGAGCTTGTAGTCAAAGATACCTTAACCTCGAATTGATTACCAGTAATTATGATAAATACAAGGAGGTTAACCGTAATATCCTAAATCTAAAAGGGGTTGTGAGTATTTTACGCAAATATTTTTAGCTCACTAAGCTGACACGATTTTTTCAACTTCATAAACTTGATAAAAAGGAAACTTACTAGTGGTGAATAGGAGTAATTGCTGAGCTAGTTGATGAGTGAAAGTATTACAAGAATACCATTATACTTTTGTGGTCAAACGGCCAAAATATAAATATTATTTCAAAAAAAATAAATATGGTTGTTAAATAAAAATAGAATAAATGGTGAGATGGGCATTCAAATTGACATATTATTAGATGTAATTATTAAAATAAAATAGTGAAAGAATAATAGAATAGGAATATTGGGATGTTTCATGGAAAATCAGAATTGTTAAATCAAAAGGAACTAGTAAAATCGAAACTGGAAACCTGGTTAACTGAAGTGGTTTGTTGGTTCGGTTAACTGAAGTGGTTTACTGGTTCGGTTAACTGAACTGTTTGATTTTCGATTCTGGTTATTGATTTTAATCAAAAACCGTTTAAGTCTTTTAATTTATTAATTTTTAATTTTTTAAATTTTTTTAATATAAATAAAAATAGTTACTATTAGATTTACCAAAATAAGTGTACACTTATATAGGTAATGAATAGAATTATACTAAAATCAATAAAATCTTACCAAAATTGATGGTTAACCGGTTTAATATCACACCAAAATCAGTAAAATCATACATTAGTTACTACCTATAAAAAAACACATAATCTACAATATTTCAATTGAGCATTAACCGATAAAAATACACTAAAACTAACAGTTAGCAGGTCTCCATTTACCATTAAAAAACGAGTTACGATCATCAAATCGGATTAACTCACAAACCGCTTAACCGGGTAAAGAACACCCCAAAATGTGGTTCTTCATTTTCAATAGGCTACCTTTCCCTAAACAGCATGGGAGACCCTGGCACTTGCGCCAGGGTGTTATATGGAGATTGACATGTGTTAGATTGTGGTTGGAGGAATAAATGAAGAAAAATAGATAAAGGAAAAAGCAAATAAAAAAAGGAAATCACGTGTGTTAGTTACGAGTTTTTGGGAGGGGGTTGGATGTGGTTTTATTTATTAGAGAGAGAAATAATTTTTTTCAAAATCTTATAACACTGTTGGAAAAAAAAGAATAAACAACGCCCCTTTAAAAACGGTTATATTGTAAATCGTTTTTTTTTATAATAGGCGGGACATCTTAATAAACGCTTTGCTTAGAAAGCGTTGTTTATGTTATGGCGCCTAAAGACAAAAACAACGCTTGCTTACAAAGCGTTCTATAAGAGATACGTATAAAAAACGCTTCTCAAAAGAAGCGTTTTTTATGTCTTTGGCGCGATAACATAAAGAACGCTTTAGCTAAGAAGCGTTCTTTATGCTGATCGTAAGTAGCATAAAAACGCTTCTTAAGTGAAGCGTTCTTTATGTTACCTAAATTATAAACAGTTTTCGCCCTCCCGCCCAGTCTTCTCATCAGTCTAATCGCGACTGTTCCCCTACCCACCCACTCTCTGTAAACCTCGCTCTCGCTCCATGTAAACGTTGCTCGCCCGCTGTAAAAACCTCGCTCTTTCCGCTTTATCTCCTCTCAATCGAAACCCAGAAACATCACAATATTTGCCGCCGCGGTGCCTCTTTCTCTTCCCTCCCGATAATCGATCTTCTATCTTCCGGCATTGGGCGATGAAGGCAGGCCACATGCATGCATAGATCGATATCAGCGCCTCTTGCTATCGGTAATTTTGCCCTCAATCTGCTGTAACACCCCTACTACGCACGTAACAATAAACAAATCGCAGCGGAAATAACAACTAAACGATAACTAAACGATTTGGTGCTACAACGTCGTTAACCACCCACGTGGTTACAAGGCAGAATAAATACAAGCGTACCGGTCTGATTATCAGACTCCCGAGCATTAGGTACTAACATCCATATATACATAACCAACATACCGAGTATTTAATACAAACCGTCACCGTAACATGTAACTGTAAACTTCCACTGTGTACAACCGTCGCTGTAATAATGACGGTGTTCAAAATATAACGCCACGGGAGCACAGACGCATCCTCCAACATCCAAAAATAGCCAAAAGTACTTAAAACCTAAGATCTAAAGCCATTCCGCTTCCTCGATTCTCATCCTGCAATATAAATATGGAGCCCCCGAGGGGGTCAGCAACCCTTGGCTGGTATGGTTAACGCGCAGCCCATCGGTTACCGGGATACGCACAACTAATTGTCAAGATGACATGACATTCATTTTAAACATACAACATATATATATCATAGCAAGAGTGTTGCATAACAACGTCACACATAACATACAAGAACGAATCCTTTTAGGAAACGAACCAACACAATTAGCTCCCATGGAGAGCCTAGAGGATTGCCAAACTCATGCTAAGCTCGTTACATAACTCGTTACCGTCCTGTTAAATGGAACGAATAACTTAACACAAAGGTGCGTTGGATATGGTGATCCAAGCGCACCGAACAAAACATAGTATGCCCCTGTGGCCCGACATGAGTCAGTAAAATAGCCTTGGATAAGCTAAAGGGAAAGTTGGAAACCAAAATGGAAAACAACCATAACATACAAAGAGAATCGAACCGGTTATGACATCGACTCCCATACTCACACGTGTGGCCGGAACTACCAGACTCCTCACCCCCAGTTAGCACTTGTTTGAAGTTCAACGTCGAACTCAACAAACAATCCCATACTAGTGGTTAAGTCTTGTTAGACACACACAAGGGAAATGAGTCACACTTAACAACATAGTAATGTTAACAACTGTAAACTCATTACATGGCTTAAGTCTTACAAGGTCATAAACAAACAGAAAAACAAACAACACACAAGCCGGTGTAAACCGGTAGGCAACAGATTGCAAGAAAACCATACCTTGGTCCTTGCTTCGACTGGTTTCACGTACGGCTCATATAACATGATAATAACGTTGGTTAATTAACTTACTTAACTTCAAATTTTACTAAGTATTTTACATGGTTGTATGACATGTTTTAATACCCAAACTTATTCATGATTACCTCCATTATAACCCCTAGGGTTAATTGCATAAGTCATATTCTTTTGTGTTTTTTTTTTGTTTTGGGTCAGTCCGACCCACCAAACTGGGTCGGTCCATTCCAGTAAATTCTCGGGTTTGAAAAATTCTACTTCGTCCGACCCACGTCCGACCCAAATCCTCTGGGTCGGACCATTCCAGAAATTTACCGTCTTTTTAAACTCTCCCGACCGACCCATGTCCGACCCAAGTCCCCTGGGTCGGACCGTTCCAGAACCACTTACTGGTGTCTTACAGAGGCCGTCCGACCCAAATGTGGTCGGTCCCCTGGGTCGGTCGACACCAGAACTTGCCCAAAAATTGTCAAACCTTCTCCAAATTTTTCCTCAAGCTTCTAATGTTTTCCAACACCATTTGGCACACCAAAACCCTCATAAATATCCATAATCTCTCCTTATAACTCCTTAAACACTTACTCACTTCTTACCAAAATTCCTAACACTTATATTGTTTTCTCCTTAGGTTCCTATGTGGTGTTTCATACCTAAGATGACTACTATGCCTAAAATGTTTCCTCACCACTATAACATTATCTCCCAAGCATCATTTCCTACAAACCAACTCCTTATGTCATTCTTGAAATCCTTTCACAAGTTTACACTTTCTCCTTGTTTAGCAAGGTTTGCATAAGTCACAACACACTTCCAAATGACTTGGTGTATTCCTTGGTGTAGCTCAAAACACTCATTTGATTTCTACAGCCTCTAATATAATGCCTAAGTTCTTTTTGCCACTCTAAAACTCCTTAATACACTTTCTTTCCCTAATAATATACCTAGTCACTTCTACACTTCCTAGTTCACCAAAACTCATATAAACACTTAAAAACTTCTTGTACATTACCTAATTTTTGACATGGGTTCTCCTAGAACATTGGTATACCAAAACACATAGTTTTCACCATTAAAACATTCAAGAACACTTAGATCCATCAAGAGCATTCATATACACAAAACTTCACCCATTTAACACTACATCACAATATAGTGCACAATTTTAAATTGCTTGGCACTTAGGCCCTTAAATAGCATGGCTCTTAGGCCCTTAAATGCATAAACCATAAACACTGAATTTCCCACATTATATTTGCCTTTGACCTGCAATTACACACAACAATACATATGTCCTTTAATAGTCTCTTGAGAACATTTTACTAAGTCATTCATCATTGGCTCCTTAGGTAGTTTTAATAAGCAATATAAGCTCATTTATCCTAAGACATTATAAGCTACATTAGGTTAGCATATTTACCTTTTTTCCTCACAAACTTCTTTCTTGTTTCCTTGATTAAAATCGGTAAGGATGTTTGATTGCTTGTCAACTTCTAAACAATATACAAATAATGAAATGAGTATACAAGCTTTATGCTTCACCTCATTGTAAACCCTAGATACATATATTGTCTTAGAACATTTAGATGATTGTTTTACCTTGGATATGAAAGAGAGTTTGGATATGTAGCAAGAGAGGACTCCACCAAGCCCTTGGAAGATTCAAATGAAGCTAGCTAGAACAAGCAAGGTAAGGGCACCATTAATGGTGTTTTTTGGACAACATACAAACATGAAGGAAATGGAGTTTTTCTTTGAGTTTCCTTACCTAGAAGCAAAGGAGAACAATAATATGTGAAAAGATGAGCTCAAGCTCCTCCCATGGAGATTCCTCTTGGCACCGAAATGGAGCTCTTGGAATTTTGAGAAGACAAGGTTGAAGAGCTTGATGAGACTAGAAGAATGGTGGTCTTTGTTTTTGATTTGGCAAAGTGAGCTAGGAGATATAAGAGATTGAAGATGGTGTTGTGTGTGGTACTATAGCAAAACCGATGGAGGAAGGAAGAAGAGAGGTTGGAGGCGTGGGAAATGAAGAGGGAAAGAAGAGAATGAAGATAAGTTTGCAAGTTTTGGATATTTAAGTAGTAAAGCAAATAGTACTTCCTACTTTACTACTTTACTTAGTTTATTTATTTTTTTGTATATGCGTGGTGATTCATCAAGAAAACCGGCCCCCATTTATAACAAGGGGTGTTTTAGTCTTTGTTGACCAATTAAGTTACTTACATTGACTTATGTTATAAACTTGCTTAATTTGGTTACTATTCACAAAACAAGGCACATAGTTGTGAAATTTTTGATTTCCCATTGATTTAGACTTCCTAATGTGATACTAAATAGTACACATGTTAATTAAAGAGTAATGATGGACATTTAGCCATTCAAAACCCATTTACAAGACAATTTTCAAAAATGTGCTTTAAGACTCCTTAAAGCACATTTTGTGTTTTAACTTGTTTTCAAGCTTGGTTTTCTTTGGTAATTGGTTTAATATGTTCATTAGTGTATAAATAAAGTCTTGGTAAGCTTATTAGGTCTTAACCAAACTTACCCCAAGCTTAGAGCACATTTTTGCCCATATTGACCTAAGGTATTTATTTGTGTTTTATCTGGTTTAAATTGTTTACTAATGTTTCTAAGACACTTTTTAGTCTTATTATACCATATTTTAATGTTAAACAACATACTAGGGTTTGGGGTATTTCATCTGCGAACAGATATATACATATATATATATATATTTATATGCATGCCTATCCTTTTTTGTCATAGATATAATCTTTCGATTAGTAATTAATGTTTGTAAAATCGCACGAACAGGACATACATGCCCTGTCGCACGCACGACGCCTCTGGATTACAACCCCAACTAGCGAAAGGAACAACATACATGCGCGGTAGATCTTTCGGCTCTATTCTTGGGCTGATGAGGTATTTTTGCAAACCAAACTTCTTAATCAGGAAAATACATGCTCTGTTTGTTTGGGGTTAAGGCGTCTGTTTGTTTGGGATCGATTAAGGCGTGAAATATATTGTGTGTGTATTGTTTGGGAATAATTTTGCATGCAAACCAAACTGCGGCGCACATTTGTTGTTAACCTATGTGTGCTTGCAAACCAAACTAGCTTGTTAATTAATCAGGAACATATATACTCTATTTTTTGGGATTAAAGGCATGAAATAAAGTGTACGCGCGTGTGTTTGGGAATAATTTTGCATGCAGACCAATGGACTTGCTGGTTTTTACTATGTGTTGATTGTTGTTAATCAAGGGCGCATATTGTTGTACTATGTGCTGATTTTTACTTGCTGGTTGTACAATTAATGGACTTGGGAATTAATGTGTAATATAATGCCTTTCGGCATGCATACAAATATAGTATATATGGCGAAATTAATTTGGTTAGATGATTATAGGGTGTATTAATTAATGCTATATATTATATTATAGTATAACCTAGGGTGCAAATATTAGATGACTATAGGATGTATTAATTAGTTACAAAGACATAGCATTACGGCAGCTTGCCTGACGTATTCCCCTTCCCATATTGCTTTTACCTTAACATCCACCCAGAAGTTTATCTACGTTTCTACAATACCAACATCAAAAACTTATAAGTTCCTTCACATTCTTCTCAGATTTGTTATCCGGTCAAGCTAGGCATTCCAATTAACCTCTAATGTTTTGGAAATCTATATGACCACCATTGGTCATATTAGAGACCTCTAGCGCTACTTACAGCTTCTTAATTTTTTGTAGTTATTATTTTAGTATCCCTTTACATTTTTTGGCTAGCGCCTATGACCTTCGATCGGCATCAACCTATAATAAAAAATTGAACTCGGACGGGCCCACCAACTTTATTTGCCTTCACGACCTTTCTTCTCTCCTTTTCGATTCCTTTAGTCACCTTGACTAGTATGTATGTTGTAGAAGCTTCAGTAGACCGAGCAATCAGAACTGGACAGCACTGAAACATCACAGAGAAAATCGGATAAAAAGTCAGACGAAGCAGAACGTTTGGCCGATGTAGACGGTTGCTGCCTCTGTTGAAGATGAAAGTACCGACGATCATGATGATTCTTCTACTGATACAAAAGAGACAGAAGAAGAAAAACATGGTACAAAAGAGACAGAGGCAGATATAGATGAAAGGATGAATGAGAACTCAGAAACAGAGAGGTTGAAGAAATTGGCTAAATAGTTAAGTGAGGCTGCCACGAAGTAGAGTCCGGTGGCGATTAACGGATTACCGGCATACTTCATAACCTTGAATGAAGAAAACGGTTTTCTAGAATAGTGGTATCAGGAGGATAAGAGGAAACTTAGTCAATTATATGGTGGCATGGGGGACTATATGAAGATAAAGTGGTACCACATCTCCCGGTTGATGAGTTTCATGTGTTATGGATGGAGATGGAGATGGAGATGGAGATGGAGAAGGTAGACACTTCTCCATCTCCAGTTTGATTGGATCTTCTTTCAGTTTTGAACATCGATAGGTCTGAGAAATCTTTAAATGCTAGGACATGACTGTCTGTAGATTGCATGTAGTCATTTGGAATACTAGTCACACTGTTGATGTGGGGTGCATCGTATCTTTTAAAAAAAAACTAGATGAAGGTCCCTTGGCAATTAAAAAGATTGAGAGATTCCCCCTAAGTACGATTCCCCCTGAGTTTGCATGTTAAGCGACTTTAACAAATGATAGCAATAAGTGACAGTTTTTATACACAATAAGTGACAGCTTTTATGTTATACTGTAACCTTAGTAGATAACTTTTTACTATGGTTATAGTATAACATAAAAGCTGTCACTTATTGAAATACCCCTATATTAATTTAAATTAATTTAGGGGATTTCTTTTATTAAACCTTTAATAATACTACTAAGTATTAAATTATTATATGGAATCATGAATTTTAAATTAGTATAAGGAATTATGAATATTAAATTATTGTATGGAATTATGAGTATTAATATTATATGGAATTATGGAAATTATTTTAGGGGATTCCTCCTATTTAACTCTAAAGAATACAATTAAATATTTAATTATTATATATTATTATATAGTATTATGAATTTAATAATAATATTTATAAATCAATAAATCTTGGGAAAATTTATAAACACTCCAACTATATTATAAAGATTTTAGGAAGTGTTGGAACATTGTTCTGAAACATAAAAGTCAATATAAAATTCTAGAAACCCTAAAGCCTTTTAAGCCTTGCTAGGGTTGACTTTTTGAGAATGGTCAAACCAGGCCATGAAACCTATACCAATAAATAGGTTATGGAAAACCATGAAGATCGATAAAAGAACGTCAAAAACGGATCATCCTAGCTAAAGTTATGATCAAATGAAGTTTAGAGCCAAAATTTGGAAAAATGGCTGACGTGGCACGTCTGCTGAGTCAGCGCGCGCCTCGGGATTTGCGCCCCAGCACTTAGACGAATTTTATCTCCTATAATCTCGGTAACAAAAACCGGTTTTGCCCTATCTTGTGACCTTCATAACTTTCTCATCTTATGGAATTTTTGAGTGTCGTCTTCTTTGTTGCCTTCTCCTACATTTCCTCTAAACAACCATAACTCACACTAACCCTAACTCATCCTAAATCAACCGAAAATCAAATCAAAGTAGCCACTCTGCAAAACCGTAACTGCAGTTTCCAGTTTTTCCTTCGAATCAGGTAACTTCGTCTAGCCATAACGTTTTCGTTTCTCATCCAAATTTCATGTTCTTTAGCTCGTTTTGAAGAGCTCTAATCCCTCTAAAACTTTCATGTTGATGACCTAAGCCAATTCCCAACCTTTGGAAGAACAAGTTGTCTAAATTTTTGGATTCATCACAACATAAAATCATAGTTTTCTTTCCAGAAAACGCAAGGTAAACTCGCAACTTCCAGATTCGATTTCTTTCTGTGTAGTGCAAGTTAGGGTGAGTTCTTGCTATCATTGTGTAGAGCTAAGTTTCTTCTTTAGATTAAGCCCTTACACATAGCGTAACTCGATCTGTACTGCAAGATATAGATCCTCAAAGTCGGCCTCGTGAACTGCTCGAAAGTTCAAAACTTTCCAGATTTCCGAATTCGATTTGCTCCGTTATTGCAATTCCGGTAAGTTTCCTTCAAATTCCTTCAACCTTGCTAATCTACATTACATTGTCGGTCAAAAACATGTTTCAATTGCATCAATTACGTAGTAGATTGAGTGAATTTGACAAATTTGAATTCAGAAACCCGCATGAACCCTAACCTCGAAATCGAATCGAAAACCGTTGAATACTGCATTATAATTGGGGAATCGGTGTCTTTAGAACCGTAATTTAATTTCGAAACCATAGGAACAAGAATCACTCGATTTGGTTCTGTGGATTGTGAGAAAATCGTGATTTAGTACTCGGGTTTGTTTCTGGAATCGCTGATGAACTTGGGAGTTTAGGGCCGTCCGATCGTAGTTATAAGATTTGGACGACCGAGATTAAAACGTTTCAGATTAGGTTTATAAATTTCAGTAAATAACCCTAACTTGTTGAATTAATTTAAATACCTTCCCGAATGTGTTTTGACTTGAAATTGTAACCATAGATTCCTTATTAAATCTAGTTTATTTTGATGTAAATTATTATGGTTTTGGAGTTGTTAAACATAAGTTATGAGTTTTGCAAGTTACGGGTTTTCTGGAATTATTTGGCTAATTTAAAAAGATATTTTTATGAAATAAAAATTTTATAATATGCCTAAAATGTTATAGTTACTATATACTTAATTTAGGAATTTTTGGACAAGAGGAAATAGGTTTAAAAATTGTATTTCTAAGGTTTTTCATAAGTTACCTTATAATATAAGGTTTTTAATGTAACCAAAAATTAAAGTATAGATGATTAATAAACTTATAGGTTGGGGAAAATATAATAAGACTAAACTAACATTTAATACAGAATGTTAATAAATATTTTGGGTATAAACTTTTAAGTGAAGTTAATAATATATATATATATATACATATATATAAAAGGAATAAAATAGTAACTTAGGTTAAATCAAGGAACTAAATTAATCTACATTTATATTAATTATATAATATGGTAGTTAATATACTTAATTGAAACTAAGGAAAATACTTTATTTTATAAACCATATTTGGATGTAGATATGTGTAAAAGTTAATATAAATAATTAAATGCAATAAAACTACATAAAGAATGTCTTGAATAAATCCTAGTATACATATACGATAAATAAATAAATAAAAGACATAAAATACCTTATAGCAAATAGAATATGAAGGAATTAATAAGTTAAACTAAACCTATACATAATACTATTAAAAGAATATTATATGAGGTAGTATTGAATTGTGGTTATGAAATTAAGCTTAAAGAGTTATCTTGAATTTCTAAGATTTATATAAACCATATTAAAATACATGTGTAATATTATTTGTCAAAGACCAGAATGTAAATCTATAATTTGGTTAGGTAATTAATAAGTTGGGACTTAGGAATATTTGTAATTAGATTTTACACAATAGAACTTACTATATAATTAATAAATAAATGTAATACTTTTACATCTAAATGTTCTTAATATATAAACAATAATAAAATAAATAAAATACTTTTACATCTAAATGTGAGGTGGATTAGTAAGTCTAGATTTAATCATTTCTTAACATTTATGGTATTGAAATATAACTTAATGTTTTAGGATAAAATCATTAAAAGGATTATGGTATAAAACTATATTAAACTATGATTTGGAAATTTATTTAAATAATAATCCTTAAGTTTCTTGGCATTAGATAAGCCATATAAAATACATTTATAACATTTATTACCAATACTTAGGATGTGAGTTTACGGTAATGGGAAGTAATGATAGGTTATTTGAATATAAAATATGAGAATTTTCATAATAGATTATCTTATTAAATAATTGACAATTTCACTTATGAACCAGATTTATTTAATTTTGATAAATTCTACTCTATGTAGATATATTGTTCATCCTAAATACAATGAGGGAAATTAATTTATTAGGTTATTCCTTTGAGACCTTAGGTTTTGTAAAACAATTTAAAACGTATTTAAGGCTTAAGTTTAATGAAGTTTAGTACAAAGGATTATACATAGTCTATAGAGAGAATGAGTGTAAAAATAAAACATTTAGGAAATTAAATGTAGGTAAGGATGCATAAAAGGTTATACTAAACACCTTATTGTATAGGTAATAATAAAACATATAATATACCTTGTGAATACTAAATGTAAGATTAATTCGTTAAATCTAAGTTAACTATAGTATAGTTATTCAGGATGAGAAGCAATTTAACATCTTATGACAAGTTTATTAGATGGTTGTAATTTAAAGTCATTCTGGACTAAAGATGAGATAATTGAGTTTAGCAGTTCAATTAAGTTATAATAAAACGCATCTACAACACTACGGTTCCAATATACAAGATGTAGATCTTAATTAAGTTAAGGGAAAGACTTAATCATAATGGGTTATCTAGTAGATATTGTTTAAATACATAATCTTTACATTGTGAGATAATAGTATAGTATTCTGAGATGAGTCCATCATAGGTCATAATACAATGTTTATTCTAAATTAAGAATAAAGGTATTGAGCTTAAGATTATTATTGAAATTCTTAGATTTAAATATATAATATAAACACGTTTATGATATAAAGGTCTCAAAAGTCTTGAATGTGGGGATTGTGGTTAAATATGAATAAAGTGGATAGGAGTGGTCAGTTAGCAGGTGTTAATAAAATAGATTCCTTGATCCTACAACCTTGGGCTATACAACCTTATAAGACAAGTCAAAGGTTATACATAACATTTGAGTGAGGAGTTTATTTAAGCTTAACATAGGCTACAAGTGATTGATGATAGACTACCTTTAATATTCTTCAGAGTACTGTTGATTGTTTGCGCAAGTTGACTAGAACTGCTACAGCGTTACCCAGGTACGATTTCTCGTACTCCGATATTTTTTTTGCTGATTGACTTGTGGAATGTTTTGGAAAACGCTAACTGAGCTTAAGAGGAATTTCTAAAAGGAAATGGTTGTGTGACTAACTCAGCTTGTGTGACTAACTGAGCCTTGGATGTGAAACTCACTTGGGTATTGGTTCCTTCTTTTTGGTTGTTCCATTAGACATTGACTGCTTAGGGTTTACGCTTCTGCACTCTGTAGGACTGAGTGTTTGGTATTGCTCTGGGTAGTTGGTGATCTGGTGGGAATTTGGAAAAGGTCAATTTGGTAAATTCTTCCTTTGACTCTGGATATTGTTTCATCCATGAGCTGGTTCTTGAGGTTTCGACGTGCGCGCGTCTTCAATGGTAACAGTGAGGGGCTGTATATCCCCTGTCCCAAAAGGGACGTGATAGACAGTGAGGGGCTGTATATCCCCTGTCCCAAAAGGGACGTGGTAGACAGTGAGGGGCTGTATATCCCCTGTCCCAGAAGGGACGTGGTAGACAGTGAGGGGCTGTATATTCCCTGTCCCAAAAGGGACGTTGTAGACAGTGAGGGGCTGTATATCCCCTGTCCTAAAAGGACGTACTTGGCGGTGGGGGCCATCTCTCCCACTTGAATTATTCCACTCTTGAGTTATTGGTTCTTGGATCTATCTTTTCATTCCTAGTCCTTTGTGACTATTTGAGTCTTTCTACTCCTAACGGGAATTGGGTTTAACTAAGGCATTGGATGTTCACTAACACATGGTGTGGTTTGTTTCACTAACTTTACCTTCCTATTATTTATCTTTATCCTTAACTTGTTATCTTTGGCTTGGTGATTTTAAATTGCCTTGTTTCCCTGTTTTACTTTCAAGAGTTTAATTTCAAGTTACTGTTTATTTTGAAGAGTTATGTTTTAAAGATTGTTTTGGAGAATTGTACCAGTTCCATTCCAGGGAACTGACTCACCCCTCCCGGGGTGGGCTGCTTGGTTTCATCTTGCAGGTATAAATTGATTTACAGGTGGCCACGAAGAGCATGAGTGATTGGGATGGGATTAGGTTTATGGAGAGTGAATGTATTTTATTATTGTTGTGTTATGTTAAGTTTTCTCGAAGTTCAGACCGTAACTTAGTTAATTTTAATGGTTGTAGTTGGTGAGGTTGGTACCGGGTGTTTGGAGCCCGATGGTCTGTAGCACCTTTAGTTTATTTTCCACTATTGTTTTATTATTATAGGGGTGTTACACTTATTGTGCATAGAAGTTGTCACTTATTGCTATCAATAAGTGACAGCTTCTATGCACAATAAGTGACAGCTTTTATGTTATACTATAACCATAGTAGAAAGTTATCTACTAAGGTTACAGTATAACATAAAAGCTGTCACTTATTGTGCATAAAAACTGTCACTTATTGCTATCATTTGTTAAAGTCGCTTAACATGCAAACTCAGGGGGAATCATACTTAGGGGGAATATCTCAATCTTTTTAATTGCCAAGAGTTTTTCATCTAGTTTTTTTAAAGGTATGATGCACCCCACATCAACAATGTGTGGCTAGTATTCCAATTGACTGCATGCAATCTACAGACATTCATGTCCAAGTGTTTGAAGATTCTCCGACCTATCGATGTTCAAAACTGAAAGAAGATGCGAATCCAATCCAAACTGAAGATGGAGAAGTGTCTACCTTCTCCACCTCCGTTTCCATCCATAAGTCATGAAACTCATCAACCGGGCGATCTGGTACCACTTTATCTTCATATAGTCCCCCATGCCACCATATAATCGACTAAGGTTCCTCTTATCCTTCTGATACAACTACTCTAGAAAAATGTTTTCTTCATTCAAGGTCATGAAGTATGCCGGTAATTCGTTAATCGCCACTGGACTCTACTTCATGGAAGCCTCACTTAACTATTTAGCCAATTTCTTCAACCTCTCTGTTTTTGAGTTCTCATTCATCCTTTCATCTATATCTGCCTCTGTCTCTTTTGTACCATATTTTTCTTCTTCTGTCTCCTTTGTATAGCAGAAGAATCATCATGATCGTCGGTACTTTCATCTTCAACAGAGGTAACAACTGTCTTAGCGAATTGGAAATTCTCAGGTACGTATTATAAGTACTTTTGTGTTTGAATTGGTGATTTTAATTATTTGCGCATGTTTGGATAAGTTTAAATGGTGCACTTAATCGCTTATAATTCTGTTGTGCAGCTTGTTGATTTCTTCTCAACACTTATTCACAAGTCGATCGATCTGAAGTTTGTCAATAAGGAGAGGGCGCACACATGTGTTGAAAGCACTAAATTGATCAGAAGAAGTCATGAGTCATGATCTATCTTTTCTTTTTTTTCAAATGGTTGTATTGTACATGTTATGATCGAAGTACTTGAACCATTTTTAGTATTTTGGTTACCATTTTTAGTATTTTGGTTAACTAGCTAGTTACAAATGTTGTAGTTGATCGATACTACACTTAAGCGTATGTGCGCTAGCTGGTATATAATATTAATGCAAACAAGAGTACTGCTGTTGATGATCTATATATTAAGGGAAAATCACTAGATACCCTTGTTTTCTTTCGTAATTCACATATACCCCTGTGATTCGTATTTAACTTAAACATGTTTAAATGTTGTCCAAAATGATGAAACTTTACGTGGACGATGCTAAGTGTTATATTTTGGTCCAATATCAAATTTGAAATTTTAAGCTCACATGTGACCTGTGGGATCCAAGAACAGTCACATATTCATGGGTCCCACAGGTCACATGTGAGCTTAAAAAATTCAAAATTGATATTGACCAAAATATAACACTTTAGCATCGTCCATGTAAAGTTTCATCAATTTGGACAACAGTTAGTATGTTTAAAGTTAAATTACTAAAATCACAGGGTATATTATGAATACGAAAGAAAACAGGGGTATCTCGTGAATTTTCCTATATTAATTAAAATTCACCAGTTTGGTTGATATGGTATATACAATGCAAACAGGTTTTGAATGATTTTGTGATTTTAATTTTGTGTTACGCGGAGGGTAATAAATTGTATAAAAAATAAAAATAAAAAAATGACCATATAGAAAGCTTATATGGTAGAAAAAAGAGTCATTTTCGGCGGTTCCTAGTAAGAACCGCCGAAATGTCTATATTTTTTTTTGTTTTTACGTTTTGTTACAATCCCACATATGTCAACAAACCTGTAAAATATATAGATACAACATCCAGATATATCCAAAATCTCTACATCATATTGTAGAGGATGTCAATCACTCTCTTTGTAAGAGAATTGTCAAAAAATCAAAATAATGATGAAATGGTCACAAATGACCAACAACACATTTCAAATGGTCACAAATGACCATATACAAACCATTTCAAATGGTCACAAATGACCATACATATACAACTACCAAGATATTCATTGTACTCAAACCGGTCTAAACATTAATGTTCTAAATAACAATTCGATCGAAAAAAAAAGTGAAAATCAAACTAAATTCATACAGACAAACTCCGCCCAATCCTCCAACATAGCGTTGATCGTTTGTCTGTCGTATTCGCCAACACTAGGGAAACCTTTTGAAAAACAAAACAATACAAAATGAGTTAATCATTAAACAAATACATTAAAATTAAAAAATATTATATATATGACTTCAACATACTTCTTCTATTGATCTTGCATATCACCAAAAGGGTGATTATGTCATGCATATATCTCATGACATAATACCCACACTCCGAACTCCCGGGTTGACGTGGACACTTAACACAAAAAAAAAGGATTAATTACATAAGACATTTGTCTATCAATGATAAACAAGTGATGCATGTACCTTCACTGTAGTCTAGGGGACAACACCTCTTATCCTTAGACCAAGCTGTGAAATCATAACACTTTGATATATACTGCACATTAAATGTCATAAATGTAAATTAATAAAATTAGGATATCCATGCACAACAAAATTAAATTAAAAGAATTGAAATGCATAAAGAAGTGGTTTATAATGTACTTACAGGTTTAGGTGTGGCTTTATCTTGAGATTATTCGGTAATGAGTGCCGAAGCGGATCAAGATATAGTATACGTGCACGATCCAAACACAACACCAGTAGGACCCAATGAGCCATATATGTAATACCAAAACACTAACATGTCAGCATAATGTCAAAATCAACAAGTACAACATTTAATGGAATTAAAATGATAAACACAAGTTATTACTTTTGATGGTAGGGCAGCAGGAGATATTTCTTTTTCGCTGTGATGCTGTTAGTAATCGCACGCTGCAAGTAGAGCTTACAACCTTGTACATCAGACGTCACAACAGTGTATGACGTTCTCTCAGGACATAGAAATCCATACTTGGTAAGTGAAAAAGTTTGCATTTTCTCATGCAAAAACCTATTCATTAATTAAAAGATATAGTAATTAACATTGTTTCAGGGCATCACTTTATAACTTAATTACCAAAAAAGACTAATACTTACAGAATGAATGAGTGGACAACAGAAATAGGCACCCATTCAGATTTCAGGATGTCCTGCACGTCGGTTGTCCACAAGTCGACTTCTAAAACTTCTTCATAGTGAAGAAGGTCAGGTTCAAAGCTAAGAAGGATAGAATCTCTAGCAGCTGGGAAGTCACGGATTACATCATGCAACACTTTCATGTTTGGCCCCAAGCGTGCATATATTGAATCATCCACCAAGTTTTCTGTGGGAACGACATTGGTGGATGCTCTGTATTCAGAAGATATAATCTTTGACTTCTTTTTTTCAGGAGACTTTGATTTCTCCTTTAATGCCTATTTGCAATCGACATACATTACTAATCATGAACTGAACATCCACACACTTATAATTTACTACAATAACTATATTAAAGGTTTGTATTGGGCGTACCTTCATACACTTCTGAATCAGGCGAACAGGCCAATGAAGAAATGCACCCTTTGCAGACCGAACCGTGCTGTACTCCTCCGTAGGTACAGGGAGTTCTAAATCAGGACACGTATAAATCGGTTCGTCCACAGACACTCTCCCGTGATACGGCTGTAATGGCATGCCATGGACCACGTCATTCGAGCGTGATGTGTACACTCTTCCTTCTGCAACATTTATATTTTGATTGTTGTACGGGAGCAAGAGGTTGCAGTTTATTGGATCCTACAATTTAATCAGATTAGTAGATGATTGAACTGATAAATATGTAATAAACGATATGACAAGTAATAAAACAGTTAAAGATAAAAAATTTACCTGTACATATGCGTAAGGATACGGATCATTAGACTCGGTGCTTGTGTGCAGTCCAGCAGGATCAGAAGCAGGAGCATATGCATAAGAAGGATCAGAAGCAGGAGCATATGGCTGGGGTGCCCCAGTCCCCTGACGCATTTCAGCAAAGATCTCATTCTTCCACTGTTCTTTGATGTACTTGAGGACACGTAAATGCTCATCATAAGAGATCATCTTCTCCTGACTACTACTTCCATTTCCTCGAACCGGGGTTCCAAATACTTTTCTTATCCCGATGTTAAACCCCCTAACCCACTGCTCGGCTGGATGATCTTTCTTTCCTAGCGCCCGAGACAGAGGTCATCGTGTCGATCAGGAGCCCCAAGTCCCTTGGGTTACTTGCTCGTTCATTTCACCCTTTAGAATAAATGCATATAGGATTTATAATAAATTATAGGATTGTAATACTGATTTGAAAAAAAAAAAAGGATTAAACAAAAGTACTTACCATCTTATCAACAATTCCTTCGTTTCTCGAAGGGATACAGCGTTTCCAGGTTGGGTCTTTTTAGTGCGTGAAAGCTTCCAAAATGTACCTGTTTTCTGGTGGTCATCCAGAGTGCTCATATCCAATGGCAACTCCCCTTCTGCCACCCATCAGGGAACTCTTCTGTTAACCCCTTTAGCACCCAGAAAGTGACGATATTCATTCTTCTTTTTTCGCATTGCTGACTGGGCCTCACGATACTCCTATTATCAACTAAACATACAAACATGATGATGATTAAAACATATACATATGTAAACTTATTTGTATGTGTATACAATACTTAATTATTTAAGAGTTAGTATGTACCTTCGTCTCCCTATCTTATCATAAATTGCTGCCCACTTCTTTGGGTTATTGTTGTGTAGATCTCCCAAGGCTGGCGTGCGTCGCCGTCAGCCGCTTAAGCTTCTTGGTGATGAACCATTTGACCAGATCATGCTTATGATCTGAAAATTTCTTGCGCATCATCGATTTGACCATGTTGTTAGTAACTCGCTTTCTGCAGGTATTCGATATCGTTTCTGCATATCATCATAAATGAAAAGGATGTTAGTTATGCATACTTATAAATCGTATCAATAAATACTGCAACTATTGTTTATTTACCTGTACGATCTCAAACATCTGCTTCTTCAATCCTTCGTCAACCTGAGGGCCAGGAAAGAGTGATATCACATACTCTCGCACTATGATGCCCAACTCAGTAGTGAAGTCTCCAGCCCATTCCCCAGTCGGCTGTAGATACTCATTAAAACTGCAGCGGCTTCGACTCAATCTTTTTTGACTTCAGAGCTTTTGTAGGACCTCGAGGTTTTACGGTCCTGGTCTCTGGGATCTGTGACCCAGAAGGTCCAGCCTGTGTATCTGTAGCTGGCACATCAGGACACTATAATCTCGGCGGTGCCACTACCCCCCTCATCAGCTCGGGCCCGGGACGTGCGGCCCTTCCCTCCACGTGTTGCCTCTTCCTCGGTCGGGCTGCGTCACTCAGAATCTCCCCGATCGGGTCGTCCATATCATCCATTTAACTGTCTGCCAGATAAACACATATGATATTAATAACAACAAAACAAATAATATAAAAATACGTAATCAGATCATAAAAAAATTAATATTTAATTACCTAAACAAACAAACACATCATTTATGGTTTTTCGACCCATAGACCCTCATCATGATCAGACCTAGTATACACTACATCGTCTGGAATATCAACAATGTTGGTGGCAGGAACACTGTTAGAAAAGGGTGGTGTCTCATCAAATAATAATTCATCGTCATCAACATCTTGATCAACATTTGTGATCACAAATCTTTTCCCTGGTAAAACTACTGACCATCTGGAATCGATGGGATCTTCTATGTAAAATACTTGTTCACAGTCCTTGGGAAATATGAACGGATCTTGTGTAGGACCAAGACTTGATAATCAACCAAATTAAACCCATCATGAACCCGATAAACCGTGTCTGTTATCCACCCACTTGCATTTGAAAATAACAAACTTTTGAAACTGATAATCAAGTTCCCAAATATCTTCAATACATCCATAATACAACCTCGAGGTTGAAATCGCTGAAGCTGATCACCTCGGGTGTACTGAGTTGTGCTGCTTCTACTTTCACCCCGCTATATTTGGGTTAAAACATCTATCATCTTGTCATTTTGTCCATAGGTGAACCCATTGATGTCCATACCCGTCGTAAGATACAGTAGTGGAACCAGGTCCCAAAGCTAACCAACGGAGCTCTTCACCTACATTACCAGGCGCTAGTGATGCAGTTTCATAACATGGTCTCTAAACCATGAAAAAAGGTCTTGTTTTGCTTTTGTCAACCAAACAATATTCTCCCAGGATATTGACCCTCTAGTGTAGTCATGTGTTTCTCAAAAAATGGCTCAATAATCTCAAGGTGATGTAAAACGAACAAATGTGCTAACTCATTGAGGATGAATCAATTGCCACAATTTTTTCCCAGTAACACCTTGACCTTCTGTCCCTCCCGTGTGTCTAGGTTGTGGTACTCCAATAGCAACTGCACCCTTTAAGTATTCAGTACAAATTCTGTCACTCTGGTGTTATTGTCCTTCTATAATGCTTCCTTCAGGTCGATATCTATTCTTCATCCTTCCCTTCAAATTCCCATGTATCTCTCAAAACGGATACATGTACTCAATATATGGGACCACATAATTTATTTTCCCTACAATGTGAACAACTAATGAACCATGATGTCAAAAAAGAGGGTGGAAAATACATTTCAAGTTGACAGATCGTAACAACAACATCACGTTGCAGACTGTCAGTGTATCAGCATCCAAACTTTATTGCACACTGCATAAAAAAGAAACATAGTCTTGTAATTGCATTTCGCACATCCTTCGGCAATATACCACGAATGACAACGGGAAGGAGATGCAACATCAGAACGTGATAATCATGAGATTTCAACCCGACCAATTTCAAGTCCTTCATTGACACAAGACTTTTCCAGTTAGATGAAATAACCCGTAGGAACCTTAAGGGAATGAAGACATTTGCAGAAGCTGATCTCTCATTCTTAGACAAAGTGTAACATGCTGGAGGTAAATAGGTTCGTTTGCCTCTTTCTTGAGGAGCAACTCCTCACGTATGCACAAGCTTGCAGGTCTCTTCGAACCTTTATCGTCTGTTGTTTTCCCAGGTATGTAAGCAAAGTCCCTGTAATGGTATGAAATATACATGCGGAAGGCCAAAGTGTCACCACCTGCTAGCACTAGTGAGACCAATTGCGGAAGGCCTGCTACGAAAGTCAAGGAATACCAAGAGATCTACCAGAGACCAATTAAGGCAATTGTAAGCATCCTACCAAACCCGCTACCAGAAGGATTACCAAGAATCTACGGAAAGACCAATTAGGCCTACCGTTGGAGCCCTACTACGGAACCCATACCGTAGAGCTATCTAAAGGATCGCTTACCAATAGAGTAACTACCGAAGGATGATTGTTAAGTGACGGTCCGGAAGAGTTAGCAATACGGAGCGGTATTCCAGTCCAGAGAGATACCCGTAAAATGACATAGCGTATAGTTATGTAACTATCAAATGTATAGGGGCTTAGGGTAACCTGGCCATAGGAAGTCTTATAACTAGAAGTAGAGGGGCTAATTTGTAAGGGACTCAAGTTAGAAAAAGAGAGGGCTCATCCAACATCTCCTAGATTGTAATAACCAAGGAATGAATACTTGTCTAGAGTGACGTAGCCGGATTAGGCCGAACCACCTATACTCCGGTGTCTTCGAATGGTATTCCGGAGAGTACTTCTGTACATCTTCAGTCCCAACAACAGCCTCACCAAACATTTTTGACAATATGCATAAAATCAAGACAATGCCTAACAGATAAATGTCTCCAATAGGAAGTTCCCAAATATTGAAATTTTTTCCAGATGTTTTTGGGTAGATTGGACGGACACCGAAAACATTCTCAAGTCTTTCACCTTTTCATAGATCTCTTGAGAACTCAAAGGTATATGAGCAACACGTGTTCCAGTTTCCGTTGAATAACTTCCTTTTTTTACGGTACGGGTGTGCTGATGGCACAATCTACGATGACACATGTACACGTTTTTGCCAGAAAACTTTAGACGATCAGAACAAGTGTCGTCCTCACATATTGGGCAAGCAAATGCGCCTTTTCACCGTGTATCCAGATAAATTCCCGTACGCTGGAAAGTCATTCACTGTGTAAAACAACATGGCACGAAGTGTGAAGTTTTGTCTGCCGTAACTGTCATAAACCACTGTCCCCTGATTCCATAACATTCAAATCGTCAATCAGCGGTGCAAGGTATACATCGATATTATGTACGGGTTGTTTAGGACCAGAAATCAACAATGAACATTATGTATTTTCGCTTCATACACACACCACGAAGGAAGATTGTAAATCACCAATAGAACAGGCCAAGTGTTGTGTTGACTACTTAGAGTGTCGTAGGGATTCATCCCATCTGTACATAGCCCAGTCTCAAATTTCGATTATCACTGGCAAATCTTCAAATCTCTATCGATAGTCCTCCATTGTGGTGAATCAGCTGGATGTCTCAGCTTATCATCATTTTTCCTTCCTTCTGCGTGCCATCTTAAATTTTGGGCATCTCTGACATTTGCAAACAGACGTTTGAACCTTGGTATTATGGGTAAATACCAAATGACTTTTGCTGGAGGACTTTTTTTCTTAGAATTGGATGATTGGCCGTCCTTATGTTTATAGCGTGACAAATGACATTTTGGACACTGATTCAAATGTTTATTCTCTCCTCTGTATAATACACAACTGTTTGGACATGCGTGTATCTTTTCGTACTCCACACCCATAGGACACATCAACTTTTTTGCATCATAAGTGGATGTAGGAAGATTGTTATCATCTCTGGAAGCATGTCATGGAATAGTTCTAGTATTGCCGTAAAACTCTTATCACTCCAGCCGAATCATTGCTTTCATCAGATTGAACAAGTGTAGCACGGATGTCAATTTTGAAATTTGGTGCATCCGGGGAACAAAGGGGACCGTGATGCGTCCCTAATCTTTGATATTCATCGGGCTTGTCTGTGAAATTATCCTCAACATCTTGCAGCATAGAGTTCAGTTGTTCAAATTTTTCACTATCATCGTTGATTTCATTGTCACTCTGATCACACTCATTATCAGGAAATGTGGTATCATCGGTAACCATTCTTGGTTCACTGTTCTGCTGGGTGGAAGTATGCACCCTGCTACTAGCTTCTAAAGACTCGCCATGCAAAAACCATATCTTATAGTTTGGCATAAATCCACGTTGTGATAGATGAAATCTGATAGCATGTAGGTTAGGGAATTTGTTGCAAAGTTCGCACTGTGCACATGGACAGGGAATGTGAGTGTCGTTCATTCTTTTCTGATGATAGAGAGCTGCTTTGCAAAATTCATTTCCACTTTCGATTCAAAATAATTCCCTCGCAGACCGTACATCCATTCACGGTCCATTCTACAAACAACCAGTCAAAATTTTAAAATATTTAGAAAAAAGTGTTATAATGTATAATACTTAACAACATTTAAAATATTAAATATAAAAAATAACAATAACTAACCTATCTTCGGAAAAGGATATATATCGATATGGTTCTCGCACGGCGAGTCTGTATAATATATATAATACGCTATCTTATATATACTACTTGGTTGTGTTATATGCATATTTATATAATGTATATACACATCTATAATATATGTATTGTATATACTACTTGGTTGTCTTATATGTATATACACATCTATAATATATATACTACTTGATGATATATATATATATATATATATATATATATATAATATTATTTGGTTATTTTATTTTGTTATTTTATATATGTACATCTACTCAACTAACTAGCTACTAAATATAAATAAACTAACTACACAACATTTTATAGAACACCTTGCTGGCATATACATTATTTTGTGGTTATTCTATCGTGTTATATATATATCCTCCTGCAACTAACTATTTTATATAAATCAACAAATTATACAAACAATTATGCATGATAAATTGAAATTGATTTAGGTTGAAAAAAAACTAACCGGTATTTGGAAGGACGATGATCAAACGGAAGCGGGTGGCGAGTGAAGACACGAGGAGCTAGCTAACGCGACTACTACTACTACTGCCATCTTGTGTGGTATCTAAATGAAGAAAACACAGTACAATTGATACGTCAATTCACCAAGGTCGTTTACTTCTCAAAATTCACATAAACAATGGTAAGATAGCAAAAAAACATTGAAATTGGTTAAATCATTTCATCGAACACCTTGCGAGCGTATAGTTTATTTTCTAAATTGCCCACATATTGTATTTCCAATCAAACCAATCAATCAATTACACTCCAGAATACATATATCAATCAACAATTACATATAAACAACAAATTAGGACCCAATTCAACAAATTTCAAAGTTTCGAATCGGAGAAAAACTAACCCCGATTCTCTGTTGGCGTTGGATTTGGGCAGCAGCAGCAGACCGCGGGGTAGTGGCGCGACTGGGGCGGCAGGAGGTGGCGGCGGTTGGGGCGGCGTTAGGTGCGGCGGTGATGGTGGCGACCGAGAAGAAGAGAGGGCGATTTGAGGGCGAGTTGGATAGTAGAGAGAGTCGAGGAAGAAGAGAGGCAGTAGAGCTTCGACAATATGTCGAGTCGGGGCGCTAGGGTATTAGAAATAAGCATCATTTTCGGCGGTTCCTATATACAACCGCCGAAAATAGCCAACTCAAAAGACCATTTTCGGCGGTTGTATATAGGAACCGCCGAAAATGATGCTTCGATTTGGCTATTTTCGGCGGTTGTATATAGGAACCGCCGAAAATGATGCTTCGACTTGACTATTTTCGGCGGTTCCTATATACAACCGCCGAAATAGCATGACCCAATACACATTTTCGACGAAAATTCAAAAACCGCCGAAAATGGGGGGCCGAAAATGGCCATTTTTCTACTAGTGAGTATTGATATATTCAGAGGGTTAAGTATCAGGAAATATACCTACCCTACTTTGAGACACATGTCCTACACTATCCTTATGGATCTATACGAGCATATGCCTTCTATGACAGGTCAATTTATGAATGCGAATAAAGAGTGCAAGAATTCAAATAAGGTTAACCCCTATGTAATATAATTTTAATATAAACATGGTAACGAATAACTCTCCTTGACACTTACAATGAAGGTAGTATAAGCTATATTAAGAGTTTGAATTATTATATACACAAAAAGTGAGTGGAAATTAAACTTAAAAGTAGGAAAACATACCCCTTGACTTGTAACAGGTATTCTATACGTGAACTTCCTAACGTTATATACAATCTCTAAGAATTTTAGATCCTCTATTTATTACACCTAATCGTCCTATTTTTGGAAGCCTTGGAGTTTGTGGATTAACCACGTTTCAAAGAGGAAGAAACAAACAATAACTTGACTGTCCTGTTACCAAACTGTAGGATTCAAACTGGAAACCCTTGTTTGAGATGGTACTAATATTAAGAGATACTTAACCTAGGCTGAACATACGGTTCACCTTTTATGGAGTTTAGATGAAATAAGAAAAACCAAGCTTTAAAGACGGAGGAAATAATACTTTATGGAACTGTAATTGTTGATCGAGTTATGAAAACTTTTCCTTGGAGTCTAATGTGACTGTCTTTGCTCCAT
The DNA here is from genome assembly GCA_023374045.1 of Limonium bicolor. Taxonomy (NCBI): domain Eukaryota; kingdom Viridiplantae; phylum Streptophyta; class Magnoliopsida; order Caryophyllales; family Plumbaginaceae; genus Limonium; species Limonium bicolor. The sequence goes on along the minus strand of CM041776.1, from coordinate 330,911,549 downwards.
GTAATGACAACTAAAGTTTAGGCAATTATCAAGCCCTGGTGAGTTAAATACTAGGTGAGCCTTTTAAAGAGATGAGGGTATTCTAAGGTATAAGTCCATAACTGAATTTATTACTTGTATGATGGATTTAAGAGTTAAACTGATTGATGGATATAATTATTAGACAGTATGAGCCTAGATGCTTTAATAAGAATTTATCTTTTATGCCAGAGGAAAAACTGGCTTCCCCGCTTGATGATTTGATCAAAGGAACTTAGTTCCGGGGATTAAGGAATACACTAGATTCAAGTATAGGTTATAACAGTTATTGGGATAGTTGTATAATAGTCAAGGAAAAAGGTACATGTAGTAATCACCACGTCACAAAGTTCGATAAGATAAAATTGGAAAATGACAATTATGTGATTGTTTGATATTTGACGTGGGAGGTCGAACTTGATCCTGGTCAGATCAAGGAAAACCAAACACAAAATGGAGTGGAGGGATAGTTCAACATTGACGCTGACCCCATCAGGGTTGGATGATTCCTGAGACTCCCTACAAGTGGTCACATATATTTTTGTGATGTGTACGTATTTATTCTTAAATCGAATATAAAGTTTGACTAATAAGTATATGAGATGTAGAAGGTGTAAATTAAGAGTTAAGTTGCCCAAGTTACCCTGGAGAGATTAAGTAGCTAAAACAACTCCGCGTATGGCGGAAAAATAGTCAGTTGTGAGGGAAATACTAACCATTAATATCCCGTGAACCATGTTAAATTAAATAGGAGATCAAGAGACAATTACCTATATAAAGAATATTCTCAAGCTACCTTCTAGGTTATGGCCAAATTGTCATCTGGAAGGAAAGATCGACTTCCATGTCTTTCTTTATAAATGCAAACCCAATATATTAAATGGGAACCTACCTATAAGCATGGTAGAATATAAAGAGTAGAAACATTATACTAATACACACATGAGTTGACTCACAACCACAAGAACATGTTCAATTGAAAGGAAACTGTATCTTGTTAGAAACCTTAGCAGGAACCCTACTGTGGTATACCTGATGAACAGACGATAGTAATCATGTATGTACTACCGATAAATAGTGAACCAATAATATCAAGAAACCTTCTATATTATAAGATGCACAGCTCGACCATAGCTCATACTTTACAATTGAAAATGAAAACTGAATATGGTGACAGTAAACTCAGATACCAGAATCACAAGATGATAACCTGAAGATCAAAGAGAGAGATTTTAAGTAAGCCCCAATATTAATACAAGACCCGAGCGCCGACGATTACAACTACAAGAGGCGATTAATGGAAGTGTGTTACACACGATAGTTTAAACAAACCATGAGATAATATTGGAAACATACAAGATAGTAGATCACCTTCACCGTACACACGGGATTCAAATATAAAACCATACTAATGCACTATGGAACGTGTCAAAGAGTGCATAGATTCTTGGGGGCTATACCTCGTAAACGGACAGAAGTCATATGCTGACGTCCGTAGGAGAGACCTCGAGTTTGTAGTAGGCGATCGAGTCTTCCTTAGAGTTTCACCTATGAAGAGAGTTTTCAGATTTGGGCAGACGGGCAAGCTTAGCCCGAAACATGTAGGACCGTACCTTATTACGGAGCGAGTGGGCCCTTAGCCTACAGATTAGATTTCCCTGTTGAGTTTGGGAGAATGCACAGTGTGTTTCACATTTCTCAACTAAAGCAGAATGTGCCTCACCGTCACATACCTTAGAGCCCGAGACACTCGAGCTAGACCCTACACTTAGATATGAGGAGACCCCAGTTCGCATTTTAGACTATAAGACTCGGGGGACCAGGAACAAGACCATTATAATGGTCAAGGTTCTGTGGTCAAACCACGACATTGAGGAGGCGACATGGGAGTTAGAAGACTCCATGCGAGACAAGTATCCAAGCACTTTTCTCTTAGTTTTGTGTATACTTGTGGGGGATACGTGGGCGTAACCCTTTTTAAGGGGGGTAGAGCACCACATGCGACTTGCATATCTGTAGTCTATACTAGTTTTGTATTTGGTTGATTGTGTTAGATTGTTGCGCATGTGTGCAATTGGTTGAATGGTTATGGATGTGTTCTATGTAACACTTGGTTATTGTTATGTCCTATGTGACACTTGAATGGTTATTTGTGTGTTCTATGTAACACTTGGTATTGATGTGTCCTACGTGACACTTGGATTAACACTTGGATGGTTAATAAAAGTACACTTGCTTACTTTGCAGTATATTCATTCCTACAATCACACAAGAGATTTACTGCCAAGGGTTCCACTGGTGGAACGCGAGCCTTTAATGACGGTGCTTTAATCACGGATTTAACAGACACCGTGATTAATAGGAAGGCCGGAATTAATTAACGATGTTTATTGAATTAACCGTAATCAATAATCGAGCGGAGGTAGGCGCCCCTTTTTTAGGACAGACTTTAGATGACGGTTATTAGTGAAGCCGTAATCTAAAGTCCCGTGTTGACGCGTGCTTTACGGTCAACGGACTTTAAATTACGGTTTTACTAATAACCGTCAGCTAAAGTCCGTCCTAAAAAAGGCGCGCCTACCTCCGACTGATGGTCAACGACGTCCGTTTTGACCTGACGCCAAATATTTCCCGCATTATTTGATTTTTTTCGACTCCGCGCGTAATCTAAATTACAGTTAACGACGTCGTTTTACTAGTGTATTTTAGATTAAAAAAACTTTATATTAATGTGTTACCTATGTTTGATCGACTAAGACTCATGGCATAATGGTCGTGGGTACATGAGTCAACACCATCGATCTTGAGTTCGAAAACCAGCATATGCCAAATAATTTTTGCGCTATTTTTTTAATTTCGTTACACTTTAGATTACGGTTCTTTAGGAACCGTCATTTAAAGTATGACTTTAGATTACGGTTTTCATGTAAACCGTAATCTAAAGTCCTTTTAACTAGAACATTTGTCCGTTTACTCTGCACACTTACAGTAACTCTTCTTCTCTTTCGCGCTATCTTCCTCACTGAAATCGCCTCCTCTCTCTCAGTCACCTTGCTAACGGCCATCGCCGCCGTCACTCCCACCACCTTTGTCACTCCCATCGCCGCCGTTACCACCCATCTACCATTGGTCTCACTGTCGACGTCTCTATCGCGTATTGGGTATGCGATCGATTGATTGTCGTTTTTTTCTAACTTTGTTCAGATACATGCATTTCGATTGCAAGTTCTAACCTCGTTTGTATCGAATCCTGAGAGTGTAATGGCAAATGTTCTAACCTTGTTCATATATTTGTGCCCAGATTCACAGTTAATTGCAACCTAGTTCGTGGGCTGATTTCTACACTACTTGCCCACTTCGGTGCTTAAACGGTAATTTTGCAAACCAAACTGTAAACGGTTGTATTTATTTATTCTTAGCATTTAGTATTACAATTAATACATAATAGTGTAGTTTTAAAAATGCTACTACTTAAAACTACCACAGGAAAGAAAGTAAGTTCAAGTATATTACCGATTCCTGAAAATAGCTCATTTTCAACTGCTCAATCTGCTATGCCAGATGCTCACTGTTTGATTCACAAGCTGTGACAGGAATCAACAATGCTATTGTTATAACCACCAGAAAGAATAAGATGAGTTTCGGTATTTTAATGGTTCTAGAATGACTAGTTTCAGTCCTTCAATCTGAAGTACTGCAGAGAAGGTCATAAACTTCATTTACAGTAGAAGAAGATAAGTTTATGTATGTTACCAGTTCTAGATGGTGCGTGCGAATTTGACTTTGATAAAAACTGATTTGGAGACGTTAGAAATATAGGGGAGATGCTGTCGATTTTTTCCACGGTTTAGCTAGCATTTAACCTTGATTTTTTGATGAATTCTAATGTTGTCGTTTTTCATTTATCCATCAGGACTACGACTTTATTTAGGCTTCCGACCTCACCGTCTTAGCATCGGCTAATCGTCTACCAGAGGTAAGATTTATATATATACATATAATATTTGACAAACTACCAAACATAGTTATCCGCCAAGATATACCTAATAGAGGTATATCTTCGGCAGTCCCTGTCGGGACTGCCCATGATTGTTAAATCTCACACCTAGGGTGTGAATGTGCTTTTAATATGTACTTTATTGATTATTTCAGCAGTATCTCTTTTATTGTTCTTCGAATGCATATATTATTGATTAATATCATAATATCGTGCATTTGAAGAACTGTAGGGAGATGCTGCCGAAATTTTCAATAAATTACATATTAAAAACACGTTCACCGGTGGGATTTAATACTCATTGATGGATTTAGGTTGATAAGATACAAAAGTGTAAAGACTCTGCCACGGGTGACGGTATGAAATGGCTGCCTTCATATAAATAGCTAGAAGGAGATGGAACGTTCGTGGATTTACAGCGGAATTTGGACGACAAGTTTTTAGAAGGAGTTGATAAGTTATGCACGGTGTTGGCGAACAATCTGAAACCTACAGACAAGGGATACATATTTTGTCCGTGTATCGACTGCCAAAACAATCTGAGATATTGCGGCGTTGAAACAATTAAGGAACATCTGATCCGCCGCGGTTTTACAAAAGATTTCCAAGACATAATCCGATGGCATGGTCAGAGTGCGTTCGATGTTATTAAGCCTGACGAAGGGGATAATGGTCAGGCAAACACAGAAACAGAACTTGGTGATGATACAGTTGCGGGTGATCCAGAAGACGTTACAGCGAACGTTGAGCCAGATTTCTGGGATGATGACATTGAGACTATGCTCGAAGATGTGGAACGACATTACTCTAACACGCCAGACAAGTATGAAAATTTGTTGGATTCATCCAAAACACCGTTGTACCCCGGGTGTGACCCTACAAAGTTAAGCAAGTTGAGTGTCATCCTCAAGCTATTCAACTTGAAAGTGAAACATGGCTGGAGCGACGTAAGTTTCACTGACCTCCTGGAACTATTGAAATACGTTCTTCCGATGGACAACGTTTTACCAACGACTACGTACTCAGCCAAAAAACTGATGTGCCCAATGGGTATGGAGTACCAGAAAATTCATGCTTGTCCAAATGGTTGCATGCTGTTTTGGAAATCGGATGAATTTGCTGAAAGCTGTTCAGCATGTGGAGCGTCACGGTATAAGAAACAACAAACTCACATCAGTGGTAGTAAGAAAGGTTCACCAGCTAAGGTACTGTGGTACCTGCCCATCATTCCAAGGTTCAGACGTTTGTTCTCCATTGAGAAAGACGCAGAGAATCTTCGGTGGCATTCAGTTCACAGGAAAAAGGATGGCAGATTGAGACATCCCGCTGATGCACCACAGTGGAGAAACATAGACGTAAAATTTCCTGAGTTTGGTAACGAACCGAGAAACCTAAGGCTGGCTTGTGCACGGATAGGATGAACCCTTACGGTACTTTGAGTAGCATACACAGTACCTGGCCTGTGTTTTTGGTTATTTACAATCTACCGCCGTGGTTATGCATGAAACCAAGACACATCTTGTTGTCTTTGTTAATATCGGGTCCAAAGCAACCGGGCAACAAAATTGATGTATTCCTACAACCTTTGATAGAGGATCTACAACTCTTGTGGAATGAAGGGGCTACGGTTACGACTCATTCAGTAAAGAGGACTTCAATTTGCGTGCTATGTTGTACTACACAATCAATGATTTCCCGCCTATGGTAATCTTTCAGGCTATTCAATCAAGAGGGCGTTGGCGTGTCCGATTTGTGGTGAAAACACTTGTAGCATCCGCTTGAAACATAGTGGCAAAAACGTGTATATGGGCCACCGAAAAATGCTTCCAAAAGGACATAAGTATCGAAAGATGGCGAAAGAACGATACAAGATCCCAGAAGAAGACCATTCTTTCTTTGGTGTCTGGCAAAGCGAAATCATTCCGCCACTACTTGGTTGAGCACTGGATCAACAGGGTGCCCCCACGTGAGCCTCCGCCGTATGTTGTGTACAACGGCATGATCACTGAAGAGGAGTGGAAGGAGTTCGTTGAGCGGCACTCCACCCCCGAGTTCAGGGTATGTTTGTGTGTACTCTTTTCTGAATTAAAGCTCATAATGCTTTATCCCTGATTTTCTAATTAATTTTCTGTTATACTTTCTTAACAGCAAACACAAGAACAAGCACGGCAAAACCGTGAAGCTAATCTCTATCCCCACACCATGGGACAAAGGGGATATGTGGGCAGCCTCGACATGTGGAAAGAAGCTGGTCTGCTGACACAGAGGAACGAGGATGGAAGTGAATGCCCGATCGAGGATGTCTCTGAGGCGAGGAGGGTGCAGATGTTCGTACTGGGACGCCAGAAAATGACCAGCGAAGGTCAGAGGATATTTCCTCATGCTGCGACGGAACAACTGGCTAACCAAATTGTAAGTGTTTTAAAGTAGCTGTTAAATAATTTACTAATATACTCAAGTGTTTGTTGATCTTAAATTAAGTGTCAACTTCTTTGAAAATTGGACAGTACGAGGCGGCACAGAGAGGAGAAGTAGACTTATTCGCTCCTCCTTCTCAAGACGACGTGCTCAATCAAATCCTTGGGAAGAAGGATCACCCGGGGCGTGTTAGAGGATTTGGGGGAGAAGTACGTCAGAAGAACGTATTCCCACCATCTACTAGGAAGGGTCAGATGAGTGCTGCTGGAGTTGAGGCGATGGTAGAGCGTAAGTTCGCTGCTGAGCGCCAAGATAATGAGGAGAAATAGGCTGCTGAGCGCCGGGCTATAGAGGAGAGGCTGCAGGAAGCGTTGAATTCGATCGCACATGCGACTACTCAGCAGCAGCATGATCCTCCTCGACCGTCTTCCTCGTCTAGTTGTGCTCCGGCCGCTGACCCGTACCCGTTTGCCAACATCCAGGTTAGCTTTGTTTAACTATTTTTCTCCTTAAATAAAGTCATTTAAATAGTATTAGATTGGACTCACTTATTTATTTCACGTATTATCTCTGTTTTTTAAAGGAGCAAAAAAATGCCGTCTCCAAATACCATTAGAAGGGCACCCTGTAGATGTGGCCTACGGGACGGTGTTGTCATCAGGTCCACTCACACTCATCAGTTTCGTACGTCTACCCCCATTCTACGCGCGTGTGACCTTGGACCTGATAATTGATGGATTTGAGCATGCATACCTTCCAATGGCGTTTGACAACAAATGCACGCTGATCGAAGCGAAGGAGACATATTGCCTTGGCCAGCATGTTATATTGTTGTCACCGATGAGGTAAGACTGTTTGACAACCATTTAGTATCTAATAAAATGCATTATTTAGAATTAAGTGTCTCCACTAATCTATTATAGATCCCTGAGCTTCCTCGCCGCGTAACCCGGCCCAGACTAGAAGAGACCAGCGCGCCGGCGAATCCTGAGATCCCTGAGCTTCCTCACCGCGTATCCCGGCCCAGAGAAGAAGAGATCAGCGCGCCGGCGAATCCTGTCAGAAGTACAAGGGTATGTTCTAGATAAATGTTTAATGTTACTATAATAATCAATTAGTAATTATCTTTACATTTATGCTTTACTGTTTGTGTGTGAAGGGTAAGAATCTAGTGAGTCGGGGTGCGAAAGGTAAGAATCCAGCGCCCGTCCGGGGTCGCACCAGGACTTCTGAGGCGCCTAAAAATAAGCTCTCACTGCCAAAAACTTGTTAATGTTTTGGGGGCTTGTCAGATGAATCTCTACGACAAGATCATTGTGAAGTCAAATGCTGGTACTATCAACTTCATGATGACGCTTCCAAAGTCGATGTTTCACTACGAAGAAGATATGATCACGACAATCAACTTTGGGGACATCAGAGAGATGATGTGTGGAGATTACCTGAACATTAACATTATTCAAGCTTATGTAAAGTAAGTGTTCTTTCCTCATACTGTAAAATATATAATAAGTATCTATGAAGTTGCATTGGCTAACTTTTTATAGTACATGTAATATAATAGAGGTCTGCTTGAGAGATGTGCTGAGAAGGACATGACCTCCATTACTGCGGTGTGCCCGGAGCGTTTATCGTACGACTCAGTCACTAGGGACCCGGGAAGGTTTTGTAAATACATGATTCATTGCTTCAATGTTGCTGATCAACAGAATAAATTATTCATTCTAATGCCGTATCACCAAACGTGAGTTCTGATATAAATTACATACTAATTAGCTAACTTTTTACCTTCATTTCTCATTTCATTTTGTATTTGACATTGTAGCCACCACTGGGCTTTGTTTATATTCTGCGCTGCCACCGCTACTCTGCTCGTTCTAGATCCACTAGGGCAGTGGACAGAATTCAACACTGAAGACTTAATCAAAGAGTAAGTTTTTATTACTATTTAATTGTTTGTAAGTTTTTTGAACCAAAATTAATGTACTTGTTCATTTTGCTAAACGCTTTTGTTAATATATGTAACAGTTGTTACAAAAAAAACCCCTCAGGGAGAGTTTGGTGATTTGACCGTCGATTACATCAAGGTTTGGTAATTCATGTATTTCATTCGTGCTGCTATTATCTTTGTACAATTGTTTTACATTTGTGAATTTTGGTGATTTAGTGCCCTACCCAAAAGGATTCTAGGAGTTGCGGGTACTACGTGATGCGGTATATGTACGAGTTCTGCGGGTACTTCCCAGGATTTAAGAATGATAAAGACAAGGTAATACGAACGCTGTCTTGTATTTAATTCTTTCGGCAGATTTTTTGTGTCTTTATCTTAATCTCATTATGTGTTCCATTCCTTTTCTTGTTGCAGATTAAAGAGCATTTTGCCAAATTCTCGACTTACAGTCCAAACGACTTGTTGCATGTCAGAGAGAGCATGTCAGCCATGTTTATGAGAATGGAGTGGTAGACTAGCTAGCTCTGATGCTGCTATGATGGATTTTGTTTTTCACAGTTTTCTGCACCGTTTTTGTACTGTTTTATGCTATTTCTAGCTGGGAGTCATCCTAGTTGTATCTACCATGTATAGGTTACACTGCTACCTTTGTAGCCCTCTGATTCTGCTAGCTGCTGCTGTTGTAACAGATTCTAGCTGCTGTATTGAATATTTTTTGTAATGAATTGCTAGCTGCTGTAACAGATTCTGCTGTATTGAATATTTTTTGTTGCTATAACAGATTTTCGATCTGGTGTATATTAGATGTTATCTCTCTGTTGCAATTGTGCGCAGAGAATGAATTTGTGTTGTTGGTATTTGATTCAGGTGTTTCAATTGTGCAGTTTCTGCACATTTGTTGGTCTGATGCCCTCTGTTGCTTATCTGTTATAATTCTGGCTCTGTTGCAATTGTGTAGCTTTGTAAAAAAAAATTACGCTTTAGATGACGGTTTTAACAATAACCGTAATGTAAAGTCCTTTGGGCGCGCGCGCCAAAAGACTTTACATTACGGTTATTGTTAAAACCGTCATCTAAAGTGTATACTTTACATTACGGTTATACCAATAACCGTAATGTAAAGTCAATGACACGCGGACGGAAAAGGGCCTTTAATTACGGTTTTAAACCGTAATTAAAGACGTCGCCATCTTTATTGACGCCCGCGTAGATTATGTCCAGAACCGTAATTGTACACGGTTTTGGACCGTAATTAAAGGCTCGCGTTCCACCAGTGTTCACGCCTCTGCACTCTATAGGACTGAGTGTTTTGGTATTGCACTTGCAGTGATGACTGAGCGGGATAGCTAGGAAGTTGAAACACTTATTTGCTTTACAGTATTTACCAAGTTATTTGTGCTACGATTATATTGAATGTCATGAGTAAGGTTATGTATATGTACGAATTGCATACACTTGGATTACAGATGGAATGTAGAGGTGTCAATATAGTATTGACACCCAGGAATGATAAGTATACAGAATAGATATGAGGAACTTGATTCCATAGGATGAATAAGTATAAGTTATGACTTCGGGACGAAGTCCTTTTAAGGGGGGTAGACTGAAATACCCCTAACATTTAAATAATTAAATAATGATAACTAAGTATTATTTAGGGATTATTAAACCCTAAGAAAGTATATAAACACTTGGGCGTTAAAACGCACGTAAACTCCTTAAGGTCAAAAACGTGCGTTAAAGCCCGACCTTAAGCTAAACAAGTTAAATAAGCTATAAAACTCATATGGAGTTAATCAAGGATCATTTTATGACCTTTAAAACACAAGTCCTCAGTTAGAACTGAGTAAAAATACAATATGCCCGGGAGTTCCCTTAAAGGCCCCTTAAGGCCTAAAAGTCCCGGAAATACCTTACAAATAAAATAAAGCATTACACTTCATTCCAAAATCACAACAACACTTTACTAAACATATATGATGAAGTTGTAACACCCCTACTCTAATCGGCTCCTAATCGTCTTACTTAACATTGTAATCGCAACGGTAATCTAAACAATTGAACTACTGGTGTCACCGTTCTCACTCGCCCATACGAGTAATAACGTGCTTACTGATATATATATATATATACGAAACATTTCCCACAGTGACAACAAGAGATAGATCTAACCTTCCCAACCAATATAAAATACATTCATAGTGAGCATTCTAAGTATCCCAATCCTATACACGTTTCTAAGTTCGTATCAAAATGCAACAGTGCATATAATCAACTGTAACTAAACTACCCATCGTGTCCCTCTCTTTGTCGACACCGGAAGCTGCATACCTGCAAAATGTTTGTTTGTGGTATGGAATCAGCCCCTCCTGAGTATGTACTACTACCGACTGTCATGCCCCCTCGGCCTCAGTTAATTGGTCAAGAGCATGTAATTCATTTTCATGCAAGTAGTTTAATACAAAAAATTGTAAAGCAACAACATACATTGCAATAAACTCAAATAGCAAACAAGCCCCCGGCTTCACACATCGCATCGTAGTAAACCACTGAAAGCGTTACAACGCTTATATGAGTACAGAGACTCCATTCCAACAAACACTTGATAGTTCATAATTGAGTACGGCGACTCACTCGACCAAACAATCTACAATAATCCACACATGAGTACAGCGACTCGACTCAACCAGTTCACAATTCAGACAGAAGCACAATGACTCAATCAACCATTTCACAACACACATATGAGCACAATGACTCGTTTCAACAAATCCACCACACACAAACACATAGCCACAAAGCATAACCACTGAGCAACAAGGCGAAACAACGAGAATTATAAACAAGTATAATATCTCGTCTTTGGCATACAAGCCCAAATAATGTTCGCCTAATGTACGAACTAATATAGTCGTTCGTATTGTTCAGTCATGCCTAATGACAACGTCTCGTTAGAACGACGCGTCTCTAAGTTACCATCTCCTATGGCGGGTCACCCACGGTAGTAGCCACTCCAGCGGTAGAGTCTCCGACCGACGAACCATCTGTAGTCCGTTAGAAATTTATCCAGATACTTACGGATGCCCACACGGCGTCCTAGTATCGTTAGTTGGTCACAATATACAGTAAGAGCCACAACCTCTTGATTAACTTATTTATACCATCGCATCGTCTTACCATTTTTCCTAACACAGCAGACTAAGGTCGTTAGTCCAATCCTGAGTATGTCGACTCGGGATCCAGTGTTGGATACGAGAGCGGCGTTAAAGAGGCCAATGCTCCGTATATAAGTCTCGGATGATATATATATATATATATATCTTATTATCCTAATGCTACAACGTTTTATTTACGTTCCTTATATTACACATATAAGATAGCATCATTGCCGCTAGTTCGTTTATAATATGTTCATATATACGAACAGTACTGTTATCATTCAATAGTAATAATAATAAAGCAGCATTAATACACAACTCAAGCATATTAATTCACAAGCAGACATTCAATCTTAACGCAGATTTTCACACAATGTCTGAACTGAGGAAATCCTCAGAGACAATCAAGCCACATAAATAACATACCGTGCACCGGGATTATAAGACCGTGGAGTTTGAATCAGCTAAAATCTCTGGCGATCCTCGAGACGCCTCTAACAATCTATTAATATGCATCACACTATGCATCAGCATCTCATACTAACAATACACTACGGCACCCCGTACCGTTACTAATCCCTCCCGGTTTATCCCCCGTTATTACTGTCAACGTTTGTCGGGTTTTCGGCTTAACTCGGGATTTGGAAAAATGTTATATTACATGCGTAGTCGCGTCTCGTATATTTAATATACTTAAAGTTTGAACTTGGTTATCGCATGTAATTCAATATACCCTTGTATATTATATAGTTTGTTTCTATATTTGCATGTATAATTCTTAATCATATATTATACATTTCACCTTAGTATTTATTTTCCTAAGGTTTGTTTTTCCAAGTTTTTAATGTAGTATAATTCATATGTAAAATACTTTGAATTATATAAATCCTTATTATTCCGTATACTCTTAACATTAGAATTTCCATATCCAATGTTTGTAATTCTTTTCTCTTTATCTTATATCATTTTATTTATGATATATATGGTTATTGAACCATATTATATTTTTCCGCACCATAACATTATTTATTTATATACATGTATTGTGGGTCCATTTATTATATGGTAAACCTTATAATATATTCATTCTCTTTAAATGAATATTTCTTATATTATAAATGTTATAACCATTATAACATTGAAACCATATTATAAATTTTTGTTCTAAAATTCTCATTATTTCCGAACAGCACCCATATTCTTAAATATTTACAAATCCACCACATAATTAATATAATGTTATATTATAATTATATAACATATATTATGACATTTATGTCATTAAAACAATTATAACCTATAGTTATAAATTGTTATAAAATACCTAATGTACCATAACCTACTCTGTTTTATTTTAATTCCACCACTCTTCCAGATTTTCAAATCAAATCCAAATATATTCCATTTCACACTTAAATAATACCTTTTATATTATAATCCTTTAAACCTTATATAATATAACCTATGGTTATAAAGTGTTATTATTGCCGAACAGACCCTAGGGTCTGTTTTAATTTAATTCCTTCCACCTAACTTTGCATAATTACCAAATCTCCCCAATTTATAATATATAGTTTCCTTATGTCATTAAAACTATATATTATACATATCTAATAAAACCTTATATATAACTCCAAAAATTACCAAACTATACCAAAAGGTTATAAATATCATTCCTAACCTTATACTTTCCATATTTACGGTTTCTACCACAAATGTTACCCATATGTAACAATGATATAAAATATCATATATTATACTTATATAATCCATATTAACTCCAAATTTAATTAAAAAAATCCCTAAAAATTCCTAATAACCCATAGGTGTATAAAATACCATTTTATACCCAAAACTTTCGGTAATCACCTATATACCCATATGTTATGTAATTTTTTACATGTTAATACATAACTTAGTATAATTTGATAATTAAATTAATAAATCATCAAATCTGGTCAAAGTCTTTTGCTTGGTCAATGTTTGACTTCCAAACATCATTTTGACCCCACTTTCACGGTAATTACATGGATTACCCCAAACTTTTCAATATTTGCAATTTCACCCCAAAACTTTATAAAATCTTATAATTTTTATTTAAATACATTTTAAATCCCAATTTTTGGCTATATTCACCTACAGCCCTCTTATGTTTAATTATTTACGGCTTTGACCCCTTACTTAATAGTAAGTGCATAAAATAAATTATTTAAGCTTTTAAACTTAAATAAAATGGCCTAATGACATGGCCTTATTACAACTTTGCTTTATAACATAAAATTACACATAAATAGCTCAAAATATATAAGCTCTCGGCCTTACTATAGTTTATTTATTTTTCCACATAATGTCATAATTTGACCATTATGTTAATTAAATCACTTAAATGACTATCTTAATTTATCTTAGTCATTTTTTTCCATACTTAGGTTAAAATCACCCATATTAATACCTCACTCTCGGCACATAATTTATATATGCTAGGAAATCATAAAATCATAAGTTTAAGGTTTATACCTTGATTTATGTACTTAAAGCCCTTATACCCATTCGGCAGCTTGGAGGAAAAACACCACAGCACTCACACATGTTTAATACACCAAAATAAGATATGGTTACACTCCAAGCATGAGCTTAACCATAAAGAACAATTAATGTAAGATTTAAGGCAAGATCACCTTAAAATGCTAGGTAATCTCCAATGGGTTTCGGCCTGAATTAAACACACCACATGGTGTTAAATTCACCATATAAGCATAGGGAATAGCTAGACACAACAAGCTGCTATGGTAATAGGTTTTACCTTGGCAAAATGCCTTAAAGAATGATATTTCCTTTGATTTTCGGCCACCCTTGCTCCAAATGGTTAACCAACTGAATAAACATGTAAATATGAAGATTATGAGTGAATAAACTCATAGAAATCAGAAGAAGCAAACCGGATGGAGAATAGAAATGCTTAAGGTATGTTTTTACCTTATAATGTCAATTTTGGAAACCTTGGTCCCAAAACTTGCTTCAGCCAAAATGATGGTTGTTCAAGGTTTAAAATGCTGAGAATGAGCCATGGAAAGTGATAGATCATGAGCTCCAAGTGTAGGTAATGAAGAGATGAAGAAAAAGAGCTAAAATAAGCCTTAAATCATTACCTTAGGTGCAAATGGGATTGATTTGCCTTGAACACTCAAGAACACAGCTTGAGAGGGTTTGGAACTGCCTATGTCTCGGCTGTAATGGGACAAGAGGAAAGATAAAGAAAGAAAATGTGTTTTAATGAATGAAAAGTAGAAAATGGAATAGTAAATGGTGATTCACCAAATTGGCTAGATATTATGTATTAAAGTTGAATGTGCTGTCCTCCTTGCTCCATGCTGCCGACCTCATATGGTTTAAGATGAGTCATTGACCATTGACTATACTTAGTCAATTTTGCTTAAAAATGCACTATTTGGATTACTATTCACAAATGAGTGCCATATTTCTGATTTTTTTAAATCTTGGATTTAGACCTTTTAATTTGGTACATTATAGTACATTAGTATAACAATCTAATCCAATGCCTAACACCACTCAAAACCTACTCAGAAAGTCAATTTTCTCAAAAACGTGCTTTAAGGAATTTTAAAGCACATTTTGTGTTAGAACATGTTTTAGAGCTTGGTTTCCTTTGAGAATAGTTTTATAATGTTCATTACTTCATTATAATACTTAGGAATCCACTTTGGATCCTATTTGAGGTCATACAATCTCTATGGTGTCTTAAAGCACATTTTTGGCTTTACCCTCTTAAGGCATGTTTTGCCTTGTTGAGATCTTTAGATTGTTCCTCAATTATTTAGATGTTTATTAACCATCTTAGATCATTAATAGATCATTTATTAGTTTTAAGGTTAGGGGTATTTCAGAAGTACTCATGATAAATTCCCAGTTAATATAAAGTGCTCGGAAGTTCCCGATGGGGGCCCATAAAGGCCCGGGAATGCCCCGAAGGAGTGCCGAGGTGGCACAACTCCTATAATTAATTCTTAGAGTTCCTAACATCATTATTCAACATCCTAAAGAGGATTCTCCAGCCACTTTCTCAAAAATAAATAAAGTTCTCGGACGAATTTCTTAACGCTCCTTTTTGCCCCGGGAGCGTCCCGGTAGCCCGGAAATTGAGTTTCGAGTTTATATAACCCCATATAACTCAATGTAACACCTTAACATATTATTATTGACTATAAACAATGTCAATAAACACTTGGAACTCATAGAGACTAATTATTTTTCAGAAAATCCTTAAAGCACAAAACGCACCTTCGGGTGTCATAAAAATACGTTCTACGCAATTGCCTTGAAGTTTTTGAGGAGCCACGAGTTGATAATCTTAAAAGGGGGTAAATTGACCATCTAAATCAATTAATTCCAGTACTAAATTCATAGTACAAATGGGGGCGATTTTTGGGACAAAAGGTACCTAAAATCAGCATTTTTACCTTAAAACTTTCATCTTTTACCTAATATAAATGTACCAAATAAATGCTGGAACCTATTACATGTTATAATATGGTCTTAGTACAATATAATGTGACAGGAATTAAATCAAAAATCAATCCCAATTAATCCCTATATGGGGTGCCATTTAGGGTGTATTTTGGCTAGTTTTAGTTAATAAAATTGTCTTATGGTAAGTGACTCACCTAGCATGTGCTATATGATAATGTAGCAAATATATTCAGTCAATTGGAGCCTCCACTACCGTATTCCTGCAAGGAAACAACTAAGAGGATTAGTCTTGGAAGAGTAATGACATAAAATAAGAAAACTAGATCTCCTTTGAAATACCCAGCATTTCTAAGCTTGGAATATATAGGAATAATATAATATAGGTTTGAGTGATATGTCTAAGGTTAGTTAAAGTGGCCCTGGAATTAATCTTCTCTTTAAGGTGTTTTTGTATTTTGGTGACGTTTTGCAATTACGTATTTAACGGTTTCGAATGCTATATTATAGTCTATTTTCCCTCTCCTGATTTCTCGAGTTTTAAATCCCGCAATACTTTTCAGAATATTCTCTCCAACTTATTTAGTATTCAGTTCGAATTCTATTTGACTATTCAAAGTATTATCCTGTTAATTCTCCTTTTTCCTATCTCAGCATTTATATTGGTATTGCCTTTAAATTATTTACAATATATCTTTCTCTTCTATATTACTTCTCGTTTCTGATTTATTCCTCCGGAATTATTTCATCAATCTTCTTTATTATTTTTCCCTGATTTATCAAGATTTATCCTTTAGAGATATTTTAAATTCCAGAAGTTAGAACTCCTTCTTAATTATATTAATTGTATTTCCTTTAATCCTTAATTAGTTTGTTCTCATTTATTACTCAAGTAATTCTATTTAAGGGTTGATTTCTCTTCACTTCTCCCCATCCTCAATACACCGCTCTTGTGTTTACACTCTGTTTTGTTTTCACGTTCTTCTTCTTCAAACCCTTGGTGATTTCTCACTGGTTCCGTCGAGGTCTGATTATTCCCTGGTGTCCAGTTGGTAGATTGTCGGGTAAAGTATTCTACTTGGTTGTTTAGTTATCTATTCGTTGCTTGGTGAATTCTGATTGCGAATTTTGGTTACCTAGACTCCGATTACATCGACGAGTGCTATCAATAGTCCGGAGCAGTTGGGCTCTTGAGGGATTTGGTTGTTCCAGGTAAATTCTATGCTCAATGGTTTTGATTGTGGTTTGCAAATATTGGAAAAGGGTTCGTTGAGTTTTATCTCGGTTATGGTTTGGATTTGGGATTATTCCCCACGTTTTGGAATTGAGGAATTGGATCGAGATTGTGGTGTTTCAATTGTGGTTTTGGGAGTCTTTCACAGGTTGTATTCTGTTGTTTGGGAGCCCATAGGTGCTCCCCATTATTGTATTATTTGCGCTGCACACATTGTTGCAGTTAAGCTCTATGATCTACTCTATGTTACTGCTGTTTCATAGGGGTGTGCACACTTAAGGACTTAGGGTGAGGTGGTTGTTTGACGGTCCCATAGGTGACTGTCCTGGAATTGTTGTTTGGGGTCCCAGGTGACCCCGTGTTCGGAATTGTGGTTATTACTCCTGTTGAAAGCTCCCTACTGCGGTTTCGGTATTGATATGTTTTCTGGAAAAATCATCAACTGTTCAGTAAAGCCTTCTCATCTGTTTATTAAAGGCAATGGTTCTAAAATGTATTTTACAGCTTGAGGTGGAATTTACTCAGTTTTTCTGATTTGTGTGATCCTTTCTGTGTTTTGTCTATGTTTTATGATCGCAGGTATGGATGATAGCTGAGGGGATCGGGACCGCGAATCACCTAGTTTAGGACCACGTATAATAAGGCGATGTTTGAATTTCAGTGTTTAGAGATGTTGTTATGTTCTCAAGGTTTTTATACATTAACGTTATTTTGCTTCCGCATAATTTGAAAGTTAACTTTGGTTTTAATGTTGTTTAGTTCATCAGCCTGAGCACCCATGGGTATTGGGTGTGGCGGTAATGCCCTGGATATTTTGAGATCCGCTGCTATATTGAAGGTTATGTGCATTTGAGTTTTGGTTAACTAAGTTAATTGCTCTTTGAATCAGTTTTATCAAGTTTGTGGTTGTATTGAGTTTTATTAATGACTTCTTCTGCTCGAGGGATTCTCTTGTTGTTATTATATTTTGCATAAGTATTTCTAACAGTTTTTGGGCTCTATTTCTGTATTTAAAACTGCACTTAAGGACCTGTCGAACGTTCGTCCAGATCAATGTTCGGACAGGCCCCGAATGTTTTAGAAGCTCTCTGTTTTGGTGTGTCCGAACTTTGGTCCGAACATTGATGTTCGGACACGCCACGTTAAATTTCTCGGACTTTTTAAACTCACTTGTGTCCGAACTTCCAAGTCCGGACACAAGTTCGGACGCCTTTGGTTTTCAGACCTTTTAACTCTCGACTTGTGTCCGAACATCCATGTCCGGACACAAGTTCGGACGGATGGATTTTCACAGTTTAACTATCTCGGCTTGTGTCCGAACTTCCCATGTCCGGACACAAGTTCGGACCAGGCTTGTTTTACACCTTTAGGGCTCGTTTGGAGTCCGTTTTCGAAGCCGTTTTCACCGTTAGCTTTGTTATTTTATTTCCTATGTTTTAAGGCAAAATCCAGGGTGTTACAAGGTGGTATCAGAGCTTTGTTTTCAAATAAGATAAAACTTGAGTAACCGGATTAAAATTTGGGGGACAAGCCGTTTGGGGAAGTTATGATGGATCACGTGTATGTTGTGAGCTGTTGAGTTATATTGGATACCTTGGTGTGATAATTGAAGGTTATACATGGATTATTGTGTACTAACCAATTGTTGGAATTGTATCATACTTGTTACATGTATTATTGTTATATCTGTATTATCTACCCATGGGTTAGGGTAGTGAGATTGTAGTATATTTGGGAAGGGATTGTTATAGGGGATTTAAAAGCCTTGAAATTCTTGACTCATAATCAGGAGTCCACCTTGAGTAGGGTAGACTGTCAGGCCGATTGAATTTCCCCTACAACACCAGAAGTAGAAGCGGGAGGACTACCATGGCAGCCAACGACCCAATGAGACAGCTTCAGGAGCTCGCTTTGAACCTGGGCCAAATTGTGCAACGCCAAGCCCAGCGAGACAATGTGCCAGAAGACTACACGAAGAGAATCGCCCACTTAAAGCCAACTGCATTCAAGGGGGAAGAGGACCCAGTACTGCTTGAGGAGTGGCTGCGTGAGTTTGACAAGATCTTCGAGGCGGTCAACTGCCCTGCTAATAGAAGAGTCAACGCCACTGTGTACTACTTCAAGAGCGAGGCGGACATCTGGTGGTCTGCCAACAAGGATGCTCTTTTGGCGGGACCTGACTTTGGATGGGAGGCACTGAAGGAGGCCATGCGAAGGCGATTCTACCCTGAGCATTTCCGGATGCAGAAATACCAGGAATTCTCGGAGCTCAAATAGCAGGCCCGGAGTGTGAAGGAGTACCACTCCAAGTTCCTAGAGCTGGCAAGGTTCGCGCCGACGATGGTCCCTGATGAGGCGTCGAAGGTGCAGAGATTTGTGGGAGGACTCAACTGGAGTCTCCAGGAGGCTTTGAGCGTGCTGACGATACCCACCCTCCAGGACGCATATGGAAAGGCTGCTAACCTGTACAGGGTGCAGCAAAGAGAGAGAGGTACAGGCAGGTCAGAAAAGGAAGATGGAGGACGGGGAAGAGACTCGGAGTCGAGACGACCGACATCAGAGGCCACACCAGGACAAGAGGTGGAGGCCTAACTCAGGTGATGGGAGGAGGTTCGATGTGAACCAGAGGAATGACCAGAGGCGGAATGATAGGCCCCAGGGGCAGGCCCAGAGAGCAGAGAGGGCATAGCAGGCACTTCCACTGCAGGAGATGCCACAAGGATCACCCGGGGAAGGACTGTGAAGGGAACCTGGTGGCGTGCTACCGGTGTGGCAGGAAGGGCCACAGAGCTTTTGAGTGCTTCCAGGATCCTCAGGGAGGCATTCAGCAGAGAGGGAATGGCGGAGACCGGACCTACAGACCAGCAGACCCCCAGTCTCGAGGTAGAGACCAGCATCAGGCCCAGAATCAGCGAGGGGATGCTCCCCAGCGTGGCAATGGCGGGGGTGGAAACGGAGGTAACCGAGGTCCAGGGGAGAACCGACGAGCAGCAGCAGAGCTCCGGGGAGGATTAATGTTATGAGTCGGGCCGAGGCAGAGGCTGAAGCAGAAGTGTTAGCAGGTACCTTTTCTGTTCATGGTACTTCAGCTCGTGTTTTGTTCGATACTGGAGCTTCATATTCTTTCATTTCTGAGAAATTTGCTAAGAAATTGGGGCTAGAAACTTGTAAGACTTCTACCATAGCAGTATCTATACCCTCGGGGCAGGTTATTTCTTGTAATCATGTATTGAGGGATGTGGGGGTAGACATAAAAGGGGAAACTTTTGTAACTGACCTGATCCAGTTCGTCCTCCCCGACTTCGACATTATTTTGGGGATGGACTGGCTAAGCAAGTATAAAGGGAAGATCGACTGTGGAGAGCAGAAGATCATTCTGAGAGGACCAGCGGGCCGAAGAGTCTCCTACAGTAGCGTGGAGAAGAAGCCGGGAGTAAAGATAGTTTCAGCTATGTCAATTCTCTCCCAAGTGAAGAAGGGACAGCAGGCATACCTCTGCCATGTCCAGGATTTGAACCGAGCGCCGAGCCCATTAGAAGAGATTCGGGTGGTGAATGAGTTCCCTGACGTCTTTCCAGATGAGATTCCTGGTATGCCGCCAGACAGGGAGGTGGAGTTCAGCGTCGACCTTGTGCCAGGAGCAGCGCCCATCTCCAAGGCCCCATACCGTATGGCGCCATCAGAGTTGAAGGAACTGAAAGTCCAATTGGAGGAGTTACTAGAGAAGGGATACATCCGCCCGAGTGTATCGCCATGGGGAGCTCCTGTCTTGTTTGTAAAGAAGAAGGACGGGAGCATGAGGCTGTGCATAGATTACCGGGAGCTGAACCAGATCACTGTGAAGAACCGGTATCCCTTGCCCAGAATCGACGACCTCTTCGACCAACTTCAGGGTGCAGGAGTCTTCTCTAAGATAGACCTGAGGTCGGGATATCACCAGTTACGGTTGCAGAGAAGGATATCCCGAAGACGGCCTTCAGGACTATATGGGCATTTGAGTTTCTGGTGATGCCCTTTGGTTTGACGAACGCGCCGGCAGTCTTCATGGACCTCATGAACCGGATCTTCAATCCCTATCTAGACCGGTTTGTGGTGGTATTTATAGACGATATCCTCATCTACTCCAGGGATGAGGAAGAGCACGAGGAGCACCTGAGATCAGTCTTACAGATTTTGAGAGAGCAGCAGCTTTACGCCAAGCTAACTAAGTGTGACTTTTGGTTGGACCGAGTGGCATTCCTAGGCCACATCGTCACCAAGGACGGAATCTCAGTGGATCCGGCCAAGATCCAAGCAGTGAAAGAGTGGCCAGAACCGAGCAATCTGACGGAGGTTCGCAGTTTCTTGGGTCTAGCGGGGTACTACAGACGTTTTGTGAAGGATTTCTCAAAGATAGCTAGACCCCTCACAAACCTCATGAAGAAAGTAACCAAGTTTCAGTGGGATGATGACTGTGAGAAGGCGTTTCAGACGTTGAAGGAAAGGTTGACCACAGCCCCAGTGTTGACTTTGCCTTCGGGGACAGACGGATTCGAGGTTTTCAGCGATGCTTCCAAGTATGGCTTGGGGTGTGTCTTGATGCAGCATGGGAAAGTCATAGCCTACGCATCGAGACAGCTGAAGGAGTACGAGACCATACCCGACGCACGACCTAGAGCTTGCAGCAGTAGTCTTCGCCCTGAAGATTTGGAGGCACTACTTGTATGGAGTTTCCTGCAAGATCTACACACCACAAAAGCCTCAAGTACATCTTCACTCAGAAGGAACTAAATATGAGGCAGAGGAGATGGTTGGAACTGATCAAGGACTATGATTTGGAGATCTTATATCATGAGGGGAAGTCTAACCTAGTGGCCGATGCTCTGAGTAGGAAGAAAAGTCATTCTGTGAATTCGATGTGGGTTCTTCCAGACGAGCTAGTTCGTGACTTTGAGAAGCTGAACTTGGAAGTGATGGAGGCGGGAGGAGTAGAGCGTGAGGTGAGGTTGTACCATATGAGTGTCTCTTCCGACATTTATGGGGAGATACTCAAGGGACAGCCGGGTGATGCGAAGTTGGAGCGCATCAAGGAGAAGATGAAGGAAGGGAAAGCTGAAGGGTTTGAGACCCACAGTGACGGCAGTCTGAGGTTTAGAGGCCGATGGTGTGTACCTCAGGGGTGCGTGGAGGTAAAGGAGAGACTGATGAGGGAGGCTCATAACACTCCCTATTCAGTTCATCCTGGTGGTGATAAGTTGTATAAGGACCTAAAGAAGATGTTTTGGTGGCCTAAGATGAAGAGGGAAGTTGCAGAGTTTGTGTCGAGATGCCTTACCTGCCAGAAGGTCAAATTCGAGCACAAGAGGACGGAGGTTTATTGCAGCCGTTGGAGGTCCCAAAGTGGAAGTGGGACTCCATTTCCATGGACTTTGTGATGGGTTTACCACCGGCGAAGGGAGGAGTTAATCAGATTTGGGTAATAGTGGACCGACTCACTAAATCTGCACGGTTTATACCCATGAAGAGGACGTGGTCCATGAGCCAGTTGGTGGATGCTTACATCAGAAATGTGGTGAGATATCACGGGGTACCTGAGACCATCATTTCAGACAGAGATTCGAGGTTCTTAGCTCATTTCTGGCAGCAGTTTCAGAAGGCGATGGGCACCAAGTTGAAGTTGAGCACTGCGTTTCACCCAGCCACTGATGGTCAGACAGAGAGAACCATCCAGACCTTGGAGGACATGCTTCGAGCATGTGTGATGGATTTCCAGGGTTCGTGGGCAGATATGCTACATCTGATAGAGTTCTCTTATAACAACAGTTACCACACCAGCATCAAGATGGCTCCTTATGAGGCTTTGTATGGGAGGAAGTGTAGGACACCGCTATGTTGGAGCGACATTAGTGAGACTGTTGTTTTGGGACCTCAGTTGATAGAAGAGACTATGGAGCAAGTCCGGATGATCCAGAGACGAATGAAGGCAGCCCAGGACAGGCAGAAGTCCTATGCCGATCTCAAGCGCAGACCAGTTGAGTTCGAGGTTGGAGATAGAGTTTTTCTGAAAGTATCGCCCATGAGAGGAGTAACCAGGTTCGGGAAGAAAGGGAAGCTCAGTCCCAAGTTCGTTGGACCCTATGAGATCTTGGAGAGGGTTGGAGAAGTGGCATACCGGCTAGCGCTTCCTTGTGAACTGGAGAAAGTTCACAACGTCTTCCATGTATCCCAGTTGAAGCGGTATGTTCCCGACCCTTTGCATGTGTTGCAGCCAGAGGTCTTGGAGCTGGAGCAGAATCTATCCTATGAGGAGTATCCCATCAGAATAATGGACACTAAGACCAGGGAGACACGATCGAAGTCCATCCGTATGGTCAAAGTCTTATGGTCTAATCATGGAACCGAAGAGGCTACATGGGAGGTAGAGGAGGAAATGAGGAAGAAATACCCACAGCTTTTCGATCAGGTAACCGCTCGAGACAGTAATTCGTTTGGCAGTTTTCGCTTTATGGATGAGTTTTAGCTTCGAGGGCGAAGCTTTCTTTTAAGGGGGATGAGATGAAATACCCAGGAAATTCTAAGCTAGGAATAATATAGGAATAATATAATATATGGTTTGAGTGATATGTCTAAGGTTAGTTAAAGTGGCCCAGGGAATTAATCTTCTCTTTAAGGTGTTTTTGTATTTTGGTGACGTTTTGCAATTACGGATTTAACCGTGTTTCGAATGCTATATGATATAGTATTATTTCTCTCTCCTGATTTCTCTGAGTTATTAAATCCCGCAATACTTTTCAGAATATTCTCTCCAACTTATTTTAAGTATTCAGAGTTCGAATTCTATTTGACTATTCAAAGTATTATCCTGTTAATTCTCCTTTTTCCTATCTCAGCATTTATATTATTGGTATTGCCTTTAAATTATTTACGATATATCTTTCTCTTCTATATTACTTCTCGTTTCTGATTTATTCCTTCCGGAATTATTTCATCAATCTTCTGTTATTATTTTTTTTCCTGATTTATCAAGATTTATCCTTTAGAGATATTTTAAATTCCAGAAGTTAGAACTCCTTCTTAATTATATTAATTGTATTTCCTTTAATCCTTAATTAGTTTGTTCTCATTTATTACTCAAGTAATTCTATTTAAGGGTTGATTTCTCTTCACTTCTCCCCATCCTCAATACGCCGCTCTTGTGTTTACACTCTGTTTTGTTTTCACGTTCTTCTTCTTCAAACCCTTGGTGATTTCTCACTGGTTCCGTCGAGGTCTGATTATTCCCTGGTTCCAGTTGGTAGATTGTCGGGTAAAGTATTCTACTTGGTTGTTTAGTTATCTATTCGTTGCTTGGTGAATTCTGATTGCGAATTTTGGTTACCTAGACTCCGATTACATCGACGAGTGCTATCAATAGTCCGGAGCAGTTGGGCTCTTGAGGGATTTGGTTGTTCCAGGTAAATTCTATGCTCAATGGTTTTGATTGTGGTTTTGCGAAATATTGGAAAAGGGTTCGTTGAGTTTTATCTCGGTTATGGTTTGGAGATTTGGGATTATTCCCCACGTTTTGGAATTGAGGAATTGGATTGAGATTGTGGTGTTCAATTGTGGTTTTGGGAGTCTTTCACAGGTTGTATTCTGTTGTTTGGGAGCCCATAGGTGCTCCCCATTATTGATATTATTTGCGCTGCACACATTGTTGCAGTTAAGCTCTATGATCTACTCTATGTTACTGCTGTTTCATAGGGGGTGTGCACACTTAAGGACTTAGGGTGAGGTGGTTGTTTGACGGTCCCATAGGTGACTGTCCTGGAATTGTTGTTTGGGGTCCCACAGGTGACCCCGTGTTCGGAATTGTGGTTATTACTCCCTGTTGAAAGCTCCCTACTGCAGTTCGGTATTGTTATATTTTTCTGGAAAAATTCATTAACTATTCAGTAAACCCTCTCATCTGTTTGTTAAAGGCAATGGTGTTCCAAAATGTATTTTACAGCTTGAGGTGGAATTTACTCAGTTTTTCTGATTTGTGCGATCCTTTCTGTGTTTTGTCTATGTTTTATGATCGCAGGTATGGATGATTAGCTGAGGGGATCGGGACCGCGAATCACCTAGTTTAGGACCACGTAATAATAAGGCGATGTTTTGAATTTCAATGTTTCAGAGATGTTGTTATGTTCTCAAGGTTTTTATACATTAACGTTATTTTGCTTCCGCATAATTTGAAAGTTAACTTTGGTTTTAATGTTGTTTAGTTCATCAGCCTGAGCACCCATGGGTATTGGGTGTGGCGGTAATGCCCTGGATATTTTGAGATCCGCTGCTATATTGAAGGTTATGTGCATTTGAGTTTTGGTTAACTAAGTTAATTGCTCTTTGAATCAGTTTTATCAAGTTTGTGGTTGTATTGAGTTTTATTAATGACTTCTTCTGCTCGAGGGATTCTCTTGTTGTTTTATATTTTGCATAAGTATTTCTAACAGTTTTTGGGCTCTATTTCTGTATTTAAACTGCACTTAAGGACCTGTCCGAACGTCCGTCCGGACATCAATGTTCGGACAGGCCCCGAATGTTTTAGAAGCTCTCTGTTTTGGTGTGTCCGAACTTTGGTCCGAACATTGATGTTCGGACACGCCACGTTAAATTTCTCGGACTTTTTAAACTCACTTGTGTCCGAACTTCAAGTCCGGACACAAGTTCGGACGCCTTTGGTTTTCAGACCTTTTAACTCTCGACTTGTGTCCGAACATCCATGTCCGGACACAAGTTCGGACGGATGGATTTTCACAGTTTAACTATCTCGGCTTGTGTCCGAACTTCCCATGTCCGGACACAAGTTCGGACCAGGCTTGTTTTACACCTTTAGGGCTCGTTTGGAGTCCGTTTTCGAAGCCGTTTTCACCATTAGCTTTGTTATTTTATTTCCTATGTTTTAAGGCAAAATCCAGGGTGTTACATCAAGTGAGGATTTACCAACTCTTCGAATAACCCTCGTAAAAGGAAATTTGACTACCTTTTTATCGAGGCTTCTAGGATGGAGTTTTGGGATCTATATTTTTTGGAAGCACAAAGGAAAGGAAAAGGAAGGATGCTTGTAAATAAGGAATAAGGGAAGTCCAAGGATGACGATGGTGGCGGAATGGCGACCAACAACAAGGGCAAGATGATTATGGGCTCCTAGAATCACTATGATGGCTAATTCAATGTTCACTAGCCGCATGGGTGCGGGCAATACCCATGATGCTTGCTCCTCTTGTATGGAAAATGTGCCCTGTTTGGTTGCCATGATTTGGTCGTCCAATCTTGGCTTTTGCTTAACTAAGTTTGTTAATGGTTTAAGTAATATTAGTTTGTTCATTGTTGATTTGCCACTTATGATTATTAAGGGTTTGACTGAGTGCTGTTGATCTCCCATGGAGTCGATTATGCAGTGGTATGATCAAACTTTTAGTCTACCGGAAACACAGGCTTCTTTAAGGGACTTCTTGTGTATGGTAGATATATTTCATCTTTTAGGCTTCAGTGGTACCTCTATGATCTCTACTTCTTTATTTTGGCTTGAAACTTATATTATCTTAGTTCTTAGGGTTGTAATAACTCCCCTTTTAATCTAATATTAAATGGTTACAAAAAGAGATCACCAAGGATATGGATAGTATCATCAAAAGATCTGACCTATCTCTATATGATAAGTGGGGCATTTACCTATTCTTCTGTATTTTATTTGTCTATTTAGTTAGGATAAAATTTGTTAAGTTTCTCAGTTAGTGCATAGTTATGTTAAATATAAAGAACGCCCCTTACTTGTGGTTTTATGCTTAAAGTCTTAAACATGTGAAAATGCTCAAGAGAAGGGCCAAAATGCTTAAATGATGTATTCAGGTTCATGGACGATCTATAAGTGTGTGCGTCACAAGGGCTTAATGTAACGCCCCGGTTTACCACCACCATTTACTTAGCCTCTTTTTTTTTATTCTTTAGAGACATGTTATAACTGAAATAACAACTTATATTATACATGTGTCAGTCTTCTTTTTACAAAAGGTCCCCTAATACTATCACCGGGGGTTACCGCCACACCTACTAACCACTAGTAAGTGTAAGGCTATTACCACCACCACCTTAACGTTAGCTATCTTACATTGCTGTTACTATCAAAAGAGTGACACAACCAACCCGTCACTTTACACCTTAGTACCAAAAGACCCCTTCAAGCCAACTACTATGTTAGCTCCTACTCCTATTTTACACCAAAAGTAAAGGGGTATCAAAAGGCTATTACATCGCTAGCATCTAACTAGGGACCACTTGCATATACTCGTATATGGTGGAAACATCATGTGTGATAGACTGGCTGCTACCATTCTCCGGGTGCCTAAAACCCTGTATCTTCTTGTTCCACTCCTCAAGCACTATCTCGGTGACCCCAGGCTGTATACTCCTACGATAGGTGACAAACATGAAAATATAGAAAGTATCGGTGGACTCGTCCTCAGTGCAGAGAAGGTGTCCATCCCAGTTACCCTGAATCCACAGAATACATATACACAGGAAGACACAAACAAATAAAATCAGTAAAAACTGAGTAACACTACCACACCCCGTAAAAACTTATTTTCTCTTTAAAACCTTTGTTTCCAACAATTATTAACAATATAGCAAATCAGAATAGATCACACACCCATTTACCTGTACCAAGAATTATCAAGAGATAATTAATATCATAAACAAGATATTTCCAAATGAAGTCCACCACCACCACCACCCACCTTATGTCCTTAAGTGTGCACACCCCCCTATTGAAAACTTCTGCCCAATAGGAGTAGATCATAGTGGCAGCTCCAATTCATTAGTAGGAGCTTATATTGTTGCCGGAACGTCGGCTTGGCCTTAAAGGCTCTCACAAGAGGCATAGCCTTAGGATAACCATGATATCAACATCACACAATACTTTCCACCACCACCACAAGAGGTTATCCTTAAACACATTTGCAAACCATGAGTAAGATATCATAACCAAGCTTTACACAAGTAGTAATTCACACATCAAGCTCACCACTTGTAAAATAACCTTAATAACATCATAAAAATATCATTCAAGCTCCAATAAATCAGAGAATCAAACAATTTCCAAGAAACCACCTTAGAAAGCTTAAATTCTTATTTTTTGACCAAAATCACTATTCACCAACTTAAATAACTTCCCAAAGGAGTATCGGCCTAAAAATTTAACCATGATCCAATATCAACAACACAAGTATCTCCCCAACATTTCAGCTCAAGATCAATTCGGAAACCCATTCAAACACTCATCAAGGCTTAAAGCACATTTTCTCATTTTTAGCTTCTTTACCTTGTCTAACCGACTTAAATTTCTCCATTCGACTTGATTTTTCAACCATAACCATATATTCACTATTCAAGACTACCCTCAAAATTTGAGCTCAAAATAATGTCAGAAACCCATCCAAACAATTCCTAAAGCTTAAAGCTCATTTTTCTCCATTTTCAAGATTCTTTAGAGTTTTCCTACTTCCCAACCTTATCTCGACTTGATTTTCTAGGATGTTCACTAAATATTCATCCCTAGTTTACTGTATAAATTTTAAGAAAATAAGAGATAGGATTCGTAGATAACAAAACAGAATGACTTAAGAAGGAAAATAAGCTTAAAGGGTGAAAGTGATGTGCATAGATGTTACCTGTCCTCTCCTAGCCATTTTGGAGCTTTTATACCTTGATTATAAGTTGATTGAGCTCAAAATCTCCACCAACCAAGTCACCCACCTTGGAGTTTGGCTTCCACTCTTTAAACTTGCCTTTTTCCTTGATTTTAGCTTAATTACTACCTTAGATTTGTGTTTCCAATGGAGGAGTGTTGTTGCCTAAGCTCCAATGGTGTTTCCTAGCTTAGGAGAAACAAGGTATATGAAGAAGAATGGCCACCTTGCTCACCTACCATGGCCGACCTCCACCCCCCCCCTTTTATACTAAAATTTTCATCCTTATCTTACTATTTGTAATTATTACTTCTAGAATTGTCCATAGCCATTGATTTGTGTTAGGTGACAAAAACCAATCCTAACCACCCATGCCAAACCGCCATTGAATGGATAAGGAGGGGGCAACTTGCCTTGATCATTATTACAAATAGTAAGGAGGTGTGAATAGTAACCGAGATATTTTTCTCCTCCTTCCTTGATATTTTCGGCCACCATCTTAGGCCATGTTTGGCTTGAGCTTTTTATGGGAATTAAGACTATATGTGTAGGTGTGTTAATACTAGTGTGGGTTATCAAGTTTCAGGAATTTCCTCGGGTCACTTCTGAGCTCTCCCGAAGCCTCGTTTGCCCAGAACCACTAAATACTGAAAAATGTAACTAGATTGTCTTATATTAAAAGAAGAAAGATATGATTGTTTCTTTCCTCAAAAAACTCTCAAAAGTATCTAACACACTTCCTAAGGTTGATACCCACTCTCAGTTCCTGAGGAATTTAGTAATTTTCGGGAATTTCAGAAATCTTGTGAAACTAAGGTTTACCGGGTGATACTCCGGGAACTAGAGTTCCTAATGTTCACCAAGAACCTCCATCTAGTTATAACCTTCTCCATCTTTAGAAATTAGGGTTTCCTAAGGTTTACAATTAAATAAGACCTTAATCACAGTTTAAGAAATTTGGGGTATTACACTTAAGGATAAAGATGGGACCAAATGAGAGTCAAAACAACAAATCTCGTGTATTTTAGGGCTGGTCCAAACTTATGTCCAAACATACAACCCTGAAACTAGGTTACTAGAAAAAATTCAAGACTGGTCTGGATATATGCCTATTTTTGCACCTATAGAGGTTTCTATCAAGGAAAATAGGCCTGAACCAGAATCTGGGAGACATAACATGCAAGCATACAACCCATATTTCTTGACCCGGACATAAAACTCTCGCTCGAACATGATACAGCATGTGATACGGGTATGTAACCCAGACGCATGTTCATATCTTATTCCCAATGCAGTGTCGTGTTGTTTTAAAAGGCGGGGATCGAGAGCAAACATTTTGATATTTGAGACATGGCAGAACATGACCACTTTAAACAGAGAGAAGAATGAGGCAATCGAGAGCAACAGGAGTAGAGGATTGGACATTTTCTCTATTACTTTGTTATTTTTTTCCACATTTGAGTAGATGTTTTGAATCTTATTGCTATGATCTCTAGTTTGAACATTCAACTTTCTATGTGATTTTGTTTGATTCAATAAAGAGTGTAGTACTTTTCCTTGCTTTGTTTATCGTTCTCTTATGAGCTAAATGACTAGAGTTCAATAGTTTGTTTGCTTACAAGTGAGAACTACAACATACAGTAGACTACATGAATAGTACGGGTTAATCTAGATATGATAATTTTGTCTACATATTAACCAAGTATTATGCTATAGTTTCTCTTCGTTGTTAATAATTAGAAAATTCATAAAGAGAGTTAGGAATTGGTAATTGCTAATTAGAATCCACCGAGTGGGAGATCGGACGTGAATTATATTGATCCGGGGTTTCATTCTAGAATCAGGATATTATATAGGAAGAAGAATTGAAGAACTAGGGGGAAGTAGTTATTCCTTTTCACAATCCGCTAAAAGATAAACTTTTATTGTTTTTACTTTAGTTATTTGTTCGCAATCAAATCCCCTCAATTTATTGTTATATATATATATATATATCTTTCGTTCATTAGTTAATTCAAGGAAAAACTACAGTAGAAACCGTCTTTTTTGGTTCAATAACCTAGGGAATACTCTAGGAAAACTTGCTGCGAGCAACCGGTACACTACCAATTGGTTTATTCCCGTACACTAATGTAGTTAAAAAATGGCTAACAATCAGAGATGATGGCCTTTGCCTCCTTCACCGAAGGGGGGATCGGGGGATAGCTACCACTGCATCAGCAACAACAAGTTTAGTCGTTCACGTCTTGTCTATTTCTAAATTAGCAGAAAACTTAACACTTACATCTATAAGAATTATAATTTTAGGAATGTAAAATTCGTTAATCTAAGTGAGTATCCTTCACACTATCTTAGCCAACCCTAACATAAAAATCACACTCGATAAAGTTCCCTTGCATTAGATCATGGTTATCCTTACGGTAAAGCATAACATAAGCAGAACAAAATAGTTGAGAAAACCTACAAAAAGCAAGCAAGAATGACAACCTCCATAAAAAAATTAGGCTTTGTTGTAATCAACTTGTATGTATTCTTATAAACCACTTACATTATTGTTGTGCAAATATAAATGAATATGTTCAACAGAATAATTGGTAGTGAACCTAGTCTTTGTAGTCCAACAGAGTCTTATCCACAGGGACTTTACACCTATTTAGCTAATTACTAGTCTAGTAAGTGTGCATAAATATATACAAAAGTGCATAAATGTAAATTGTGTAGGTTTTTGGTTTGATAAACGAAAAAAAAAAGAAAAGTAGTAAAACTAAGCTAACTTTCTAAGATAGATGTACCCCGAGATGGATCTTTGCACCCATCACCCCTTTATTACCGATTGTCGATTCTGGAACATACAACTAAACATCAGGAACACTTAATTAACTAGCAACCAAAATCAGAGATTCTCACATAGAATGTGAAGCAACACCACAACCAGATGATAGGGAGAGACGCAAGGTAGGCCATTTTTTCGCAAGGGAAGAGAGTGGAGTTCACAAGGAGAAAACTTCTAAATCTTTAATATTGTATAAAGAAGAAGGCAACCTTTTGGTGAAGTGAATAAATAGTTAAACATAAATTCCTGCTGCATGCTACATCCGGTAAGCCGAACTAGGCTAGATATGTGATTAGTTTCCACATTTAGTCTAAGCTCTTGGGTAGGACGATTGTCACTTGGAACAGGTTTTAGTTGTCCAAAAGCCTTTTTTATCCGGCTGCTTTCTACGAAATACAATACATATTAGACTTTCAACCAAAATAAGACTCTTTTATAAGGAGATTGAGTGTTGAAGGTCACTAGTGCTTTACTAATAAACTAAAAATGCGCATTTATATGCCATTTTCTAAAAAAAATAAAGTTTTCTTATAACTGATTAGTTGATGGGAGTGACTCAATGCATCATGATTTGACAAAAGAAGGCAATCTTCAAAGCTTGCACAACAGCCAATGGAGGTGGGGTTTTTAAGCACACCATACCTTTAGATTAGATTAATATAGACGAGGTACATCAAACGACCATAATTGACCTACATAAAAAGGTTAGAACAACCGAAACAAGACACCTTGCACAGCATGGTAACCACGGCCACTACTAATCATAAACTAGTCTCGAAGAGACCTTTGCCCAGTAGCTTTGAGCCATTGTGTGGACAGACTGAAGAGACAACCAACCAAGCATACTAAACCAACTCCTAGGACTAAGGACAAGATACATTAGGTAAACTAAGACCCATGGACTCTCATGCGAAACAAAACCAAAAGAAGCCTAAACTTCAGGTAAGCATGAGAAAAACTAACCACCACTGACCAACATAAGATCGAAAAGACATCCAAGGGATCCACATGCCAACCTATCAATTAGAGACTTAGACGGGAGGGAGCCTTCTTTAAGGCCACATGTCCTCTAATCATCCTGGTGACCTTCTTACCCCTGCCTCTAGTTTGATGCATCGGTGGGAGGCTGGATGAGGACATGAATCGCTTCTCTTTGTGAATCTTCTCAGGCCAACGAAGGTCCTGGACTTCTTCCCTTGTAGCGTTTGTAAGTAGATGATGGAATATCCATTTTTCCAATAGAGAAGAACGATGCATGTTCAATTCCACGAGCCGATCCACAAGCGAAGAGTATGGGGGGGGGGCATTCATGATCCCTAAGTCCATGCCCAACCTGAGTTGAGCTTTAGATCAGTCGAGACTGCAGGCGCATCCCAGGAGCAAATCCAATTCCGAGCCAGGACAAACTTGTACCTGCCATAAAAGACCTTCATAGATAGCCATTGTCCAAATGACAAATCCTTCACTTCCCCATTCCTCCGGGGGAAGGTGCATTCTCTAAACTGGTGTGGGAAAGACCCGTAGTTGCAGCAAACAAGTGGCATATTATTGTATGAAGGAGAGCACCATCATCTCACTATCTTGGGAGCAGGGCATACAACGGAGAATTGGGAGGGAAAGGTTCAGAAGCACCTTGAACCTGACGAAGCAAAAGTTTGCCATGACATGATCATCCATCATGCCAAATAACCAAAACAGCAAGGATGTCGTATGCTCCACAAAGGTCCTATAAGACAAATCTCTTGGAACATTGTAAACATGAACCTAACATGAAATCCATTTAAATTCTTAATTGGCTAGAGACATTTGATAAGTGTCCAAATGAGCATGTTTTATGGGTGTATTTCATATATTATATTAGCACTTTTCTTGCTCATTTCTCCACTTTGGATAGTTTTCCTCTAGTTTATGTTTTATTGGTTATCTTACAGATTTATTGGTTAAACATGAGAAAACCAAGCTAGGAGCAAAGTAGACAAAGAGACGAACGCGTAGGTGCAAACGGGTCGAAAAACGGAGTCCAAACGAAGAATCTAGAGCCGGTCAAAGTTCGCAAAAGAAAACGAGTCAAATACACACGGCCGGGTCACGTCCGGGGATAAAAGGCCGGACGTGACACGGATCGATGTGTTAGAGACGTCCGGGTCACGTCCGTGGAAAAAAGGCCGGACGTGACACAAGGAGATAATCCTGTCCGTGGAAATAAGGCCGACCATGTGTGTGTGTGTTGTCCGAGAAGAAAAGGGCGGACAAGGATAATTGTGTCCGTGTGTTGTCCGAGGAGAAAAGGCTGGACAAAGAGATGTGTCCGTGTGCTGTCCGAGGAGAAAAAGCCGGACAGAAATAATTGTCCTCGCCTGTCCGTGGAATTATGGCCGGACAACACTGAGAGACGTCCACCCAAATAAGGCCGGACAAGACTATGATAGATGACACGCCGACCGTCTTCCCCCGTTTTTCTTGCGGCGCCTGCAAACATATCTATCTACCCGATCAGCAATATCAGGCGCCGACGCTCTCCTTAAATTCCTCATGCGTGCTCCAGCTCTGTCTCCAATCAACCTTCTCCTCTCCTTCTATATAAACCCAGTCCTTCTACGATAAATGATACGCGGGAGATTGTAGAAAACACAGACGATCGTTTACCACACTCCACCATTCTCTTCCATTCATTTTCTCCCGTAACACCATAACACTCCATCTTTTATTTATTTCACCACTCCACCACACTCACTCACGTACTCAGCTGAAGCAGTATATTAAGAGGAGAGAAAAGAGGCAGCAGAAGTGAGAGCGAGTGCAGTCCCGTTCTTCTCAAGCAGTTTCCGATATAATGACTATTTCTATCGTTACTCTATTTTTATTTCTGTCAATGTCTGAGTAATTTATATTTGTGCTTAGGATGGGTGTTTAACCCCAAATAATTCAGACTTATTTATAATACCGAGTTTGCTTATAATACCGAAGGCGGTGGAGTATAAAAAGAGCTGCATGCATGCGGCCAGCCTACACCTATAAGTCAGAGAAGGAAAAAGGAGCAGACCACCATTGCATTACCAAGAATTGTGGGGGGACCACCATTGCATTACCAAGAATTGTGGGGGGGGGGGGGAGGGAGGAGGTAGTAGAAGAAGATCACGGGACGAAGTACACTGGAACAAGAAAAACATTTTGCCATCATTACATGGCGTTCCCGATAAAGAAAAAATGCACACGAACTGGAAGGTTACGAGCGACGGATGGACGATACACCCGCCGTAGGGAGAGAGAAGAGCTAATGGGTAAAAAAAGATGAGACAAATCTCTTCCAATGCTGGTGGTTGTATCTACTATATTTGGTTTGCGAAAACCTACAAGTTTATTTCTGATTTTTTCTTCAAAACAACGAAAAACTACAAGTTAGGGGCCGTTCGATTTTAACGAATCGTGCACTTTTAACGAATCGTGCACATAAAGCTTCAACTTTATGAGGGTAGATCCATTGAAAAATACGGACATTAATCTAATATCGGGCCTTTATGTTAACGCAGGGTTTACCTGCGTTCAGGCCAAAATCAGATTGACAGACTAAATCGCTGAGGGAATGATTACCAACATACCCCGCAACGCGAGCAATAACATCAACATGTTACTGCTCCTTCTCATCTTCAACCTATCGTAAACCCTAACCTTTTACGACACTTTTATTGCCGCACTTAATTACAGTATTGAATCAAATTTATTGATTCTCCTGCACCAGCAGCGCGTTGAATCGATGGAGGGTGGGTTATCTCATCGTTTAATTACGTCAACTACTTTCCAGTTGTGTTGACGTGGTTTGCCCCAATTTTCTTTGACGGCGGCGGCAAGGCGTGGAGCAGTGGAGATCGAAGGGAAGCAGCACAAATTGTGAAGCAATGAAGAAGACGCATTTTGATGCATATTTCATTGTCATCCCTCTTTTTTTATAAAGGTAAAACAGGGGTGTTACAGTCTTTTTAGTAAAAAAACCTCACTTTACTCATTCGTAACCAGCGAACACTGAAATGGGAGCTGAACATTAATCCCAACGAATCGTTCCGAGATTAATCTACACCTTAATGTTGATCAAATTTGTCCAGCCACCACCGAACGGCACCTTATTCAAGAATACTCAGATCAGCCTAGAAGAATATTTTTGATGATGAAGTTCAACTTAGGCTACACCAGATTTTTAATTATATGGAATAGAGATACTTGTTAGACAGAAAATAAACTCCAACAGATAATGTAACCCTCTTTCTCGCTCAACAATACGTATATTTCGCTTGCCTTGCTAAAAAAAAATAGTTGCCCGTAAAAATAATGAAAAGATCAGAAAAGCAAGTACAAGAAACACATGGAAACTAACAATCTAATTATTTAATACGCAATAAAAAAAATCGTAATTTTGTTGTACAAGAGTCAAATTAAAGAGTGTGCAGTTTATTTTTCCAAGCTATTGTATGGAATATTATTTTTCATGGAAGAAAAACAATTTCTTGACTATATATGCTTGTAATTAAGATAGCTATATCTAAGGGTGATTTTGTAATTTAAAAAAAAACAGGGAAATGGGTGCTTCTGTAATTAGAAAATTGGGAATAGGAATGCCTGAAGCATTCAACAACGCTTTTACTTTGTATTTTTTTTCTTTATCTTTATCATAAACAATAATTTAAATAGTTGTAACTTTTATATATAAGTCCAGAATGAAAAAAAAAGTATATCATTGTTCATCTAAATTTAAGCTCTTCAAAACAATACTTGTCATGAATATGTTTTGATAACTTAAAAAAAAACTTATTTTTACCAGTATACGATAATATTTTAATGTGAGGATGTATGTACATATTTTAATGTGATAATGTACATGTTTCAATGCAACGATGTACATGTTCATATGTGAGAATGTACATGTTCTTTAATGGACATCTGTACATGTTTGTATGACCCTCTGTACAAGTTTTCTCCCTTATATGTACATAATTTAATCTAAGGATGTACATATTTAATGATTCGTACAGGTTTATGCGACGATAGATAATGTTTTT
Source organism: Limonium bicolor (assembly GCA_023374045.1). Classification (NCBI taxonomy): domain Eukaryota; kingdom Viridiplantae; phylum Streptophyta; class Magnoliopsida; order Caryophyllales; family Plumbaginaceae; genus Limonium; species Limonium bicolor. The sequence goes on along the minus strand of CM041776.1, from coordinate 330,874,711 downwards.
AATGTGAGGATGTACATGTTTTTATGTGTGAATATACATGTTTTAATGAACATTAGTACAGTTTTGACCTTATATATTAAAAGTTACAAGTTAAAGTTTTTGGGATAAATAAAAAATGAAAAAAAAGACGGATCAAGCGGACGCGCGTGAATAGAAAAAAATGAAAAAAAAGCACTTACTCCTCCGTCCCTATTTGACCTTCTTGTTTACTATTTAGACATATTATTTGATTTCAATATTTAACATATAAGATAACATAATTTTACAAATCTAAGTTTTGTAATGGAATCTTTAATTATATGAAAACTATATGTTGTAGGAATTTGTTTTATAAAATTATTTTATCTTATATGTTTAATATTAAAGTGGAAAAACATGTCAAAAAGTAAATAGAAAGGTCAAAATGGGACGGAGGTAGTATCATGATAAATGTAGCTCCAGCGTAAAATATGTAACCAGGATAGCATCAGGTTCTAGCTTAGACTGATCGAAGAAAAAGAAGCATATGCTGGAGAGAAGACAAAATCAAGTTGGCCACATTGTTCGTACAAATTTGTCTTAAGTGGTTACGTTTAAACGACACTAGGCAGGAATCAATTAACTATACATGCCTCTTTGACCGATTGAATGCTTATATATATATTATATAGAGTGATACAGATACTAATATATGATCAAAATATGCGATTTAATTAGTAATATAGTAGTTATTTTAACAGAGAAATTGGATCCCATTCCTGCCAGCCTATCTTACATGTGGATAAGTCCGTTAAGGAGGAACTGGAACAACCTAAATCTAATGTAAATTACATTACATATAGAAGTTCAAACTTTGGCCCTTCCACTTTCCCAACGCCGCTAATTGGTCAAACATATAACTTTGATTGGTTCTACTTGAAGGTAACTAGGGAAACCATAAAACTGGTATACTCTGCCTAGTGGATTATTTTTTAATCCATAGCTACTCTAATTTGGGACACTTCGCAAGGGCCTGTTAAGATGACCTTTGGGACACCCTCGAGCTACGGCTAGCTGGACTTATCTAGATATTTCAACTTGCTTACTATGCACTTCTATAATGTATATGTTTCCTTCCCTCTTTTTAATGAGAGTCTAATCGGGTACATGATGAATAACAAGTGGAGACCAACTTTCCTTTTTTGCTCCAGGAAAACAAGTGGACACCAAGTCATTCCCTTGGATTAAGGTATATGAATATATATATAAATATAAGAAGTGTCCGTGCCACTAGCTGAACGTGTTAGTGTCATTCATAATTTGATATAAAGGAAAAAAAAAGGAAAAATTCACGATATACCCTTGTTTTCTTTCATAATTCACAATATACCCCTGTGATTTTCGTAATTCAACTTTAAACATGCTTAAATGTTGTCCAAAATTGATGAAACTTTACATGAATGATGCTAAAGTGTTATATTTTGGTCTAATATCAAATTTGAAGCTTTTTAAGCTCACATGTGACCTGTGGGACCCAATGAATATGTGACTGTTCATTGGGTCCCACAGGTCACATGTGAGCTTAAAATACTTCAAATTTGATATTGGACCAAAATATAACACTTTAGCATCGTCCATGTAAAGTTTCATCAATTTTGGACAACATTTAAGCATGTTTAAAGTTGAATTACTAAAATCATAGGGGTATATTGAATTATGAAAGAAAAAGGGGTATCTTGTGAATTTTCCCAAAAATAAACACTCGTAGTGGCCTTGTTGAAAATTATACTCACTCGAGCTACTGTAACTAATGAATCGAGATATATGTGGTAGGCTTTGATTTTGTATTTTGTAACTTATAGAAAAACAGTCTCACTTGAATTAATTGTCATTACCCTGACCCAAGGCTCCAACCATAGCTCATTTATAGTGACATTGCCCTTAGTAATGACGTATCAATTTCACACACACTATTCAAGATTTACAGTGTGTTTAAAACTCCAAATTCCAAAAGTATGCGTACGTCAGTGACCAATATGGAATACTCTTCCTAGCGAAATACTCACCCTAGCGACTCTTGTCTGAGGCTTCTTTGTAAATGATGGATTCTGTTTGATTCCCCTCTTCTTTCTCTTTTGTGATACCGGTGTTTTACTTCATCGAGGACAAATGTTCCTTGAGCAACCGCCTCTCGTTTCTAGTGTTGCATCAAGAATAGAGGGTATCATTTTCCCCGCCTTAAGCTGTGAATAACATCCACCTCACCGGGTGCCACTCTCGACACCATGTGCATAGGCTTTCATCATTACCCATGGAATCTCACACCATGCAAGCAACATGCAACAGTAAACCCATCTACTCCCCTCGCAACATATCATCCCTATTTAGGTTGTCTTTGTGTGCTCAAAAAACCTTTCCTCACCGATACCCTATTATTACTTCACCCATGGAATCTATCAAGATCAATGGAGTCTGTCTCGTGGCACGTCACTACGTCATTGCTAAACTCTTCTCAAACATCCCAATATGTGCTTCCGCATTAGCCATTATTCTTAAGAAACATTGGAGTGACCTGGGCGGGTTTCAATTCACTAAGACGGGTCACAACTTCTTTGCTCTGGAGTTTGAAACAATCGACACAATGCAAACGATCTTATCAAGAGGGTTGTGGACCATTAATGATCGACTTTTTGCTATTCAAGCCCTGGACCCATCCGTACCGGTCGATCAACAAGTCTTCACTTGGATCCCTTTCTAGGTTCAGGTGTACGACGTCCCGAGAACCTTCCACTATTGGCAGTTCACTAAAGCTGCTGCGCGAAAGCCTGAACGTTTCACCGCGGCTGTTGATGATGGGATCCTCTCCAACTTCTGATACTTGTGATTCAAGGTAATCCTGAATGTTCAACTCTCAGTTATCCATTCGCTCCGGATGGCGATGGGTGGAAGGTTCTTTGTTTTTTCCATCTCCTATGACAATATGCCCTTCATCGGCTCTATCTTCGGCTTGTTCCAGCACGATACAAGTTTCTGCACCAAACCTATGATGGAGGATATGGGAGAATGCATTATGGGATATGGCTGGGTACGGAGCACTATATTACTTGATGGAATCAAGGGTCTATCAATCCCCTCCTGACTCTTGGCTTTTCCCTCCAGTTACCACGGGTGGACTCCTGATGCCTCCTTCTGGAGCACAAGATTCTAGCTGGACGAACAAGCAGAGGATAACACAAACTTGGGAAGAGCTGGAAGTGTGGATCTTGCGGCGAAGCTCCGTCAGGAGGTGGTGCTTGCAAGAGGAAGTTTTGAGATTCTTCTCACGAAGGCGTCAACGATGGATTTTTGGGACTTGTGCTTGTCGGAAGCGAAGAGAAAGGGAAAGGAAAGAAAGGCATAATGCAAGTCTAGTGAGAGATCGGAGGAGGACAGTTATACATGGGTGGTGGACAGGCAGGTGGTGCTAAGGGTAAGACGATCATTGGCTCTAGCTGGGATCACCATGATTTCTAATTGATTTTAGGCTGGCTTCATGGGTGGATGGTGCAGCCCATGTTGTATGCAGATTCTTGGTCTCGCTGCGCTTGGTTCTTGGTTGGTGTGAGTAAGAGGCGAAAGATGAAGAAGCGATGGCGTGAGTAAAGGCGGGCGTTTGTTATTGGGCAGGAGGCAATGATGAGGAAACCGACTCACAATAGGCTCCAAAGATGGGAAAGTGGCATTTACAATTCACATTTTGAAAAACACTATGAGAATGTTTTTAGTTCTCCTTTAAAAGTTGATCATCTTGTATTGAGATTAAGCATAAAACCAAGTTGATGTACACATTGTGTAGTGTATGATTTTCTTTCGTAATCCACAAAAGAGCATAAAATATTATGCAATATCATCATTTTATGATGTTTAACAACAATCTTACAAAATTCATTAATCATACTACAATAATAATCACCTCTTTAACCATACATCCTGACCAGGGGTTTCTACTACCTAAAAATATTTCTTGGGACTCCACTAGTAGAGTATCTCCATTAGTGGGTGCATTAGCAGACACACACGAGTGCTAGAATAATAGTACACCCGTTAGAATGTGTCACCCTAATTAATAATGACGCACCGGTTATGATGTTTTTTTTCGAGGGTAAAAGCATGGATCGTGTTCCATTAACCATAGGGCGGATACATAAGCAAGGCAAGGTAAACACTACTCGTACATGATTAGTACCCAAGATTAATCTATAGAGTAGTTTCCTTGAGCAAACATAAAGTCTTGATTAACTAAGGGATTGACAAAGACTAAGTAAGGGATTGCTTAAGAGTTCCAAAAGACCAACTTCAAAAAGAACTAACTTCCACACAAAAACCGAGCCATATTGATAAGTTAGTGCCTAAAACACTATTCAGAATCAACAGAAGACTACTTAGAGACGATCTAGATTTTGAGTCTTGATGGGTATTTCTTCAAGGCCGCATCTCCTCTTATCCATCTTGTTGATCCACTTCTTGCTACCTTTTTGACGTACGGATGAAAACCTTGCAGCTTTGGTAAGGGTAATAGGGGCCTCTTCCCTCTGTTGTTGACGTTGTTGGAAGGAGTTTCACCATTGTGTCTTTTAAGATGGGCAGTGCAACAAAGTGTCGGTATAGGGGGAGAGGCATCAAGGGGTTGAGGGTGGGTTCTTATGTGGCTAGGAGGGCCGAGAGAAAGAGTTAGTAAGGGATCACTTTTATGAGTAGGATGTTTTGTGCCTAGTTGCTTGAGATAAGAGGGAGCCTCTTGGTTCGTCTTATGCATGGAAAGATGGAGGTCAACTGAGACTGAGAGGTTTCCTTGGTCGAGTAGATTAGGGATTAACTAAGCAGCTGGGTGTTTGAATAATCTAGACCACATTGAGGCTACTCTACTGTTGGAGGAAAAGTGCATACCATACTCATCAGGAAGACAAGCTTTAATTTGTGCTTGAACGGGACAATTTGACGATGCTTGGGTGAATATACTGCAGTTTCTACAGATCGAAGGCATGTCATCGAATATGAAGAAGATTGGGCTCTTGTTGTTGATCAGCATCGGTAACCTCTTCATGATTGGTTTGTGGAGATTGATGAGGATGCTGATCCTCGTGTGATCATAGCTCAGAGATTCCGGGTCTTCCATTATCCCCGTGTAGTGGCCTAGTATTTCTCCAGCCATGATGCAAACTTTGAGTTGCAATGGAGCCTTGGTACACGTAGATTCTAACCCGGCATGGTATTGTGTCAAACGAGTGTTCTTCAATTGGGAGGCCCGACTATAGTCTTTGAACCGCAAACAGGGTACCATCAACTAGCCAGAGGCCTCGGAAGAGGACCGAAATCATACCTTGTAGTTTCTCAAACTCCACGATGAAGTAGTGCGGGGCTGTTTTGCAAATCTTGAAGGGGTCATAGCATGCCCAGTCGTCTGAGAGGGTGATTCGTAGTGTTGATGGTGCCAAGTCGTAACGATGAAACAATCTCCTGATCAGACATCTCTTAACCATTAACATTGTCGTGTTTAAATAAGGAATCTCTATTGATGGCGGGTGTTTTGTGATGTTACGAGATGAGTTAGGATTATGAAGGAGAAGAGAAGTTGAGTATCCGAAGCAGCTTGCTAGGAATTGTGCATTGGGTATCTGTTTAAAGCTACTTAAGGATGGAATGAGAAGATCAACAGACGGGACCGTGAGGAGGGTGAGAAGTTTGATCTAAAGCATGCAATGAAGACGTGTGCGAGAGGAGAATAGGTTTGTCATCATTAGCATTGGGGAGGGGGGAAAACAGACGGATGGGATAGGAGGTGAGGAGTAGCATGCGGGTGTTGGGGTATCAGATGGAGCAAAGGGTCTGATTGGGCGGCGCCAATCATGAACCCGTACCCCCTGACGGGCTCTCTTGTGGAAGTCGGTTCACATTGCGACTGGCAACGATGGCGGAGAAGAAAGAGAGTGTGGGATAATAAGTGGAAACAAGGAATTGGGTGTGTTTGATGCCAACAATAACGAGTGTGAACTTGACTTCTCTCACCAGTTAGGATGTTTTTCCTCCTCAATCTTGGTTATTAGTTTTGGTGAAAGGATAGAACTTGCAACAATATAAAGAAGTAGTGAATATGAATCTTTTTAGACTTCCATGTCCTACATAATCATTAACCAAAATCTAAACTATCTCAATATGATGATATCAAAACATGAATTACTAATAAAGTAGATATTGAAACCCAAAAGTAACTAATTAACCGGTCATCTAGATTGTTTACCTTTCTTGGATCTAATTTGTCGATCGTAATTTTGTTAGAAGTTTTGAATTAATCTTGGATACATAAAGCTGAATGCAATATCTTGTATATTGTTATGTACTATTTGTATATGAAAAATGTAACGCAATATAAAAAATATTTAAATAACAAATAATTGTCTAGTTTCCCTAATGATAAATGTCTTCGTTACTAAATATATAAAAACATTAAGCCCTAACTACAAGAAAAAGATAGATAATATAGTGTTAAAAACTCTTCATTCAAAATGCAGATTAAAAATATGTCTAGTCCACCAAACGTCGTGAATTCCCTAAGCAAGACGAAATGAACTATTCTTATTTTGACTAAAATGTATAGCTATCTAAAAAAACGCTTTGCATATGCAAACTGCAACTACACTCTCCAATGTCCTCCTGTCACCTACTTGTTATAAACTATGCTAGAAAAAAAAGGAGCACACATTGGGTTCGACAACTGCTAGGGGCTGCTGTTGTGTCTTGTTGCTGGAAATTGAGAAGCTGTCTACTGATGGTTTTACAGAAGCTGTCAGCTGTTGGGTTTGGTATTTGATGGAACGCTTGCTGATGATTTTAAAAAGTAGAGACAATTGTTAGATCCTGCTGCTGAAAATTGAGAAGCTGTATGCTGATGGTTTTGTAGAAGCTATCAGCTGCCGGTTTTGATTGTTTGGTGGAAATCTGTTGATTTTAGAAATTGAGAAGCTGTCAACTGCTGGAAGCTATTCCCCGAAAGAGCTGATTAATAATTAGGGAATGATAGTTTTCCGATCGGCGACCCCTTGATTGTTAATTCATACGCAAACTACTATTATAATATTCATTACACGATCATTGATTCCTTATAGGAGATCTTTATCTTAATCACACTTGAAATTTGAAAATCTCACTAGAGATGATGGTATGGTAGGTAACTAGGTATACAACAAAGTGTACGGACCTTGGTTATTATTATAAATATATAGTGAGCAGTGGATAGCATATAGGATTTAAAATTGCGGTGGTGAGTTAAACGTTACATACAGCTAGATAAGTTTCAAAGAAATTTCCCGATCTAAAAAATTGCAATTTCCTATTACTATATTGTCTTCTCTATATAAAATTTATGACCTATCAACCCATACGTCATCCCTGGACTTGCTTATGACATCATGCTTACTTATTTTTTATTTATAAATGATTATATTATTTAATCAAATGACATTTCTCTTATCCCTCTTTCTGCGGTATCAGCTTCTCTCCTTCCCGGCGGAGTTGACTCATTTCTTAGATGAAAGGAAGGAGGGTATAGAGAGAGGAGGAAGACGAGGCTGAGACTGAGAGCTTGAAGTTTTCAGGAATGACGACCTGGTCAATGGTCATCATTGGAATTGATTGAATGGCTAGTGTTTGGAGCTCCATTTACGGAGAAGAAGAGGTCTCTATTATATAGCTAGCTAGCTAGCGCTTAGTGGAAATACTACCAAAGGTCGTTAACATTTTTCCATAACCTCATCTCATCTCCAATCTCTCTCTGTCTGTGTTCTACCTTCCAGAAACAAAAGGAGGGAGTGACTTTCCAGTTTGTTTCCTTTTGGTGCTGTTGTCATTTCTTTTTCTTCTTTATTTTACCCCACCTTTAGATTTTCTTGGTAATTTCCCAATCATCCACATCATCTTTTCAATCTTTGGGCAGTTTACTCTCAACTTCTACCAAAGCACTCTCTCTCACACAAAAACTTGCGTTTGGGTCGACTAAATTTCCAGCGCCTTTCTAATTTTGACACCAATTCAATCTCTCATCCATTGGATTTAATTCGTCTTCTCTCGCTTTCTCTCTCGTTCTCAGTTTCCTGGCAGTTACAGTTGACCCCAGAAATATATAACACTTGCCCACAAAAACATTTATCCCCTTCTTGATTCGGTTTTAATTCCAGCTGAGCTCAATCTTTCTTCTCTGGCAGATTAATAACTCCATTGATTTCTCTGTAAACTTACAAACTCGACCACCAAACTCAATTCTCAGCGCCACCCATCAAAAAAAAAAAAAAAAAGAAAACCAAACTCAATTCTCATCGATCTGCTCTCTCTTTCACTCATTAGCTCTCTACATTTATATATGGACAACAAACAGCAGGAATCTTCGATGTCGTCCGGTCAAAGGAACACCGGTAGCAGCGACAACAACAACAACGAGAGTTCATCAAACCCAATCAGCAATGAGCTCAATAGTGGGATGGAATTAGCCAGGCAGCTTCAAAGACTTCTCAGCGATCCAAATTCTCAAAACATGGGTCAGTACTACCGGGAGCAGTTAGTTCAAGGGATCATCGCTTCATTCGACCGGGCCGTAACCATCGTTCAGCAAACCGATCAACACCAGCAGTTAACTTCCAGTAATTCAATGATGATAGATTCACCAAACCCAGCAACTGGATTGCATAATATGTCAGGAGGAGGAATGGGTGCTGCTGTGAATTCACCGCCAATGGTCAGTGGTGGAGGTGGAAGTTGTATGAGTGAAAGCACGGTGGATCACCGTAGCAGCAGCAAACGTGTTGACCCCCGCGAAGGTTCCAGCAAGCGGTAAGTTAGCTGGATCCAAGTTATCTCATACTTCATCCATGATGACAATCATCTCTCCAGGAAATTATAAGATTTTAATTGCCTGCTAACTTTACTTTCTAATGGATGATTGACATGTACAGGAAGTCGGAGAAAAGATGGGTGATCAGAGTTCAGGCTAGTCCTGAGTCTGGTTTTGAAGCCCCCATCAATGAGGATGGCTATAACTGGAGGAAGTATGGACAGAAAGAAATCAATGGAACCAAACACCAAAGGTAACTAACTACTACTACACACTTTTTTCAGTTTCTATATTTCAACTTCATCTTTATTGTTAGATCAATTTATGTTCCTTTTGGTAATAATTGATTGCATATATATGGCTTGTTAAGTATACCATGGATGAGGTAGTATTCATGTTTTCTTCCTTTTCTGTATTGATTTCTCCCCATGCATCTCTCTAAAACTAATATTCAGTTTGTCACTTGCTAGTCATTACTTGGAGATGATTTTTAGCTTATAATCGACAGATTTTGAGAGAGACCAAAATTTATTAATAAAAAAATAGTGAACAAACCACTATGATGAACCTCATCCTCCACCAGTCACCTACCATAATTAACCAATCAATTGCATGCTACCAATGTGGGCCTTAGCTCACTATCGTTATCTCATATTTGAAGAAGTTTCAAGGATGGCTCTTCGTATATATATACAAAATCTTCAAATTGATGTGTACATATATCAACTCTCATAATTTATGTATATATCTCATGTATGGATTACTAGATTTTAAGTGTATTAAGAACAGTCCATATACCAATGTGGGTCTTAGCTCTCAACCGCAGGTTTTTATTCTTAATCAAATTTTGAGGATGGTCCTTACTGTATACAAAATCCTCTCATGCATACAAAAACTCACATAACGTATACATCAAGGGATGGAAACCAGACTTGACCATTTGTCTCAACGTGGGCCTTAGTTCTCAAGCTCCATTCTTTTTTTGTAATAAGTCTTAATAAAGATGATGCAATACCACAAATTTCTAATCCATTTACTTAGTCAGTGATTAACAATTAAGTCCAATTGAATAGCAGCAAAATTCATTAATCCTGTTGGGTGCTACCATCACATTTACAACCTCTGTGAAAGCTAAGGCTATAGTCTTTCGTTACTCAATGGTACAGTTACAAATACTACTAACATATATTACAACATTCTCTTTAACATCCAAAGTTCAAAACACTACAAGAAAAATGCCGGTTTGCTACCGAAACAATTGGTAGCTATAATAGTGAAACTGGTAGCCAAATAGAACGGGCTACCGGGCTACCGCTTTTGTTCATTTGGCTACCGAAATTAGGCGGTGGGTAAACCCTTGGTGGCGAAATCGATTTTTGCTACCGTTTTATGTTAAAATGTGCACACATCAGGAATCAATCCTGCGACGTGTGGGCTGGATAAATATTAACTCAACCATTGGGCCATGATAGTTATTCGCGACATATATACATACTACATGTAAATATATTTAATGTTTGATACTCTAAATATAAATGAAATTTTTTGCCGAGATATGATCGAACATTTGATATATAAAAATTAATAAAATAGATGTAGGTCTGACTAAGCCACATTGATATTTTAATTCACATAATATTACAACATTAATTTTGTACTGTCAAAATAATAAAAATAAAAGTATATGTTGGGTTAAAATTGTATAAAATTTAAAACTAAGCATATATATATCTATTACAAAAACTTTAAACATTTATAAATTATATATATATATTGTATTTATTTTGCAAATTTTAACCAATACGATCAACTAATAAATTGTTATAATGAAATTGTTTAAATTTATATATATATATATATATCATTTACTAATTTAAATTATGTTAAGTACTAATTTATATTAATTTTGTAAATTTTAACCAACATATGTATTAGTTTAAATTATTATTACATGTACTCTATTTTATAATTTATTAATACGTGTGACACTTTGAAAATTAAAAATATTATAACTAAAAAGAAAATTATGTTCCATATATCTTATATGATAAATAAATTCTTGTAGTAGTATGTAGTTTTAATTAATCTTCACGTATTATAATATTTTTGTTTACATAAAGTTCTTTTTTAAATTTCGATAGCTAAAAGGTAAGAAGTAAAATATCCTAAAGGTACTATATTTTAAAAACTACAAAAAATAAAATATTTATATAAGAAGATAATATATCCACTATGACAACAACAATATAGGTTAGTATTCTGAATTATGTAGTAATCATACGTTTAATTTATAAAACAATAATAATTTTATTAACGCTTACAAATATTAGCTATCATTTATTATATTCTAGTACAGTATCAACCGAAATTTCATCATCATTATTAGTCAGTAGCAATTTGAAACTTATGATAGTAACAATTTAGCTACTTGTTAAAAATATTTGCTATCATAGCCAAAATAGTAGCACAATAGCAACCGTAATCGAGTGTTAGTAGCAATTTCATAATTTCGCTTAGCTACATGATCGTAGCAACTTTTAAGATAGTAGCTAGTTAGCTATTGATTAAAAAAAATTTGCTACCGTTGCTCAAATAGTAGCATAATAGCTACCATGATTGAATTAGCGTCAAGCAAATAGTAGCAATTCATTAATTTAGCTACCAATATTGGTAGCAAAATTATTTTACTAAAACTACCGGAATAAAAAATAAAATAGCTACTATTGATGGTAGCAATCTTGTAAGGCGGTAGACATTTAGCTACTGTCTAAAAGTTTAGCTACCATTGCCGTTGTGGTAGCACAAAAGCAACCACTTTGTTAATAACATTAAAAATCAATAGTAATTTTCCAATTTAGATACCAATATATGTGTAGTAGCAATTCTTCGGTAGCTAAAACATCTTTTTCTTGTAGTGAAAACCAAAATAAATACTAGGTGGAAGTCTTTATTCCCTCATTCTCGTGCTCTCGCGGGCATCAACATTGTAAGGAGATGTTTCATCTTCGCCGGTACATGTGGCCATAGTTTCAAACAAAACATATAAAGAACCACAGAGCATAATGCTAAAAAATTTGCTAAGTAATTCAAAACTACCATAGAAAATAGTATATCAAAATAAGCTTACATATACATTCATGCAATCATTTGAATCATTTCAAGTCCATCAAGAAATTTAATCTACGGATAAAGCATTAACATGTTTGTTCAATATTATTTACCAATGTTCTTCCATTTCCAACCAAACTAAGTCTAGAGATACACCCTAATCACTTAATTGGCGATTCAACCTAGTCTAGGGATAAACCCTGATCATATAGGCGATTTAACCTTTATAACAGCACTTTAGGCCCTAAGAGATGTGCATCACCCCCCATGGTACCTTTAAACTATAGTGGAGGAAACTATAGAGTGTCCCATGGAACCTGAGATGTACCATGAGCTGAATAAACATATTTAGGCAATCAGTGCCAAAGTAGTCAACATCAACCATATGGTCATATCATTTCCACTTCCAAGCTCACTTGTAATACCAATTACTTTTTGATTACTCACTCAGTCTATCTTAGGCAAATCACACTTCATGGAGAACACTACAGTTCAACCTGAAAGATGAACAACATTCATAACATATACTTTAAAGCACAAAATATTAATTACATCAAAACAATAATACTCATGGTCGTAATAATTTACCAAGTAACCAGATTAGTTTCAAGATTAGTTCAGCACTTAATCCGATGACAAATCAACCAAAAAAAACGCCAACATGGAAAAGGTCTTAAACCATTATTTTGTTCCTCAAAGCCCATATTTAATTTGCTGGTATATAACCCTTAAAACTAATGAATTTATATAGATGATATAGGATGGTTAGTCTCTAGAATTACCTTATAAAATGTAAAGAAATCCCCTTCAAAGACCTTAATTCAAGCAGAAGCACCTAGGGATATTATTAGAGCACCTAAGAGTAACATAAGAATGGTATAAGTCTTCCTAAATTATTCCCTTGAGCCTTTCTACCAGAATAACATTAGAAATGGATGAGGAACATCTTAGGGATAAGCTCACCTCAAAAGTTTTGGAAGAAAATGGAGTATAAACAAAAGTGAAGCCTTTCCTCCTCTCCTTGCTCTCGGCTGGACTCCTTTCTCTACAAGGTTGAGTAAGCTCTTCTCTTCTCCCTTTTGTTCTTTCTTATTCAGTATGAGAAGTGTTTAAAAGTGGATGGTACGTTGAAGGGGAAATTAATGGAGGACGATCTATATAAAAGTATAGAAGGGGCTAAGCACTTTCCTCCTTTATGAAGTAAGTTCTAAGCTTGTGTCAGCCAAGTTCCACATGTCCACATCCTATAATGCCTAAGGTGTGTCCTTGCTTGGCTGAGGATAGCTCAAGAGCTGGTTGGACAAGGGTGTGGGCAAGTACTCCTCCACGCTTGCTTGGTTCATCAAATGGTATCCTAAGATGATTGGACCAACTACCCTCCTTATGTGCTAGATTGTTATTCGACCTAAGGTACATCTAAGGAGGCTAAAATGGTGCTAGATTGTGTTAGCCAAGAGAGGTGCTTAGGCCACCTCCGGCGTAGGTGAGTGCTTGATGTCTTGAGCTCGTTGGACCTACTATCCACCTATGTGTTATGTTGCTATAGGACCTTGCTTGTTTGGTTCATCTTGCTGCTAGCTAGGATGAGATGCTAGCAACCTTACTTGTTTGACCTAGTATTGTCTAATCCTATTGGACCAAGAACTTAGTAGCTCATTCCCTTGACATCTTCAGCTTAAGCTACCGCCCACGTTGCACTAGCTTCTCCACCTTTCTTTGCTGCTTAAATCCTATTGGAGCATTCCAGTTTAATACCCCCCCCCCCCCCCACAAATGTGTTTTAAGGAATAAACAAAGCTAGACTTCTTTTCCAGCCTTCAGAAGGCATCCAAATCAATCATGAGAAAGACATTTTAAGGCAAGGAACTAAGATAAGGCAAGGATAATGATGTGGCTTAATCTAGTACTTAATTATCGTATACTAATAATAGAGTATTAGGGGTTATTCCATTATCCTTAACCATTGTTCATAAAGTAGGGGTATTTTAATCACTCTCCTTTACGAAAAACTTAGACCCTAAATGTTAGATCATTCCTATATCACATACAATCATTAAGGTTGAGCTATAACACAAGCAATGTTTCCCAACATTCACATAGCATTCATGATATAAAGTCATAAAAGTATCACAAGTATCACACACATAGAGAAATGATAAGAATACACATGATTCACTTATTCCAAACAACAAGATATTTTCAAACATTTAACAAGGATAAGTAGACTTACCTCATTTGCCTCAACAATTCTACGGGATAGTCAACATATCACAAATAAAACCAAATGTTCCTCACTCTCAAACTTCATATCTCATCATGTGTCTAGTTTAGGTCCTAATTTCAATCTTATACATCAATAAGGAGCGACCAAGTTCTAACACCACTTTGAAAAACCCCAAATTTCTAATCCATTTACTTAACCAGTGATTAACAATTAAGTCCAATTGAATAGCAGTGGAAGTCATTAATCTTATTGAGTGTTATCGTCAAATTCACAACTTATGTGAATACTAAGGCTATAGTCTTTCCTTACTCAATGTTACAGAAAGATTACAAATGTTACTACTTATATTACTACATTCTCTTTAACATACCAAAGTTCAAAAACCTAAATAAATACTATGTGGAAGTCTTTATTCCTCCATTCTCAAGCTCTCGTCGCCATCAACACTTTAAGGAGATGTTTCACCTTCACCTGTACCTGTGACCATAGTTTCAAATAGCACAAGAACGGATCACATGGCACAATGCTCAAAGATCAGCAAGCTGAGTAATTCAAATCTACCATAGAAATAGTATATCAAAATAAGCATACATATATAATCATGCATCAATATGAATAATTTCAAGTCCATCCAGACATTTAATCTACAGACAAACTAATTCTAGGGATAAACCCTGATCAACTATGGGCGATCCAACCCAGTCTAGGGATAAACTCTAATCATATAGGTGATTCAAACTTTCCAACCGTAGTTTTCCAGACCCTAAAAGATGTGCACACCACCTATAGTACCATTAAACTATAGTGTAGGAAAACCATAGGGTGTCCCATGGAGCTTGAGGTGTACCATGAGCTCAATAAACATATTTAGGCTATCAAGGCCAAAGTAGTCAACATCAACCATATGGCCGTATCATTTATACTTCCAAGTTCACTTGTAATACCAATTACTTTTTGATTACTCACTTAGTATTTCTTAAGTAGATCACATTTCATAAAAAAACACTTAAGTTCAACCTCCAAGATGAACAACCTTCATAACACATACTTTAAAGCACATATTATTCATTACAACAAAATAACAATACTCATGGTCATAATAATTTACCAACTAACTAGATTAGTTTCCAAATTAGTTCAGCTCTTGATCCCATGACAAACCTAGAAAACTCCCCTTGAACACGCTAACATGGAATAGGTCTTACACCATTATTTGCTTCCTTAAATGACCATCTTTAACTTGTTGGTATATAACCCTTAAAAACAACAAATTTATATAGATGATAAATGATGGTTAGTCACTAGAATTACCTTATAAAATGTAAAGAAATCCCCTCCAAAGACCTTAAGACAAGTAGAAGCACCACGAGATAATTTTAGAGCACCTAAGAGTAACATAAGAATGGTATAGGCTTCCTGAATTATTCCCTTGGGCCCTGCTACCAAAGTAACATTAGGAATGGATGAGGAACATCTTAGGGATAAGATCACCTCAAAAGCTTTGGAAGAAAATGGAGTATAGACAAAAGTGAAGCTCTTCCTCCTTTCCTTTCTGTCGGTTGGACTCCTTTCTCTACAAGGCTGAATAATCTCTTCTCTTCTCTCTTCCTTTCTTTCTTATTTAGTATGAGAAGTGTATGGTATGTTGAAAAGGAAAAGGAGGCTGATTTATATAGGAGTGCACAAGAGACTAAGTCACTTCTCCTTTGTGAAGCAAGTTCTAAGCTTGTGTCAGCTAAGTTCCACATGTTAACATCCAATAATGCTTAAGGTGTGTCCTTGCTAGGCTGAGGATGTGGGCGGCCACCTCCTCCATGCTTGCTTGGTTCATCAAATGGTGTCCTAAGACGATTGGACCTACTGCCCAATTCTTATGTGCTAAATTGTTATTAGACCTAAGGTGCATCTAAGGAGGCTGAAAGGATGCTAAATTGTGCCAGCCAAGAGAGGTGCTTAGGCCACCTCCTACATGGGTGAGTGTTTGGTGTCTTAAGCTCATAGGACCTTGCTTGTTTGATTCATCTTGCCGCCAGCTCGGATGAGAATCTAGCCACCTTGTACTACTTGTGTGTTAGTTTGACCCAGTGTTGTCTAAACCCCATTGGACCTAGAACTTAGCAGCTCATTCCTTGGACACCTCTAGCTTAAGCTGCCGCCCACCTTGCACCAGCTTCACCACCTTTCCTTGCTGCTTAAATCCTATTGGAGTATTCAAGTATAGTACCTTCAAAATGTGCTTTAAGAAACAAACAAAGTTAAGATCCTTCTCCAGCCTTAAGAAGGCGTCCAAATCATTCATGGGAATGATATTTTCAAGGAATGAACTAAGATAAGACTAGGATAATGACGTGGATTAATGTAGCACTTGATAGGCTCTTATGCTAATAATAAAGTACAAGCGCTTATCTTACTACCCTTAACCATTGTTTATAAAGTGGGGATGTTTCAGATGATCCCTAATATATACAAAATCCCCAATGTATTCTTTGAAAGGAATTATGCAAACTAGGGTCTATCTTTAAGCATAATCTTAAAGATGGGAACCAAACTGAACCAGTTTACCAGTGGGAACCTTAGTTCTCAAGCAAGCTCATATGCTTAATTAGTTCTCAAGCAAACTCTTAGTCTTATAGAAGTGTTAATTAAGCATGATCTAATATATGCAAATTAAGGTTGACGACCTTTAAGCATAGAGCTTACAGATGAGATCCATATTACTTAGTTTGAGAGTTGAGACTCAAGTATGACTTGAAATTCATTACTATATATGGAAGCCTGGCCACTATCTAAGTACAACTTCCAACAATGAGTACAATCAGCGTGGGTTAAAGAGCTAGTATTCATGGGGGATAATAAAGTCCATGTTTGACATTGATGTTAAAGTTAATTATCAGATTAAAACTATTGAAAGTTCCTATATAAAT
Organism: Limonium bicolor; assembly: GCA_023374045.1. NCBI lineage: Eukaryota > Viridiplantae > Streptophyta > Magnoliopsida > Caryophyllales > Plumbaginaceae > Limonium > Limonium bicolor. The sequence continues at coordinate 330,857,637 of CM041776.1, read as the reverse complement.
TGTAAGTTAATTAGTAGGAAGTGTTGTGGTTGTTGTGTATTAATATTGAATGAAACCTCATAGGCATATATTCGGAGCTTCAGTTTTTAGGGTAACTTAATTAGGCTGGTTTCCATACTTAACCCAATCCTATTAAGTGTCCACTATATATAAAGCAAGCATCTAGGGTTTTGTTTCATTTTCTTCATGTATAAAAAAAATCCTGTTAATTAGTTACCATTTCCTTAATTATGGTTTCAAATCCAAATTCACATGATTATTTAATTGATAATAAACATCACAGCTTGCACCTAAATATTCAACTTCTTCTTGTGCTATAATCATGCAGGGGTTATTACCGTTGCTCTCTAAAATCCCAAGGCTGTAATGCGAAGAAACTAGTCCAAAGATGCGAGGATGACAACTCCATCTTTCTAGTCACCTATAGAGGACAGCACACTTGCCAAAATTATCAGTCACAAGTAGTACATCAACCTCCCAATATCATCCCTTCATCACCTCCATCTTCCTCCTCCGGGACACTTGCACCCAGCTCTAATTATCCAACCTACATCCCTACTAATAACCACTACAATCCCAACCAAAGAGAAACACTGATTAGCTTCAAGACATGGCCAACCCAGCAGCAGCCGCATCCGCAGCAGCAAAGCAACATCTATCATAACCAGTTCCATACGCCCCAGAATCCATCCAGCTCTTTAGGTACTAATAATTCAGTTTTCTTCCATGGTTCATCCTCCAATAACCCCATCCCCACCGACCTATCCGTTGACCAGCCACCGCCACTGCCAGCTGTGCAGCCTTCATTGCCATCATCAGCTAGAATGGATCAAGATGACTGCCACACAATCAATACTGAGCATTCAGCTGGGCAACAACTTCAGCAGGCCTCACAACCTCAAGGAGATCATTTGCCTGCTGAAACTGATCAACCTGCAAGCCTTCAAGCTGCCGACAATGATTACGGCACCGATTATGGCAGTAGTATTTTTGTTCGTGACTTTCCATTCGACAACTTCGATGACGACTTCGGCCCATCATCAGTATTCTTCCACTGATGAGGCTCTTCTTGCTTTGCTGTTGATCGATCAGTTTCACTTTGGAAAATTTGATGTTTAATTTGTTTGCGCGTACTATTATGAATGAGTGGAGAAGAAGGCAAGTGGGTGCATTTTAATGGTGGGCGGCGCTGGGAGGCTAATTTGCATGGCTGAGGAAGAATGTCAGTATAACTTATGCATGATTGTTACAGTATGGTATATAGCAGACATGCAAAGGAGAGGATTTCAGTTACGGATACATCTTCGTTCAACCAGGATCGTGCTGCGTACATTTTAATACGTTTTCTTTACACTTGAAACAATGTAGAGTGATTGTGCAGGTTTTTGACCGTGTTGTTTTGTACTAGGGATATAAGACAGTGCACTGGATTTGTATAGGATAGAAACACATTACAAAGGAAATAGAGAGCTTCAATCTGTCGAGCTTAGTCGTGGTTATCTATGCGATGTGTGGAACCTTCTCTTTAGTATCTATATGCATTTTTTAATTACAAGAGTTTAATATTGGTTGTAATTTTGAGCTTCTATCTTTGTTTATTTGATATTTTCTTATCCATACGTCTTTGGATTAACTCTAATTACTAGGTGTTGTACTCTTTTGTCCAAGTGACGTATATGAAGTATAATAGTGACCCCTTTACTTTATAATTCTCATCGGGAGAAAAAGAGTACTGATACATCCTCTTTTTTATCAGTAGGTGGTGAAAATATGACCTATGATTTTGGCAGAAGAAACCGACAACTTAAATAGCCAATATACTTGGCTCAAAACCTTTCATGTACGTACAATCTTGATCTTACTTGGAAAATAAACAGCATTATTGAGGCTAACAACGACAAAAAGCTAGTTGATGTCTTCCATTCTTGTGTTAGACCCGTTTATAATTCCAATGTAATTTAAGACAATTTTTTCCATCACATGATTAAGAGTATACTCTTAATGATCAGTGGTAGTTGTATAAAACAATTGTAATGATCAGTGGTAGTATGGCTGAAACTTTCACTAGGTTGTATGCCACAATTTGTGGATAATAATAATAATAATATATAATACTTTTGAGTCAGCTTTTTGTAATGTTTATGTTTATTGAGATTTTAAGTAATCAAATAATGAAATTATTAACAAATAATGAAATTACTAATAGTATGAACAATGCAATTTTTTTTAAAAAAAGCTGAAAGATCAAATAGGGCAATTATTTTTGCACCAAGCAATATATAGGTTATGCACTATTAGTATGTACTCAAATGGTGCATATTTAAAAAGTTGCTCTAATTGTTTGTAAACAAATAGTGCAAATACTAGAAATATACGACTATGTTGGATCAAATGGGGCAACATACTTATCTTGCACTAATAGAGTAGTGTCATTTAGTGCAATAAAGATTATGCACTATTAGTATGCCCTCAAATGGTGCATATTTAAAAAGCCGCTCTATTTGTTTGTATGCAAATAGTGCATCTACTATAAATGCCCTATTTGTGTTGTTTAATCCAACACCCACACTACCACCAAACAGGGCACGTAGAGAATGTTGCTCTCTTTGCTATTGATCAAATGGGGCAACTTCTTTATCTTGCACTGTTTGTCATTGATGAATTGGTGCAACTTCCCTATCTTGCACTAATAGAGTAGTGTCATTTAGTGCGAGTAAAAATGGCTCTGTTTGTAATTGATCATTTGGTGCAAGTTTTATTGCACTAATAGTTTATGTCAATTAGGGCGAAATAAAAAGTTGCACCAAGTTGATTATTGGTGCGAACCAACTAGTGTAACCTTGGTGCAAGATTAATTTTGCTCCAATTACTCTATTAGAGCAATATTCTGTTCTATTAGTGCAACTTTTATTGCACCAATTGAGCTAGTATGTTGTAGTGCGTACTTTAAATACTTGATAAAGACATTGACAAACAAATTGAGTAGCATTTGATCATAAAATTACAAACTTATATAATGAAATTTCAAAAACACCATAGTTAAAATGTAATAAAAGCTTTAAGTGTGTGGTATTTTATGAAATTTCCCAAATAATATTTTGTATGAATAATATAATTTTTTATTTTCTAAATAAAATTTTAGCACTTTTTAATTTAAATTTATTAAAAATTTAGTATATTTTATTAACATAAATATGTATGAAAATGTGATTATTTCTACAAGTTATTATATATGATATATTTAATTGAATTTATATACTACAAATAATGTAACAATTTTAAATGGGTTATAATTAATAACATAATTGACAAAAAAATTACACAATATTATCCTCTTATTTTATTTATATTTTCTCAGAATATGAATTTTATATTAAATGAAAATATCTTTATTAGCTATTATTATTTAATGTATCGTAATATAATTTGAATAGGTTTAAATAAATCTAAAACAATCTAAAAAAGATAACTTAATATAAAACTTTTTATTTTCTATGGTAGTATATATTGAATTTTAAACTTATTTCATATTAACTATTATAACATTTTTGTGAATTTATTAAGATAAAAAATATTAAGATTTTTTTAGAGAATTGAAGTGTCTACTTTTTATTATAAACTTGAATATATAACCTATTAAAGATGTAAATAATGATCACAATTTAACTTTATGGAAAAGTTTGTGTACCAAACAAAGTTGTGCTAGTACTTATATATTCCCATCTATTCCCATATCCCCTCCCCCTATCCATCATTTCTATTTCTATTTCTATTCTCATAGCCACCTATCAAGCAAACCCCTCATGGTAGAGACGTGAGTATTATAAGACCGGAGTTATTAAGGATAAGAATTAACACTCCTTTCTCCGAAACATTAATGGTTCCCGAAAGCTTGATTTTCGACATGCAACTTCACCAACGAGTTCCTTTCCGTGTCTTCTACCTACTACTCATTTATTAGGAGCGAGTACCTACTAAAATGAGCCTTCTTTCAATAAATTGTTGTGGATTGGGAGACCAGTGGCAACAAGATGGGTCTGAAGACTTATAAGAGATTAATCACCAAATTTTGTTTCCTTTCAGAAACAAAATTGTTAAGAGCATAATTTGGAAGAATTGGCCAACGATTTGGGGATTTTAGAGGATTGGTAGTTGACAGTGTTGGACGTAGTGGAGGAATCGCCCTTTTGTGACAGACTAATCTCATGGTTTGTACTCTTTCATTCTCTACCCACCACGTTAATTGCCTTATGGAAGGTGGCCTAGGACATGAGTGACGTTGTACATGTATCTATGGATGGCCACAAATTAGTGACCGTTGGTGTACTTGGGCTCTTTTGGAAGAGATAGGATCCTGCTTTACCATGTCTAGTATTTGGAGACTTTAATGAAATATTGTATAGTCATGAGCAAAGAGGTAGAGGAGTTCAACATCATGGAAGCATGGTTCCTTTCCATCAGTGTTTAAGCGTTTGTGCTCAACTTGGGTTTTGTGGGAGAACCCTACACTTTCACCAATCATAGACCCAATATTTTCAACACTATGAGTCGTTTAGAGCTACTTCGTCTTGGATTGATCTTTTCCTTGAAGCCCAAAATTTTTACTTACAGTGGGGTAGATTTGATTATCACCTGATCAAGCTAAACTTGTTCCCAATTGCTAGGTGTGGTAAATGTTCAAATTTGAAAATTATTGGGCGGATGACCCTGATTGTCGACAATTGGTGAAGCATTTTTGGGATACTCTAGCATGTAGAGGTGGTTATCTTGATAAAGTATTCTACTGCAGTAAAAAACTTAAAGCTTGGGGATCTAAAAAGATGCAACTTGAATCACTTGCTATACAAGATATCAAATCAGAGATTGTTTGAGTTGCTAATGATGTCAATTTGTTTAGTCAATGGAAACTTGGCGCTCTCTCAATAAGGAGCTTGACTAGCTCCTTTTGAAGGAAGAGACTAGATAGGCTCAGTGATCACATTAGCAGTGGTTAGCAGCAGCAGCCGATCAAACTCAACATTTTTCTTCAATAAAGTACAGGAAAGGAAGCATCATAATATTATCTACGAGCTGATCACTGGTCTTAGGATACGAGTGTATAATTGGGAAGAAATTGAGAACGTGGTATGTGGTTTCTTTCAACAGCTTTTGCATCTACCAATTCCCAGTCCAGTTACAACCTGTTTGCAACCGTTAAATATTGTGTTTCACGGGATAAATTTGAGTCTCTGGGAAAACCATATTCTCATGAAGAAGTAATTCAAGCTCTGAGAGACATGAACTCATACAAGGCACCAGACCAGGATGCATAAACTGAGTCTTTCCAATTAAGTTTTGGGATATTGTGGGCGAGGATTTTATACAAACTGCTCTCTACTTTTTCTTAATACTGGCTACATGCTAAGCCTTAATCATACCCACATTGATTGTAGTTGAAAAAGATAGGGAAAAGTCGTATGAAGGAATACTGCCCAATATCTATGCAATACACTCTATAGGTTCATCTCCGGAGTGTTGGTAAACCGGCTTTGAGATATCATGCCATTCGTCATTTTTGAAGATCAGGGAGCCTTTGTCTCTGGAAGGTTAATTTATGATAGCATCAATATTGCTCATGAGATGGATCACTCTATAAAACTATCAAAAGAGACGCAACGAGGTAACTTTGCTCTTAAAGTTAATATGATAAAGGCCTTTGATCGAGTTGAATGGTCATTTGTCACCACCAACCTACGAAGCATGAGATTCCATGGGAATTGGTTAAAGGTAGTCCATAAGTATATTACTACAGTTACATCTATTGTACTTATCAATGGTTACCTAAGTAGAGTTTTTGAACCGCAAAGAGGCTTGAGACAAGGTGATCCCGTATCACTTTTTCTATTTGTTTGTTGCATGGAAGCCTTGTAATACCCCATCCCACATTGGGATATGAGTGATAATTGAATGGTTTATATGGATACATATGAGTAAACTACAACAACAAGACATTCTGCTTTTAGGTCCAAGTGAGGACAAAGGCTTAAAGTGGCTAGTTTTCAAGCCCGAATGGATTAGGAGCTAGGTTATTAGATAGTTGCCCTTATGAGGTGCTACAGATGGTATCAGAGCCAACTTGGAACTGTGTCAGGGTGGGTTACCCAACACTTACTAAGGAAGAAGTCCATAGGACTTGTATGTTAGGTTTACGACGAGGATGTCACGTTCTTTGAGTGAGGGAGTATGTAATACCCCATCTCACATCGGGATATGAATGGTAATGTGAATGATCTATATCGATACATATGGGTTAACTACAACAACAAGGCCTTCCAAGTGAGAACAAAGGGCTTAGAGTGGTTAGTTTTCAAGCCCAAATGGCTTGGGAGCTAGGTTGTTGGACAATTTCCCAAATGAGGTGTTACAAACCTTATCTTCCTGTTTAACAGCTGATTCTAGTTTTATCTAATGGTTATCACTCAAAGGTCTGGGAGGTTGTAGATCTTAGATTATACTTAGGGCTCCCAAGTTCAATGGGCAGACATCGAAGCCGGGTCTTTAGGTATATTAAGGAACATGTTACCAACGTGTTCCCAGTTGGGATCGCCAGGTTTCCAAGGGCCATCTTGATAAAATCAGTATCACAAGCAATTCTTTCTTATATTATAGATGTTATTAGGCTTCAAAACTCCTTGTTTACTGAGATTCAAGGAATTATCCATCAGTATTGTTGGACAAAATCACTTGCTCGTAAGGGTATCTGTTGGCAAGGATGGAAGTCTCTGTGCAGAAGTATGGAAGCAGGAGATTTGTGTTTTTCAGACCTTGGTTATTTTAATGAAGTGCTATTGGCACGACAATGTTGAAGGAGTCTTCAACACCCAAAATTACTAGTCTCTCGGGTCTTGAAGGTTAGATACTTTTTCAACAACTACCTTCTTGACGCACAACTTGGATGTAGACCAAGTCCAATTTGGCGGTCACTATGGGGCTCTCTTGCTCTTGTTAAGATCGGTGCTCGATGTGTTGTAGGTAATGACAATAATATAAAACTCACTAATCGATGGCTCCTAGCAAAGGAGGGGGGTCGAGTGTCATGGTTAATCCAACCTGTAATAGACAGTTAGGATGTGGAACGAGTTCATGCTTTGTTTCCACCATATGATGTAGATCTAATTCTCAATACTGCCCCAAGTCCTAACTTGAAAGAGGTTAGCTGGTGCTGGGGAGAGACAAAATATGAGCTTTTGTGATAAAATCAGCCTACCACCTTGCCTATATATTTCACCAAAATGATGAATGCTCGCCTTCAACACCAAGTCAAATTGATGCGATATAAAGAGGTTAAAGAAATGTGTTATTCCTCATAGAATTAAGTTGTTTGGTTGGAAGTTGTTGCATGACATTCTCCCATGCAAGGCTAATTTCGTCCATCAATGTTGGCTTACACATGAGGAACGATGTGCCTATTGTGGAGCTTAGGAAACAATGCGTCATGCTGTTGTTTGTTTCCATGCTATGAAGAATTGGTGGATGATAAAAAATGTCTCTCGACCTTCAATATGAGAGACAATCAATGCTTTTTGTGATTGGTTGCTCAGGTCATGCCTTTAGCTATTATGTTGTGATGTGGAAAAACTTGTTCTGCTCCTATGGCAACTTTGGTTTGCCCGTTGTCAGCACCAGTGGGAAAGCACACACGTTTGATGAGGAAATGCACCAGGCGTAGAGCTTCATTGATACGGCTCTTGTAGTTGTTGATCACTCTTCATTTCAAAATGAGGTGTAGCAAGCGGTGCAGCTTGTTGTTCAAATCCATGTTGACGGGAGTGTAGGAAGGATAGGTTTGGTATTGGGGCTACATGTGCAAGCCATTTCAAAGAGTTTGGGCTGTAGGAATGGACTTTAGTAAGCACTTGTGGTCGCCAACAGTTATAGAGGCGAAGGCGATTCAATTGGGTGTGCAACTAGCGACTCAGCTTGGGGCAAACTCAATACAAGTTTGGTCTGATTGTCGCTCCAATATTGGATTTTGAATGGTACAGCTGAAGTAAAAGTCAAGGTGAAATCAATCCTTCAAGATGTATTAGTTTTCTCAAAAGTTTTGATAAGGTGTAGTGGTCTTTTATACTAAGGGTGTGTTCGCCCGTGGGATTACTCCTGCAATTCAAACGTAGCAAAATGAAGCTTTAAGATAAAGCTTCTTTGTGAGAGAGATGATGGACTCCAATTAAATAAGTAACAAATCAGCTAGTGACATGTGACTATGTGAGACATATTAATCTATCAACAAATAATAGAGCTCAACATCAAACACACCCTTTCAGAAAAAATGTTAATACTCACATGTTAGCAAACATTGGTAGATAAACTCAAATACATGGTGTATGGTGCTCTAAGTTGTATATCACATATGTTGAATGCATAAGTAATGGAAAGCTTGATGTTTTTTTTTTAATAAAAAAAAACTCCCATTGTTACTATTGAAACGAGCCCTGAATCAAGTGAAAATGGAGGCAAGAATTTGCGGTTGACTCAACATATTAAATCCATCCGTTTTAAAAAAGTTCTGCTAGACAAATACCAGCTAGGTTTACATTGCTGCCCCGTGAGAACGAAGAAGACCCTACTCCGTATCAAATTTCATTAGTGTGGGTTTATCCTCCGGTGGCGCCCTCAAAGGCTGCAGCTCTGTGAAATTATGTCCAAAAATCAGTGACTTGAGTTGGCATCTCTTCCATCTCTTTGCGCTATACTCTGCAAATTGGGGGTTTAATTAGCAATTCTTCGTGCACAATTTAGGGATTCGGTTGTCATGGGTAAGTACTCTACCCGCTCCCTTCTTCCGCGCTGAGCATTCGAATGATGTTGCATGTTTCTGGGATTTGCTTGGTCAAAAGTACGTATCTGGTTCGAACAGGTAAGGCCTTACTGTTTTAAATCAATGTTGCAGGAGTATCTAAGGTCATCTCGGAGCTCTGGCGAAGGAAGCAACTGGATACAACGAGTGTATTTCGAAGGATTGGATGCCAAATGTACCATACCTTTCTTCCGGCGCTTCTGCTCCAGTTCGTCCTCTCATTCCCTACCAGGTAGTTACGAGTGACTGCAGAGTTTTTTTTTTTTTTTTTTTTATGAAATACCTGTAAAGTGACTCTGAAATGTGCGAGTACTCTTACACTTCTTGCACCTGCTTATGTTCTTCTTGCCCTGCTCTTCTGATCAACTCTTGGTCTGCCCGCTTTTATTTGCTGCTTTGGCTGATTGAATCTCTTTGCGTCTCCGTTCTTTCGAATGCAAGAAGTGGCAGATATGAGAGAACTGGGTTGAATGCCGGTTTAAACTTCGAATCTGTGAAAGTATCAAGTAAGATGTTTCATAGTTTGCGGAGGGATTTCGTTGAAACTATGGTGCTTTTGGGTGCGAAAACTGGATCTGATTCTAGACAGAAGAGATGAGCAGAGGAGGAAAGATACAATCTCAGTGTATACTACATACTAATAATTAAGAGAATAAACCAGTGAAGGGATGTGTTGGTGTTCCTTCTTCTCACACCCTTTACTGGGATAGAGGTAGAAGGATTAGAGGATCCTCTCACTATATTTCTCTGTTTAGAATTTCTTTGATCTGATGCTTTCTGAAGGAACCGGTTTTGCTTAATTATTGACCTTCTCTCTTTTGTGTTCCTTGGTACTGGTACTATTTCTACATATGCATTAGCTATTGATATCCTAGTTACATAAATCATTTTACTTGTAATGCTTTACCGTTACAATAATATTTCTCTGTCTTCAACTCTCTTAACGTCCTGAATTTGTATCTATGGATCCCCCACCTCACAGGATGTTGTATCTCCTTTTGGAATAAGGATGCTGTCAACTGGCATCCTGACTCCCAACTCAGCTGAAGGAGAATTCCCGTCAGATCTCCTTATGGCTAAAAGGGATGTTGAAGAAACTCGTGTTCAAGGTATTAGAACTTAGTTTTTCTCTTCTGTTTTCTTGTTGACAATTACTGCACGTAAAAAAAATGTAACTATCCACAGCTCATGCTGATGGTGTCACTGCAGAGAACATTGAGCTCTCTTAAATGATCTTGCTTGCTTCCTCAGTTTTTGAAATTTGTGAATGTTTTGGATTGATGGATTGGTATCTATACTAAATAGTTTGAATTTGTAATATTACCATTAAACATCAAGATAAAAATGTTGGTTTTGAGTCTTGTATGTGCTCCTTTGCTTTTGTAAACTCTGTACTAGACCAGGAAAAGGAGTTTGTGTGTTTTTTCTAGGATATTAACTGGCTTCAGAGACATGCCTGATTTTGAAGTCATGTACCAGACCAAAGTGCTTGAGGCCCATGTAGGTAATCAGAAGTTCTTTGGGTAAATTATAGGCAATGACAGTTATCTGATTGCCATTTTACTTATTTTTGTTGAACTATCAATATAACACGTTCCATACAAGTTATGGAAAATGCACATCTTGTAAATACTAATTACCCTGTTGTAACATTTCTCTTGTCAGTTTTGTCATATTTTGGGCTTTATAGTCTCATGTTTATATTCCAAGTACACGAAACTGTGAACTGCTCCTGTGTAGTGAGTGGATTGATAGGAGTGTTCGTCCTGTGAAATTATGATTGTTGAGACCTTAGATCAACAGCTTCACTAATTCCTTCCTAGATTTGCCATCATTTTTTTATGTCAGCTTGGAAGATCCGGGCACCTATTGTTTACACACTTATTTTCACACTTTTCTAGGAATGTACCAAGATCTTGTAATGCCTGTGACAAATTTCCATTTCGAAGATAAAGGATTGATGATTCTAGCTGGAGATGTGTTTGATGTACCAATTAGGAAGGATATAGTTCATCGTGTGGTGAGATGGCAGCTTGCCAAGCGACAGCAGGTGACTCATACTTGCCATTTTTTATAGTTCAGCAGCTAAAAGCTAAGCAAAGAAAGGAAATAGACCAGCATCCACACCAAGTTACACTTAATACTTGCCATCTTTTGTGGTGGCATGTCTAAGATATGACATTCCATGGAATACTATCAAGGTGCAAATGAGCTAGTGTATGTAAAAGTGAATATGAATGACAGATCAATGAAATTGAATTCCAATGAAGGCATTTTTGGTACACAACAAAGTTATCTATAATCGGTTGATAAATGCCATATCATAGGTAGTCTTTTGGTCAAGATTCTTTCTTAAATCTCAAAGATTTTGTACTCGACCCTTAAGGAAACAACAAGGGTTTTTCTTGAAACAGCAGAACTCTCTAGACTGAGAAGGGCATTGACTCCCCACCACCCCAGAATACATGCTTGCAAGAGAAATGAATGATTCAGACACCTAATAACTTTTGAATTTGCATTCCTCATTAGAGAAGCATGTAAAATGAACGGTTCTTCTGGTTTTTAGTGTCTTCTATTACTAATTATACTTTATTGGAGTTTGAAGTATTTTTGCACTCAAGTCATTCGTTTTTATCTATGCTTTATGTTTTTTTCCAAGAAATGGATACTCTTTCCGCATGTTAACGATGTTGGCTTGCAAGGGAAATGAATGATTCGACACCTAATAACTTTTGAATTTGCATTCTTCATTAGTGAAGCATGTAAAATGAACGGTTCTTTTGGTTTTTAGTGTCTTCTATTATTAATTATACTTTGTTGGAGTTTGAAGTATTTTTGCACTCAAGTCTGTCATTTTTATCTATGCTGTGAAGGTAATATCAATTTGTTTGAACTCAGGGGACCCATTCCACTAAGACTATCAGTGAGGTGAGTGGGACAGGGAAAAAACCATATAACCAAAAGGGAACCGGGAGAGCTAGGCATGGAACACTGCGTGGCCCTCAGGTAATCACAAATTATCAGTACTACTGTGGTTTTAAGTCTGTTATTTTCATGCTTTGCTCTGAAACCATGATGAAGCACTTGTGTTTTGCGGTTCTTTCAAGTCTAGTATTTGAATGTTGCAGTTCAGAGGAGGTGCAATAATGCACGGTCCAAAGCCTCGAAGCCATGCAATTAAAGTGAATAAAAAGGTTAGGCGACTGGGCCTAAAGTGTGCATTATCTGCTCGTGCAGCCGAAGGGAAGGTATTACCATTACTACTGCTACTTTCTCCATACATTGGACATCCGAACACTAGTATATATTTTATAGATATACATGAACTACTAGCATGAGTAGCTTTGCTGTTCACTGATCAGGGCATTTTTTATTCTGTTTGTGGATATTTATGACGGAGATCGACTGATTTTGCTCAGAGTAGTTGTGTTCCGAACTTATGTTTGCATTATTTTTTGTTAGCTTGTGGTTTTTGATGATTTGGCCATGCCTAATCATAAAACGAAGAATATTGTGAGTTGGGCACAACAAATGGATGGATCAAAGAAGCTGTTACTGGTTGATGGTGATTGTATAACAGACAACTTGAAACTGGCTACCCAAAACTTGCACTATGTGAATGTGCTACCTACCATTGTAAGTTCAGACTTCCCATATAACATATATTTATCGCTAGATCAGGATTTGCCGAGTGCTTTTACGACACTGTTTGGGTTTTGCTTATGCAGGGACTGAATGTCTACAGTATCCTGCTACATGACACATTGGTAATGTCTCGTGAGGCAGTGAATCGTATTGTTGAACGGATGCATACTCCCATTAACCGTTAAGGTGTAGCTTAAGGGTTGATTATTTCATAGCTTGTACAAAATTGATGTTGCCAGAAGGATTGGGTTTTGGCCTGACAATTGCATGTTGGCACAAGTTTACCCTGAAATAGTTTTGCTGAGCTAATAGGACTTTTTGATTCTGAGATAGATAGCTGTTTGAACGGTTAAATTTGCTCGAATTTTCCCCTCACAACAATACCCACCCGAATCATAAGATTTTGATGTATTCGGGCAGAGCGTAACATTATTGAGGATACACTTTCGTGTGGAAGTGAGCGGATTGGGCATCCAACTGGGAAATAAATTGGGTCGAAGTGCTATTTTATATATCTTTTTGCAACAGTCTGTACTCTTTTTTTTTTTTTTAAAGTCGAGACTCGAGGGAAAGAAAGTTTTTTAGGAACTACTGTTGAAGGTGCTAGCTTCTCCTAGTGCGGTTGTTGGTAGTGTTGCGCTGGTGCTTATACTTTTGCTTTTAGTTCTGTTACCATTTTGCAATTTGCTCCTTTTTTTTTCACCGGCGTCATCATCGCCTTGTTTGACCAGCGTATTCGTACGTATTTAACTCATCGTTTCCTTTTTTTTTTAGGTTTAAGTTGCCAGTTCGGATTGTAGAAAAGGTAATTCAAATGTTGTATTCTCAATTTCTGCACATAAGCTCTACTTTTGGCACACTGTCAGCCTCACTTGTATGGGTTCTTAGTTGTGCGAATCTCAACTTCAACAAGTATAGTGATTTAGATGGTATATCTGCTGCGTTGAAGAGGAATTGAAGAATCCAAAAATGTTGACCACATGCGAAGCTGAACTTGGCACTAAAATTTGCTCTACGATGATGAATTTGGATCTCATCCTCAAGCTTAATTTTTTTGTTTTCGTAGAGAACCAACCCACTTCTATTTACAGATACTACTAGCCATCAGTCCGCACTTGAATTAACACCCACAACAAAGATGCTATTCAAACTTATCAAATAGATCCGGAGCATTTCAAGCTCGTCCACCCAAAGGATTAGATCTAACGACTTTAAATAACAAAAAACACAATTGAAAAAACCTAAGAAAACCCACTGTAGAGGTGATCATTCGGGTGCGGCCGGGTTCGGGCCGGGCCAGAGGAAAATTTTAGGCCCGTCGGGCCTATTTTCAAAACCAAGCCCGGTTTTTTACATGCTCGGCCGTGGCCGGGCTAGGCCCGTTTTTTAACATGCTCGGGCCGGGCCGGGCTAGCCTCCAACTTTGCCCGAAGCCCGGCCGCCCGGCCAGTTTTTTAATTTTTGTAATATAAATTAATACCAAAAAAATTTAAAATTCTATATTTTAATATAGATTTCTCTCTTCTCTCTATACTTCTTTAAAATTAATCTCTTCTCTCTCCCTTCTTTACCTTTCTCTTCTCTCTCTTTTTTCTCTATTCTCCCCCTTCCCTCTGTCTCTCTGCCTTTTCCCCCTCCTCCTCCCTCCTCTCCCTCGGCCGGGCCGGGCTTGCCCACGGGCTTAAAAAATGTGCCGCGGCCCAGCCCGGTTTTTCATTCGGGCCTAATTTTATGTCCAGGCCCGCCCGGAAACTCTATCGGGTTCGGGCTCGTCGGGCTTTTTTACGGGCCGGGTCGGACCGGGCTGCCAGGCCGGACACATTATGATCAGCTCTAACCCACTGCAACAACATAAGCACAGCCAAGGCACACAGAAGCTTTAGGATCTCTTCGACCCCAGCGTGCAAATGCAGCTCCAGCTATGTTACGATTAAGCTGTCCTGGTTAGTATATAATAACTTGACACATTGACATTGGGTTGAGCTCTAACTAATCAGAAAATTACACATGGTTGGAAAATATGTGTAAAAGAGACTAATCTCTGTAGATGTGATCAGCGAACAGGACCTTAGGAGAAGATGATGTTCATGTTCATCATCGACCTCCCTAGCTTGCTGCCATCAATGGCCGCATGAATGAAGTGAATGATTCTCCTAAACTTGCCATCCGTATTGATGGTGTTAAACCCCAAACGTTGTGTCCGATTATTGTAGGAACGAGTCTCACCCACCCAAGACCAATTCAGTGAAAGTAAAGGAGCCATTCGGGGAAGAACTTGTGGCATTGTAGTTGACTGGACCTTAGAGCTGATCATAACGTGTCTGGCTTGGCAGTCCGGCTCGATCCGGCGGGCCTAGACATAAAATCAATCTCGAATAAAAAACCTGGCCGGGCCGCGACACATTTGTAAGCCCGTGGGCAAGCCCTGCCAGGCCTGATTTTATATTATTTATAAAATATATAATATATACATATTAAATTTAATTTATTTGTTATTTAATATATACTAAAATTATATATATTATATAAATTGTAAATAAACTATATATATAATATATAAATCTACATTAAATTATATTAATTTAAAAAAATTAAATTAATTTATATAAAAAAATATAAAAAACCAGACCGGGCTTCGGCAAAGCCTGGAAAAACCAGGTCTAGCCCGACCCTGAACATGTAAAAAAATAGGGCTTGGTTTTCTTAAATAGGCCCGACGGGCCTAAAATTTTCCTTTGACCCGGCTCGAACACGGCCCGCACGCCCGAATGATCACCTCTACTGAACCTCACCTGAAATCCACCTAATTTCATCTGCACCTGGCATGAAAGTTAAGTGACAGTCACGACCAAGATGGTCAATGTTGAGCAAAAATTGGACAAGCCTTGGCCCGAATCAGCTCCCTTCACGCAAGGTCGATTATGTATGCACCGTCAGCAGTTGTTTCTACAGTTCCCCTCTCGGCTGCATCACAGAGGAGGAAGTAAATTTCTTTCCTGAATCATTGATCCAGCCATACAAGGATCGGACCATTTCCTTTTCTAGCCTCAAATTCTCCTCAACCTGCCACCACACTTCAGCATAGTATCCTTACCTCCTTCCTACCCACCAAAACACAACATGCAAAGAGTAAAAGTGAAACTAAAGGACAAAAAACAACAAGGAAATAAGTAGTAAGAATAACCCATAATTGAAGGAGCCAACTAGACGAATGATGAAACATGACCCCCCAAAACAAGCAAAAAGATGGGCTCCAAGTGTAAATATTGATTAGATCAATGACATGCAATATGTTTAACAAAGGAAAAGTATAGGTTAGAACTAAAAAAGCATATGGAAAAGAAAGTAAAGGAGGGAAAGGAAACCCATCAGAAAAAGCAATATGTTAAAACCTTAGAGAGAAAAGAGAATGGAGAGATCAGAAGTCGGTCCTCAAGCTATATGTTAAAACAGTATGATGTAAACATAAAGATTATTAATGTATACATCATTCATCTAATGTATATCTTTGTCAAAAAAGTTTATCATTAGTGTACACATTAAATAGGTAATGTATCATACATTAAGGGGTTCTACTAGATTAAAGACCAAATCTGTCGTTTATTAAGGACTAGATCTTGCTTGACAAAATATGATGCTAGTCTCAAAGGTATGAAAGAGAAAGAGAGGCTCTATTTCATTCTCCCCATTCTGCAACAAGTCCAAAGCTGTGAGGTAACTGGATTTGGCAAAGTATTCACCTAACTTACTATAATGTTACACCAACAAATCATGATCCCCATAAATTGAAGGAGAGTGCTAATATATTCTCACAAATCAACTAGGGGTGGCAATTTTTACCCAACCCGATAACCCGACCCATACCTAACCCGAAAATAGCGGGTTTGGGTCACGATTATTGACCCATTTAATTATTGGGTCGGGTATGGGTTACCTATTAAATTTTTGGGTTGGGTATGGGTTCAAAGTCCTAACCCATAGTCAACCCGACCCGTTTATTTTATTTTATTAAAAATAATAATAATAAATAATTATATAAAAATATAAATATATTACTAAGTAAGTGCTAACCTACTATTAGTATAATACAGATTATGAAGTATCTTTTTTATGAGAGGTTGTTTATTTGATAATACTACTTTGTTGTATTTCTTTATAAAGCAAAAACAAGAGTATTCGTTATGTGGATTGTCAAAAGACAGTGTGTTGCTCTCTCCTCCACAGCTCCTACTGTGGTCTTATCTCTTCTGTACTCTGAAGATTTTTGTCTATGTTTTGATTCTATATTCTGAATGAGAAAATACAGTTATATTTGGCCTAGGCGCGTACACGTCACCTTCTTCTGTTAAGTGCTACTGAGCACGACATGTATGTGTAAAAAGAAAAAAGACGGAGGATAATGAAAACTCTGGAATATCTACCATATTGAATGTATGATTTCATTCATTTGTAACTCCGTTTGAGCAATCATATAAAAAATTTAATTCCAGGTCTTTTAAATTTTGTATAGCCTAATTATGTTGGGTAAAACGGGTCGGGTATGGGTTTAATCATTTTATATGGGTTGGGTATGGGTTGATAATTTGTAACCCGATTATTATTGGGTCGGGTATGGGTCAATACAATTTTAATCGGGTCGGGTATGGGTGAGCCTCAACCCAACCCATTAACCCGAATTGCCACCCCTAAAATCAACCACTAAAAATGTGACAAACAAACTCTTTATGACCCTCATCCTCTACAAATAGAACCCACTAACTCAGCCACTCGTCAATCTGCAATCTCACTAATCCCTACATGTAAAATCATTGTGAAGGCAAAATGAAGCATAAGTCTTGTGTAATCTGATATAACTCCTACTTCTGATTTAGTTATTTTCAAGGAATGTTATAATTGCATGAAATAAGTCTAGACATCATGAAAATTTTGTGTGAATGATATAACTATAAGAATTAAATAAAAAGACCCAGTCTTTGAAAGTAATTTATGTCAACACTCAACAAACATATAAGAATAGTTGTCCTCATAGGTGATCATTTTTGAAATTACAATAGTAAAGAAAATAACTAAATTCAAGATAAGAAAGGTTTTCACTTTTCCTATTAATGGTATACAATTATAACAAGATGAGAGGATGCATGTCCCTTTTACACTTGAAATACCTATGCATCGCTTAGACCTAAAGATAAAATAAAACACTAAATATGAAGAACAAACAAACAATAACAACAATGGGAACAACAACAACAACACCAACAAAAGCTACAACATTACCACTAGTGGCAGACTTCAAAGTCTAAACCTCTACAAGGGCATGAAAAATGTTATTTATAAAACAACCTGTTAAGTAATTATAGGTATTTGATATATCATATGACTAAGAATGAAAACAAATAAGGATGAGTATATAATTAGAGCAATGTGAAGGGTTAGATTATAGTTGGTAATTTGTTGACTATATCCAAATGTAGCTATAGATCGCTACATATATGTAAATTTGTTCTATAAAAATTGTACAGTTAGTAAATAATAACTGAATGTATATGTAAAGTTATGCATTGAATTATGATATTACTGAAATTCTACTAGATGTACATATTAACTTCTTAAACAGTACAATAAGCTTATAAAACCTGTACTTTTACATTATACAAACTAGACAATTTTAAATGTAGCTAAAGATAGACACATATGCTTGTAGCCAAGAATGATTGTTACAGTTAATGTTTGGGTGAAGATGAAAATAATGAAGATAATTGTGGCACAAAATTACAAAGAGAGTAATTATCTTTTTAAGGTTGAAAATATATTTAGCTATTTAGCTACAAGAGAGATTGCTAATTAGTAATCAATATTATGTATAATGCAATGATTATAATACAAATATTAGAAATAATTTGTTTAAACAAGAAATATTTCTCCTCAACACAAAGGTGCAAGAGAGTATGGTGGTATCATAATGGATCAATGCAAAAGTGGTATCAGAGGGTAGTTACGCTCTGATGACTGGAAATTACCGAGCTTAGGAATTACCGAGTTAGGAATAGTAGACTTTGGGATAAGGGTTGAGTATTAGTGCGAGAGGTACGTAGTTAGGATTCCCCGATGTGTATCGGATATCTATAATACCTGACCCGCCCTCCGCACCCCTGGTTCTAAGATACCGGAAATGAACGCCAGAGAGATGACAAGCTTTCTCTTACTTGGGAAAACCCGATCTGGCAGTTACTTAGCATGGTGCAAATACGAGAAACACCTCGTTATGCAATAGTCTTTCAAGACTTGAAGGTCCTAATTGGAGCGCAACGTTGAAATAGGCACTACCAACGGAACCTCACCAATGAGAGAATAATAATTACCGGCAACTTGGGTCGACATGCTACGCAGTCGATATAACCCCGCAATACCAGTAAGAAGGAAAGCACTACGAGTGCAATGGAAGGACAAGAGAAGCGACAGAAACACCGGACAACAGTCCAAGGGAGCAATAACAGTGGGATAATACCGCACGAGAGCATAGGGACTACATAAAAGTCAATTATGCAGTGGATAACTCCGAACCTACAAAAAAAGGGGTTGCAAAGACCTAACTGAAATAGTTCAGACGACTACGAATGTATATGCAAGTCATACTCCAAGATAGGACTACGACGTAGTGCCTAAGCGGAGTCAATACTCGATAACCTCAACGAAGGTGTGGAAATGAGAGTGAGAACCATGGTGAAAGCAAAAGAAAAAGGGTTCCCTCGGAAAGAGGAATACCCTGATAAGTAACTATACAATCAAAAGCAGTCAGGAAGCTGCCCAGATAATCAATTAACCAAAGCCAAAAAGGGCAAAGAAGGAGTCCCATGGACTACCACTGATAAGTCAGGAATTTGTCTAAGTTTACTAGACTAATTCATGCTTAATTGTCTACATTATGACTTTATATTCCTTCCTTAATGCTTTATTTATACTTTATTGTTATATTTGTCTCCAATGATCAATTTGTTATGTTTTCAGGATAAAATGCTCAACAAAATGCTTAAATGAAGATGTTAGAGGTTGAGTCAACAAGTGGAAGTCAAATCAGAGTCAAAGACTGAATTTTACCAATTACTGCCGTGATCCAATGAGGGTCCGGGTTTGTATCCGACTTTGTAAACCCGGACCATCTCATCGTAGAACTCTCTGCCTAATTTCAGATGCGGTCCGGGTTTGTATCTGACTTTGTAAACCCGGACCATCCTTGAGCGTAACCTTCTGCCGAGTTTTAGTGGTGGTCCGGGTTTGCGTACTTGTTTGCAAACCCGGACCAATATAAGCGGAGCGCGGAGATAAACGGAATTGGTGTATATCTTTAATATTTGTTATTATATCTTTAAACTGTCGCTTATTCAGACTAGATTAGAGATAGATTAAAGATAAATCTCTGTTGTTATAAAAGGGGGAGTCTGGCCAACGTGAGAGACATCCCCTCATACACTTCGACAGCGCACAAAATCCCCACAATACAGAGAGTTTAGTTGGAGTTGGAGTCGGAGTCTGGTTTGGAGTTTGGAGCAGAGCAGAGCAGGAAGTCACCACATAGACTTCTCCAGAAATCTCACCAGAGTTCCTTCTTGTTCTCTATAATTACTCATACAGTTCTGATTATTGTAAACATGTCAATGGCTGAGTAGTTCCTTTAGATTTCGGTTTGCTATGTATCCCTAAATTGACTATTCCTGTTCCTTTGCGATTTAATGCAATTTGATTGAGTAAAGTTATTTTCCTTGCTTAATTTCTTTAATCTTTATAATTTGGCCAATTATAAGGATTAGTATTTTGTTAGCTTATATGTGACGACTGCGGCTTTCAATTGAATACAGGAACATAACCGGTTAGTTTAGAGATGGTAATTCCTCTAAATTGCTAATTGACCAATAAACTAGATTGTTCTTAAGGCGGTTAGTAAACAGTGGGTTTGTAACGAGAGTTAAAATTCAGTCTTTGCTAACTAGTATTTGCTAAGCGGGAGACCGGAGGTAAATTATCTTTGTTCTAGGGTTTTACTCATAATTGTCTTATAAATCACTTAGGGATAGGAATCACAGATTTAGGGTGCAGTAGTAAACCGGGATCTCCTTTCCAAATCAGTTTCACAACATTTATTTTCCTGCTTGTTATTGTTTGCATTCTGTTTACAGTTTCTAATTATCAAACCCCAATTTCCTGTTTTAATTTGTCATTAATAAAGATTTAAACTAGACACATCGCCTCCTCTGGTTCGATACTTAGGGAATTCTCTCTATTAAAACTTGCTAGAATTGACCGGTACACTTGCCGTTAGGTTTTACCCCAACAACCACCTACATGGAGTTTAGGAGAATGTACCATTACCGACGTACACAGTACCGATAGCCCATCTTGCATGGCGCACTTGCCTTGGCAAGTGCCGTCGCAATGAAGCTTTACAGGAAGCCGTGAAGACCAAATGGTAAAAACCACATATATAGTACATATTAACACCGGATTACAAATCCTTAATACTGAAGAGCGAAATATCGGGAGGGCCTGACGGCCTGACCATGATAACTAAATCAATACACCAGTCAGCAGGGAGCAGGGAGCTGGACTTGGTCAGGAAACTAAACGACGTGAGCATCAGCAACAGACAACCGACACTACAGGTAAGAACTTCAACCTAAAACCAAGCCTAACCTTGAATGGAAGAACCGTAAAGATTACTCAACAATGTGAGAAGACCAGATGTAAGTAATAACCTACAAGAAGGTATTACGACATACAATGAAGATGGAAGACATAAAAACTTTCAATAAAAACGGGATGAATTCCCAGAATAATACCATTACAAGCACTCGTCATTGAAGATATTGATAAACCCTAGAAACAGAATCAGAGAAAACAAATTTAAGTAATGACCTACCTAGGATCAAAAACGTGCAATCACGGAAGAGAGAACCTCAAAAGGACTACACCATAGAGTTGGTATAGTTGAGCAGAAAAAGATCCATAAACGATGGTTAGTATTGCTTGCCTAACTCATTAACACCCAAGTATGATTAGTCATTAACGGGTGGCGTAGTCAACGTAAGTTGAACAAAGTATTGACATGGCAGCATATGATATCCAGGGTAAATATCCGACTTAGAAACCTGAAGGCAGAGGCCTAATGAGAACTAATCCTTAATTGCTGAAAGACACAAGTCTATGAGAGCGAAAGTATTGTCACGGACACTGATAAACATCGGATTACCTAAGCGAACTTCTACAACAGGAAGCGAGATACAGCAACTTATTGTGAAACCCAATAGTACATCCAATGATGTGACCCAACATTGATAGAGTTCAGAGAACAAGAGAATTACATGGATAACCTACAGATGATTAAGAATACAATAGTGAACCGAACACCGGCTGTCACTTGAGACTAATCAAGCATTAAGGGCCTACGAGCCAAGGATGTTAAATACATCAGAGCTCGAGGCACAGGGAAGCATAAAGGCTTATCTAGGCCATGAATGAACTACAACCCGTACATACGAGTGGTTATGAAACCTATACTAAATTGAGGAAGAATTGCCAGGAAAGGGCACCAATGAGAATGCTGAGATAGTGCTATTTACAGGGGCGGAGAACGAACCATTCCTTTTAGGGTGGGGATACCTCTCCTTGTAGTGAGGCCATGAGTGGGAATAAACCCCTCAAAAAGGGCTTTCACTTCTTAGAGATTGAATACTCTCTATTGGAGAATGGAAACCGTAAACCTTGAAATTACCTTAGAACATTCTAGATACACAAAATATATGAAACCGTAAACGAGTAGTGTAAGGAACGCGAGAAGTAGTCGACTTCGTACGACAATCAGCAATGCAAACTCACACCAGAACAGCAATTTACCGTGAACACTTGAGGAGGAAGAATTCAGTTAAACCAACGAGTCTAAAGAGTTAGAGAACTCATTCCAGGAGGATACAATTAAGAGTTATTAAGTGCGAGGAGCACTGATTACTAAGTACGAACAGTTTATATGTCTCAAGATTTATGAGGAAACTGTGAAGAGCAATAAGCACTAAACAGTAAGTCCAGATAATACAGATTTCTCAGACTAAGGGTCAATTAGTAGGGAACAATTCAGACACTGAAAGGCGTAATAAGAGCATGAACATCAGATCCCAAAGAACTGGATAGACAAGCTATAACTCATTGAGACCGTGTATACATAAAGATACCACGCGTCCATTAAGAGACTTTTATTCCTAAGTTATAAGGATACAAAGGAGCTGTAAAACATATTGAAGAGCATAGGAAGGGCAAACTAAGCCCCAAGATTATCAGAGTCACGCAGCAGAAGCTAGTGGACCGTATCTTAAAGGTTTGATATACCTAACAAAAGAGAAAAAGGAATGATGTGTCTCACATCTTCCAGTCGAATAAAGTATACGACTTATCTACCAAATACTTTGGAGCCTTAGAGACTACACTCGAACCCAGTTGTAAGATTGGTATAAACACCAATAATAATCCTTGATACAGAGACTAAGCCATTACCATGGTGAAGATCCTCTGACCCAATCATAATGTGAGATAGAATACATGGAACCTAGAATGCTCCATGACACATAAACATCTTGAACCTATGTTCGAGGATGATATAATGTGATTACGTGGGCGTAATCCATTTTAGGGGGGGTAGAGCGTACAATCGCTTAGCCTATATTTCACGTATTGAGTACGTAGCCTACAGTACAATTAGTTGTGATGTTTGATACGTATGTTATATAAACACATGTATTCATTCTCATGTGGTTGTGGTTATTACGCACAATTAAATGCAAATACCAGATGTATTAGAGGACGGCCTCGTTAACTTCGGTGCGAGAATTCAGGAAAAGAGGAGTAGAAACTCCAGGGGAATTAAAATCCCTACGATATGTATTGATATGAGACCAAATATGGTAATGTTATGAGGTATGAATCGGTATGAGACCGATATAGAACCTGGTAGGAATTAAATTCTCTAAGTAATTGCTGAGAGGTGAATTAAGAATGACTTATGGACCGAGTTCCATAATTTGGAGATGTATTGATTTATGATTAAGACTAGAAGGACTAAAAGATATAAACTGCTACATGAATAATTATTTGGTTGTTTGAAGTTGACGTGGGAGGTAGAACTTGATCTTGGCCAGATCAAGGAAAACTGAACACAAATTGGGGTGAAAGGATAGTTCAACACTGATGCTGATCACATCAGGGTCGGATGATTCCTGAAACTCCTTACAAGTGGTCACAATTAACCACGTTAAGAATTGATGCAGTAGCATAAAGTGGAATTGGAGTTGACATGTATTTTCTGTATTACTCGCTCATGAACTCGAGGACATGAAAACCTTTGTCTCCGGACCGGTTACTTGAGGAGTATACAACAAAGAATATACAAAGAGTATTTTGATTACTAAAACATGCAAAAGACATGTTGTGTGACAAGTGTGGTAAATATATATATATATATATGGCAGACCTTATGAGTCAGAATGCCTATACAGATATTGAGGGATCTATATGATCTTTTAGCGTGAAGTTACCTTTGTGTTCTAAGAGTTATAGATACATAGGAACTTTGGGGACAAAGTTCTTTTAGGGGGTAGATTGAAATACCCCAAACCTTAATATATTAATGAACTATCTAATTAGGATATACTAAGGCTAAAACGTGCCTTAGAAACATTAGAAGAAGTGTTAAACAACAATTTACACCAAAACATGCTTTAGGAACAATTAGAGAAAAAGGTGTTTTAAAGAGCACAAATAAATTAGGGAACTACCAATAAGTTCCCAAGAGATTTCAAATGTGAAATACCTCTAAGAGTAGTAATACGCATTAAGCGGAATTAGCGTTTAAACCGAAAACGCACCTTAGAGCACAAAATGTGCTTTAAAGAAAAATGTGTTTTAAGAAACCATAGTGATTTCATGACCTCAGTAAGGATCCAAAGTGAATTCATAAGTCTTATAATCAAGCTAAGAACATTATGAAACCATTACCAAAGAAAACCAAGCTCAGAAACAACTCAAGACAAAAATATGCCATAAAAACCCCTTAAAGCATATTTTGGATATATTGTCTTAAGAACTAGTCTTGGATGGTTTTAAAGGCTTGATTATATGTGAATGTACTAAAATAAAATAATAAAATTATTTGCAAAGCAAACCAAACTCTAAAAAGAGTTAAGACACAAAAAGGAGCCGAAAACTCCTTAAAACATGTTTTTGCGAATTGTCTTCGAAATTGGTTTTGAGTGGCTAGTTGGCCTTGTATACATACTAAAATACATGTATACTACCTCATATCATATTAGGAATTTAATTTGAAGATTTTACCAAAATTTTACAAATATAATATTTAATGTGAATAGTAACCTCAAATAGTGCCCATTTAGTCAAATATTGACCAAGAATGGTCAATGGTCAAAAATTGACCATCCTTGGCTATTGATGTCGGCAAGGACAAAGGAGAAGCCAGCTGCTCAATCAAATTACGTAAAGCAAAGTGATGATTTGTTAGATTACTATTCCAATCTTTACTTTATAATATTCAAATCATTACTTTATTACTTTAACATATCTTAACTACTTTTCTCTTCTTCTTCTTTGCTTTCCACGAATCCTTTCATTATATCCTGTCCCAAACCGTGAGTCTTCAACATTAGAAGCTCCCTCCCTTCTCCTACATTGGTTTTCCTTCATTGTTGCCATTTAGGAGCTTAAAGAACACCTTATCTTGTAGAAATCATAACTTTCTCATCTTAAGTCCAAATTCCAAGCTTGATAGCTCGTTGGAATCCTCTTTCAAAGAGCTTTACAACCATAGCTCATGAGCCCCCAGATTCTCAGGAAAAACCACAAAGAAGTGCCTTTGATTCTCGAGGTAAAACATTGCCTTCTTGAAAACTTCTTGTTCTTTGGTTTTTGTTACAGCCGATTGTCATGAGATACTAACCCATCTTATTCTTATTCTTATTGTATAATTTTGGAGCCAATTTCTCTAGCAAATTGTTGTCAAAATTTCTAAGGAAATCAAGCTTAAATGTTATGCTAATGGTTAATATACAAGGTAAATCCTACAACTACCTATTTCAAGGTTCTAATTGTTGATCTATATATGATCTAACATATTGTTCATCTTATTATTTATTGCCGAAATTTTGGTGATTAATATTCAGTTTTTAGCTTATTAAAAGTTAATGTTTATTAAATCTAAGAATAGATTTATACTCCTTATGATATAAGCTTCAATATAAGCTATCATAATATGCAATAAAAATTCATATACTATAATTTATATGGTGGCCAAAAATTAAGAGGTTATTAATGAGTTAGAAAAATTATCTAACTTAGTTAAATTAAAGGGATTAGAGTAATTAAGTAATATGTAAAATTTAAGAAGTTTTAGTACCTAATGGTGATTACTGAAAATATATGAGGTCAATATGGAATTTTTGAGAGTTTAGATGATGAGAAAATAATTGTAGAATTAAGTTTACAATTTATAAAGAGTTTATAAGTGTTATAAGGAATTTATAGGTTTTTGGTATATTTAAGGCTAATAAAAGATGGTATATATATACTATAACATTAGATAATTAAATCTGGTGACTTAGAGATGTTTAAAATGATTTGATGTTCAAAAATCTGTAGGAAAATTAGTTACGAAAATTAGAAATTAATTAGAGTTAAATTGGTTAATAAATGAGTTAGGATAAAAGAAAAGACCACAAGGGTAAAATGGTAATTTTCCTGGTCAAACGTGGTCAAGCATGGTCAAAATTGGTCAATGACAGTTTATAAAATGTTTAGAGGAGCTAGAATAAAATTTGTAGCAAAAGATTAGATATTAAAAGGATAAAGGAATAAAAAGTTAAGTTAAATTTAACTTTAGGGGTAATATTGTAAATTATGGAAAGTTAGGGGGTTTGACCATAAAAGACTGGTCAAACTTGGGTATATTTTGGTAATTGACCTAAAGTATAAAAGAAATTAGTTAAGTAAGACTTTGGATGAAATTAGAATAAAAATAACAAGTTTAGAACTTATTATGAGTAAAACAGAGATTAAGAGAAAACTATGGGTAAGTAATGTAAATAACACATTTTTATGTGTTTAGAAGGTTAAGGAAATTAAATAAAGAATTTAGAAACAAGTTGTAAAAGAAACAGAGTTAAGACGGGGTTAAACGAGACCCGTATATAATTAAGGTATACGAGGGGTATACCCGTAATTTAATAAGTATAGGAGAAATCAATACTTAAAGTATTTTTAATGAAAATACAAGTTATATTGGAAAAAGAAATAAACGTATGATACGGAGTATCATACGGACGTATACGAAAATTTTGGTGTACATGAATAGTACTCGTATACGTGAATAATATATGTATACATGAATAGTAAATACATATACATTAATAGTAAATACATATATACGAATAGTAAATACGCATACATGAATAGTAACTACATATACATGAATAATCAAATACAAGACGTGTACGTGAATAGTAAAATACCTATATGTGAATAGTAAAATACGTATACGTGAATAGTAAAACACGTGAATAGTGAAAAATACTAAAACCTAATACAAGGTCCGTATAAGTCTAAAGTTGCTTACTGTGCAACTAAATAACTGCTAACGACGTTAGTGTGTTAATGAATTAGAATTGAGCTCGAAAACGCTCCTAAATGAACCCGTTTAACGGTATACTATTATACTTGGGTTAACCTAGGAAGAGGTTTAAGTTGAAAAGAGAACCCAATTAGTTCTAAGACACAGGATACTAATACACAGATCTAGATAGTCGGAGGCGTTCGGCGGATTAGGCGAACGTGGGATTAAGAGCTAGCCAATCTCCGGTGTACGGTATGGGATTCTTGTAGCTTGTTTGCTAACGGGGTCTACCTCGGTTTGTGTGCTATGTGTATTGTGATACGACTAAACAAGATTAAGCATGAAACCGATTTACTGTATTGTTGTTGTGTGTCCATTTCACACTAACACGACTTGATTCAGAGCTTGTGCATTAACTATATTTAGTAGCAATTGTATAAGGTTATAAATACTCCCTGTTGTTAGTAGGTTAATACCGAGAGAGGTTTAACTAACCAATTGTCAATGAGACTTCAACTAACTGGAACTTGGGAGGAGAGGAATCCGGGACTGACTCCGGTCATGCATGTTTAGGTTAGGAGGTCGGCATCTGTATCAGATTTGTCTGCATATGGCTCGTCTATGACTTGTCGCCTAGGGTCGATAAACAGACCCGACCAGCTCGAGTGAACTATTCGAGGTGGGAGGCAAATTCAGGAGGCGCGGGAGGGTCAAGCCTACACCCCTCATAACTTAAGAATTTATGTTTATTAACCCAATGGAGCTAATAACTCATTGGCTAGGGTTACCTTGACTCGACAAAAATAAACAATTCAGTTAGCGAACAACCAGTTCTTTTAAGAGAACGGTTGACACTTATAAGGTATGGTCAAACACGAGAACTAAACAATTCTCAGGCCTCAGGAGTTAGGAATCTAACTTACTCATTAATAACCGTCCATTACGACGTTCGATTTATTTGAGTTGTGAATGTTTCACATAAATGTGTTGTTTGTTATCGTACTTCTTATTATTATTTGTATGAATAAACAATTGCATGTAAACGACAAAGTAGTCGTGTGTAACCCTGCTAGCTTGTGGGCTGCACGTTTTCTGTACCAGCAATATGCTGAGCCCCTTGGGGCCTGTGATTTAAACTTTGTAGGTAGGTGCCAGACGAGGACTCAACCTGAGAGTAGGAGCGGGTAGAGTACTTCGGGTTGCTTTTACATTTGTTACACGAGTTGTGCATGTACACTCGTTTAGTAATTGATGAGATGTTAGTATGATGTATTAGGATATGAGATACTACTCGGTATAAGTTGTGGTTTATGAATTGTATTGTATAGATGCTCGAGTAATTATCCGGTTAGTCAGACCGTGACTTGTAAGAGAATAGGCCTAGTTAGTCACGTGGGTGACTAACGGCGGTAACACCAATTTAGTAGAACTTTTCCGCTGCGTTGTTAATGAATGAGATGGACTTAGGGCGACGATCATTGTATTTAGAGTTGGGGTGTTACAGCAAAAAAAGGAATTGATTACTACAAAGTGTACCGGAAATGAGACGAGGGAGGAAATAAATATGTTACATGTTCTTCGTTTGCGTTCAAATCAAACAAAGCATAGGAGATTTTTCTTTTTCCTCCTTTATGTCAGGGAAAAAAAAGAAATTATTTTTTAAGGAACAAAACTTGTATTAATGCTTTAAATCAGTCTTACAGATACTAACAACTGAGATAAGAAATTTTCAAAACCAAGACATAGAAGAGCTAGAACTAGAAACAGAAGAGTACAAAGAAGTCAAGCAATGCGCAGCGACATTACCATCTCTATGGACAAAACTCCACACTAACGCACCATCACCATGTTGCTTGCAACAAAGAGAAGTAAGAATGAACTCACATACTGAATCAGTAGAACCTTTCCCTCTAAGTGATTTGATCACCAGAAGACAATCAGACTCAAGGAAAATGCAGCCAAACCCTCACCCAAGCCCATCAACAGCTAGACATTAAGCTTCAGTAGCACTGTATGCCGCGACTTGCATCCAGAATTTGGCCACCACCATAACCCTTTGATATGAGCAAATCAAAACACTCAACACCCATAAACCAACACCGCTCTCATGAGTATCCACATTACTTTAAACCAACCTTTATTAAAACAGCTTCAAGCATAAGAGTCTTCATAAATTTCATCCACCAAGGAGTTATCCAATGAATATTGACAAAGAAACCGCATTGGCTTCAAAAATTCTTCATCAAAAGTGGTCTCATCCCGTGAATTAGATCATTCTGAGCCCACCACCCCGACCATAATAAGGAAAGAACCTTCATTTGTTGCTTGCCTGATAAAGGCCCCACATCAATATCAAGCCACGACCTAAAATTCCCATAAGCAATAAGAGAGGAATACAAATCAAAATAGTTCTTCCAATGCTCATTGACTCCTAGTGGACAAATAGTAAAACAATGCACCAGTGACTCTAGATTGCCACAGAACGGGCACTTCCTTGATCCAATTCCACACCTTGCCAAGGAATGACCACAAGGAAAGCTTTCACGCCATAATATCTAAGATAAAGTTTAATATGCAGAGGGATCGAAAGTGTTTGAAGCTTTCTAAGAAAAGGAAACACACTGAAGGAGCAAGGTTCTTCATCACCGCTCAACATACAACAAGAAACATAATAACCAGACTGAACTATGTACTAACTAGATTTGTAAAGTGCCAAGTCCATTGACTAGGTCGAGCACCACTAGGAACTGGAAGAGATAGCATAAAGATTAATCGGCTTGAATCATAATTGATACAATCAACTCCTTGTTCCGTTTCTCGGGCTTTCTATCACCAAGTCTCTACCAAGAGATGCTTAAACTCAGGACTACTCATTGAGATTGGCCTGAATGACCATGGTCGAGGGGGCCAATGGCCATTCCACACCTCAATTAAGCCTTCACCCGGAACTAGACGACAAACACATCACAAACTACAATATTGTCGACAATTGATTTTTAAATAGGACTATCCTTTGGGAATTTCTCAGCTTGAAGCACAGTTCTATTGAGTGCAGGCCTTGAGAACATGGCCACACAAAGAATGAAGGATGGTGAGCAAATGCCACCCGTGTTTCGACAATAAGGACAGGTTTTGTGCCTTCATCTCCTTGAACCTAAGCCCGCCATTAACTTTCGAATGTTACATTGTAGCCTTCTTCACCGGTAGATCAGTTTGGAAGCAGCATCACCTTTCCAAAAGAATCTAGAGATAAGAGGTGAGAATTTGTTGAGTAATGACTGTAGAAATCTGTAAAGCTGCATCGCATACAACTGCATCGCCTAGAGGTTGATGCGAATCAGGGTGGAATGACCTGATTGTGAATTTTTGTGGACCACCAATTGATGTGTTGCCAATCTGATCAACTAAAAAACCTAAGGCTTGGGCCTTGGATCTACCAAGGGAGGTTGGGAGCCCAATATATTTTTGGATTGAATGGACCTCTGGAACACCAAAATAGCTACAAAATAAAAGAACCAACTAACCAATTAGTGAAGCGGCTGAAAATTAATTCTGACTTATTATAGTTAATCATCTGGTCTCAAGAAGCAAAAAAAACTTTCAATAGCTCCTAGAGGACCGTGGCTTGCTCCATATCACAGTGACTAAATAATAATCAGTCGTCACAAATAGTAAGTGCCCTACTGAAGGAGTATTACATGCATTTTGATTGGAGAGAGAGAATTCCCACATCATCATTATTGTAAAATAGTGGTGAAACTATCTTGCTAACTATGGGCAGTGAGCCCAATCATTGTAGTACAACAAGGTCGTATCCACAGGGACTTCGTAACTATCTAGTTAATTATAACCTTAGTAAATGTGCAAGAGTAAAAACAAAAGTGCATAAACTTAAACTGCTGGTTTTGGGTTGTAATTGAAGAAATAAAGAAAAGCAGCAAACTAAACTAACTAATCTAAGATAGGTGTAGCCCGGGATGGATATTTGAACCTGTCCTCCTTTTACTACCGACTTTCAAACCTCGAACTTAAAGCTAAACAACGGGAACACTTAATTAACTAGCAACCTAATCTAGGCCTACTAATCCTAACCAATTTAACCGAAACTTTTCAATCAGCTAAGCCCCGGCGGGTCAATCGACGACACTAAGCTCAAGTCCCCCAAAGTTGCAATGTAGTCCAATATCAAAATCATTGAATTAGAGTACACTGTTCTAGTCTCCAACGGTTTAGGTTTCTATCTCAGAATCACATTTGGATAGAATCCCACAACAATGTTAAACTAATCGGTAGGCCAAACCAACTAATTTAACACATAGATGACAAATTGAGAAAAAACCCTAAACAAATCCCCAAATCATGAGTGACAAGTTCAAGAATCATAAATACCCAATAATCATCTTCATTAAGCTCAAAGACTAAATATAGCTTAAATACAAATTCAATACTCAACAATGGAGTTTAGGGATTTGGGGCAAAATCCAAATCCCTAGCTTCAAGGATTCTACACAAACATGGAGAATAAAATAAGAACAAAGGGATAAGAGAAGACCATTAATGGAGCTTGAAGGGAGGTGAGCTTTTTTCTCTTCCCTTTCTTCTTCTCCTTCTTCTTTCCCCTTCTTTTCGCCTCTCTTTGGGGCTGGAACGCCCTCTGTCTCTGGTTGTGAGAATGAGGGTCTGATTCCTCATTCTCGGCTTTTTTATTTTACGCTTTAGTGCGTGTCCAGACGCCACTTATGGGGAGAAATTTGAGTGTGCAGGTTCTTGTCCGGACTTGGAAGTCCGGACACATGTACGGACATGGAAGATTCAACATACTGACTTCGACCGACCCACACTGCTTGGTAGATCGAACTTCAAAGTGCTCTATCTTCTTCGTTCCAGCTCCGATTTTGGATCTGTTTGCGCCCACATGTTTGTCTTTTCGTACACTTTATTTCTAGCTATGTTATTCCTCATGTTTCAGCAATAGTTGTGTAAAACACCAATAAAACACAAAACTAGAGGAAAACTAGCTAGAGTAAAGAAATGAGCATGAAAAGTGTTAATAAAAGATGGAAAATTCACAATATACCCCTTTTTTCTTTCATCATTCACAATATACCCCTTTTTTGAAACTTTGTCACAAGATACCCTTGTTTTCTTTGCTAATTCACAAAATGCCCCTTTTTAAAAATGGCATCAAATATTCCGTTAACCTCCCCTGGAAAATGACTATTTTGCCCTTGACCCGTTTGTTTTTTGAAAAATTCGTAGTTTTTAGCTACTTTTTTTTGAAAAATTTTAAATTTTATAATATACCCCTTTTTGAGTTTGTTGTTCACGAAATACCCCTGTTCATGTTTTGGAAGTTCACAATTGTAGTTCACGAAATACCCTTGTCACCCTGATGCCCTGGTAAAGCACCGCCTAGTTTTCTCTTGTTTTTCAAGTGCCTTCAGCCTCTTCATAATCCCAGGACAAATATTGTTTGCATTCCAGTTCTCTAAGGTTTATTGTCTCTCGTAATGTCTACGAATCCCTGTCATTCACAATTAGACACAATTATAATATATGACCAGAGACTAACTAGTATAGCATGGATTATTTACATAGTTAGGTAAATACCTTCAAGTAAAGAGTAGATTGACTTAGTCTTGTGGACATACAATAATGTCACAGACATTGGGTTTAAATGGCTACCTCTTGGTCGAACTCGGTAGCGGACAAGAACTTTTGTTTATGGGGGAAAAGGGGGGAAGGGCCGCCCCCCCTCCCCCCGAACTTTTTAAAAATTTACAAAATGCTCTTATAAATTTTTGAAAAATACAAAATAACATAATGTTTTAAAGAACAATAGTGTCAAGATTTTTTTACCCCCCCTAAACAAAAGTTCTGGTCCGCTACTGAGTTCGACCAAGAGGTAGCCTTTTTAAACCCAATGTCTGTGACATTATTGTTTGTCCACATGACTAAATCAATCTACTCCTTACTTCAAGGTATTTACCTAACTATGTAAATAATCCATGCTAGACTAGTTTGTCTCTGGTCATATATTTAATTGTGTCTAATTGTGAATGACAGGGATTCTTACTCAGCTATTGGTGAGACATTCTGAGAGACAAGAAACCTCAGAGAACTGGAATGCAAACAACATTTGTCCTGGATTATGAAGAGGCTGAAGGCACTTGAAAACAAGAGAAAACTAGGCGATGCTTTACCAGGGCATCAGGGTGATAAGGGTATTTCGTGAACTACAAAACATAAATAGGGGTATCTTGTGAACTTCAAAACATAAACAGGGGTATTTCGTGAACAACTAACTAAATAGGGGTATATCATAAAATTTAAAATTTTCAAAAAAAAGTAGCCAAAAAACTTTGAAATTTTTTTTAAAAAAACGGGTCAGGGGCAAAATAGTCATTTTCCAGGGGAGGTTAACGGGATATTTGACGTCATTTTTAAAAAAGGGCATTTTGTGAATTAGCAAAGAAAACAGGGGTATCTTGTGACAAAGTTTCAAAAAAGGGGTATATTGTGAATTATGAAAGAAAACAGGGGTATATTGTGAATTTTCCCATAAAACATTGATAAAGCACATGAACATACCTCTAAAACATGCTCATTTATCCACTCATCAATCATACACATGTAAACTAGCATGGAGAGCCTCAATGTAAATAATGAAGATATATGGCAATGATGGGCCTTGCCTAATCCCTCTAAAGACTTGTGTTACACAAACTTGGAGGAACCGAACTATCATGCTCGGTCACATGGACAAGGGTAGCCGTGTCCTAAGCTAAACCCTTTTGCCGCCCCTACCAGATCAAGAATGTCCTCACCCTTCCTCTTTTTATTTAAGAGAACGTCATCCACCATCGTGATCTTGTCCTCCTTGGATAAATCATCACCAGTATTGACGTCGAAGCATCCGATGTGAGAGCCATTGAGCGCACAACATTTTACATTTTATTTCTTGCTCCTTTACTTTTGAAAGAGATCTCCTTAGATTTGGCTTGATACAGAGCCAAGGGCCAAAAGGGAGATACCTTAGGAATTCCTTCCTTGATTTCAAGCACTTCTTCTCGACATGTGAAAGTAGGCCACAAAGGTAGCAAAAATCTGGCAATTGTTCATACCCAATTTTGAACAGGGCATCACGTCCGTCCACCTTCAGTTTGAGAAACTGATGTAGAGGTTTGGTAACATCAATCTTAACCTATGAGTCTAAGATAGGGACCACCCGAAATACCATCATGTTCTTCAAAGTAGACAAATTACCCAAACATGCCATCAATCAATCATGCATCTTTAGTAGTGAATAGCAAGAGAGCGGAATTGAAAACTCTAATCTAGAAAGGAACATCCTTGAAAGGATATTCATCAAGAGCTATGAGGCTTGGAGCTGCTTCAAGAGCCACCAAACTGCTGTTGAATTTATACGAATGTAACACCTCTACCGCTAATCTCGTCATTAATCACCTCATTCATTAATACAATCACAGCGGATAATTCCTTCACCAACGGTGGGTGATACAATGCTGTTAGCCACCCATGTGACTAACAAGGCCTAAACAATAACAACACCGGTCTGGCGGATTAAAATTACCTGAGTAGTTATACAAATACAATCTCAATCCATTTCCAACCGAGTCAAATACAAATCGACTATACCGAGTGTAACACCCCATCTCAATCCAAATGTGGTTTCGCAACTTAACAACACATATAAATGTCACAGCGGAATTCAATACACTCCAGGACCTTGCCATGGTCTGATTGACAGAATATACCGAACATTAGTACATACCAACCTTAACCAAATACATATACTTCTTACAATCCCCTCACATCCTATACATCTTACTAACTCAAATTACCATACGAGCGTACATGCACAACTCATAGGCCACACTTAACCCGTAATGCTTGTACCCCATCTTACTCTTGCGATGGCCGCCTCCTGACGTTCACCTGTGTAGTAAAAACAGCCCCCAAAGGGGGTCAGCACGAATGCTGGTACGATCCTCTCATGGCCCCCAAGCTAACGTGGCTACGACGACTAATTGTCGATAGCATGGAGGTTGATTAGATGCACAACATAATAGAAGGTGCAATAAACAACAAACCAATTATGAACAATCAAAGTTCAAACACCATGAACGACTTAAATGCGTTCTCTTAATTAGAGGGTTAATTATTTAACACCTTAGGTTATGTTTCCTCTTAATCTTAGTCCATCCTTATCTTACCTCAGTCTTAGTCTTATCTTAGTCTTAGAAACAATCATCCTTTAAAAAGGAATGGATGTAGCTTATCTCAGTCTTATAATACAAACCATCCTTTAAATAGGAATGGTTGCAACTTATCTCAACCCTTATCTCATATATGCCAACCGTTCTCTCATTGGGAACTGGTTAACCCTTATTTCGTTGTTTATTTTCGTAGGGCTTGGTTAACCCTAGCCAGCAGCAGGACACTTACCGGCAATAAACAACATTCTTAAATTGTTGGGGATGTAGGCTAGATCCCCCCACGCCATCTTAATGCCTCCTACCTTGGACTGGATGTCCAACGTAGCTGAGCCGGTCAACCGACCCTAGGCTACAAGTCCGAAGACAAGTCCTTAAGCGGAAGTCGGATCCGCTTTAGATACCGACCCCCCTTTCCTTAGCATGCATGACCGGAGTCAGTCCGGGTTCCTCACTCCCCCCCCCAAGTACCAGTTAGTAGAAGTCTTAAGACAATATTTGTTGGTTAAACCTCTTTCGGTTTTTAACAAACTAATATTAGGGAGTGTTCCTTAGTCTCACACAATTCCTTACTAAACGTTAGTTAGTAGGTTCTCACGGTAAGTTGTGTTAGTTTTCAAACATCACACAACAATACAATAAACATAATGTTCCGGTTGCATGCTTTATCTTGTTTAGTGAGCACACAAAAACAAATAGCACACAAGCCGAGGGACACCTCGTTAGCAAGCAGGTCACAAGAAGAACTGTACCGTTCACCGTCGGTGGTTGCTTGTTTAATCTCCTCCCGGGTCCCAATTCACAAGTCCTAAAACATCCATTCAGTTTTAGGTTATTAGTTACTTAACTCATCCCAACTTACTTAACCTACTTACCCACCATTGTTCACCATTTAATGTTCACTAAGTCCTTACAGTTTTAACTTAGACTTTTAAGTGCATCACTTCTCATTGTCTCTTATACTTATTCACCCACTTAATTGTCATTAATTCCCACCAAACGTGTCCTTAATAACTTTATAATATCACTACTTATCAATCCCCACCATTACCTAACATTTTCCAAGCTTATACACCATTTTTAGAGTGGTCCGGGACCTTGTCCTCAACCTAAGTCCCGAACCCATACCTGGTTCAAACTCTCGGCTGTTTTAATGTGGTGGTCCGGGACTTTGTATGGGACTTAAGTCCCGGACCAATGCAAGCTAAAATCCTCGGGGGTAAATCAGGGGGTGGTCCAGAACTTCATACCAAACTTAAGTACCAGACCATAAGGTTGTAGCAACTCTCGTCCATATTTTTAGGGTGGTCCGGGACTTTACCCTAGACTTAAGTCCCGGACCAGCTATAGATTTTTGCCCTTTTTTTTCCCTAAGTGCATTTGCACATGTTCTCTTCATCCATAAATCACCCAAACTTTATACATGATCTTAGGCATGTTCTAATACCAAAATAACCTCTTAAACTTGTCCAATTCCTTCTCTAACCTTATAACCCAATTTCTCACATGATCTCTTAACACTTGTAATATTTTCCTTACACTTCCAACATGTAAACTTTGTCTAAAACTTCAACTAACCAAAGTGTTTCCTTTCCACCAATATAACTACTCCTCAAGCATCATCATGCACAACCCATGCACAAATTCCTCTCTTTCCATTTGTTACTCATCAAGCTAAACTCATGACCTACCTATACATTTCCTCCCATCTTCTTAGCACCTTAACATTGTTCTTCATTAACCCTGTCCATGCCATACCCTCCTTAGACATTTCCATCTCTTTTACCCAATTTACTCACCATTCTCATGATCTTACACTCTTATACTTTCCTAGTCAATTTCCTCGACAATCGACGACATTCTCCTTCAATCTTCACTCCCATCACCTAAGTCCACTCATTACCATCTAAACTAAAACCTTATTGTTCCACCACTAGTATCCTCTTCACTTACACAAGCTTCCCAAAATTCTCATTGTTATATTCCCTAGTTCATACCTAAATCATCTTAAGCATTATACACCTTCTCCTTCAAATTTATGCACAAGTCTCACCATTCCTCTTACCATGACTTTGGTGTGTTCAATACACCCTTTTAAACCCTAATTTCCTCATAGACAACTCTAGGTCATTCTAAACCCCAAGAACTCCTTAGTTAACTCATTTCCACTCAAATTCTTCAGAATGATCCCTAGTAAACCCTAGGTAATATCAATTCAAAACCACCACTTAAACACTTTTTTTTCTACTCAAATTTCGCCATAGCTCCTCTAGTATATTATCATGCCCATAAGCATTGTTTTCCTCATTCAACCATCTCATACACATCAAGTCCTTTCTCATCTTATTTTCTCACCAAATCAACTCATTCACAACAAACTCAATATGATGCAATAATCTTAAATTGCATAGCACTAAGGCTCTTAAATAACATGGCTCTTAGGCCCTTAAAGGACTTAAACTTAAACACTGAATTTCCCACATATAAAAGCTTTCAACCTGCAAATACACACAACAATGCTCCCATAGCAATATAAGTGTTCTCTTAATTCACCTTATACTTATCTTACTAACTTATTTCCATTGGCTCCTTAATCACAAGTTCATAAGCTTGTTTAAATTCTTTTTCCTAGGTTATATAACCCATTACATAATGTAAGCTTTAAGCTACATTAGTACTCATCTAAATACCATCCCTTAAACCTTAAACCACCATTAGGTAAGCAATTTACCTTGTTTTTCTCAAGCTCCTCTTAACTTCCTCAGGGATTTTCTTGAATGAATCTCGGCCAAGGGCTTTAATCCTCTTGCCAATGTTCTAATCCACATCCAAATAATCTAATGAGTACTAAGCATCATGCCTAAACTCATGGAATCCAATCTTAGGTTAAAAATGTGTTTTAAGACATAAAAGTGGATGATTACCTTTGAAGTCTCAAAGTAGACTTGGGCAATGAATGAAAGAGGACCTACACTAGTCCTTGGTCATTAAAACAAGCTAGAACAAGGCATAAAACAAAGCCCCATGAGTAATAATTTTCGGCCATGTAAGAAAGTGGTGGTAAGATGACTTTTCTTACATTTTCCTTACCTAGAATGAATGGAGAAGATAATGAACACCTCAATCTAGCTTTTCCTCCTCCAATGGAGATTTCCCATGGCTCCAAAATGAGGCTTTTCAAATTTTGAAAAGATAGGAAGCAAGGCCTTGGTCTAACTAAGAGAAATCTATGCTTAGTTTTTGATTTGGAGCTAATATGAGCAAGTTATGGACAAATGAAGGTGGTGGTGCCATGGGGGCTGATTGGACGGCTTTAGAACAGAGATGAGAAGAAGAAAACCGTGGGTGAAGGTGGGAAATGAAGAAGAGAGGAGAGATGTAGGCTATTAAAGGATATTTTGCTTTATAAAGGCAAATAGTAACTTTTCTTATTTCTCTCTTCTTTTCTTAAGTTGGATGACTCATGTGGTGACTCACCTCCCTCAAAAATCGGCCCCCTTGTTAAGTATGGGTATTTTTGGCCTTTGTTGACCAATTAACTAAACTAAGTTGACTAAAGACTAAACTAGGCACTATTTGGCACTATTCACAAATTAGAGCACAAATTGTGAAATTTTTGATTTCCCATTGATTTAGGCTTCCTAATGTGATACTAATTAGCATACATGTTTATTAAGATGAAATCATGGCATTTATCCACTCAAAACCCACTTCTAAGACAATTTCTCAAAAAGGTGCTTTAAGGAGTCTTAAAGCACATTTTGTGTTTAAGTTTTTTGAGCTTGGTTTTCTTTGATAATTGATTTAACATGTCCATTAGCATTTAATAAGGTCTTATAATGATATTGGGTGCTAATCAAAGTCACTCCAAGCTTAGAGCACATTTTTGCCTAAATTTCCCTTAAGGCATTTTCTTGTGTTTTCCTTGGTTTAAATTGTCTACCAATCTTTCTAAGGCATATTTTAGCCTTACTACATCATAATTTGATGTTTACTTAGCATACTTAGGTTTGGGGTATTTCAATCTACCCCCCTTAAAAGAACTTTGTCCCCAAAGTTCCCATGCATCTTATCTTATTAGAATACATGTCTTACCTCATTCCATAGATCATATAGATCATACTTATGTATACTTAAACTCATTGAATCATTAGATCCACCATATGCTTATACTTAAATATCACACAACACACTTAAGCATGTATAGCACTCAAAATTCCCTTTGTTCCTTTTGATGATTAAAACATTCACATAATTTCCAACGTATTCTCCCATGTCACCGGTTCGTAGACAATGGCTCGTTCGTCCTCGTCACCATGGGCCAGAATACAAAACAACTCTGCTCTCCCCATGTCACCGGTCCGAAGACAAAGGCTCGTGCTTCCTCGACTTCATGGGCGAGACTCAGTAACACATCAAGTTCGTTAGGTTACATTATCTTGTTCTTTAGGCCTTGAGGGTTTCTACCTCACTAATGCCCCATTCTCATTATTCAGTATCTTATCCATTCTCTTCGGATAACTTTACTCATCTTAGATCCATAGACACTCTCGGT
Source organism: Limonium bicolor (assembly GCA_023374045.1). Taxonomy (NCBI): domain Eukaryota; kingdom Viridiplantae; phylum Streptophyta; class Magnoliopsida; order Caryophyllales; family Plumbaginaceae; genus Limonium; species Limonium bicolor. The sequence goes on along the minus strand of CM041776.1, from coordinate 330,817,705 downwards.
CTTGATCTAGCTTTCTCAATTATTCTTCTCTTGAATGATTTTAAGTTAAGCCACTTATGCCCCGGGCAGAGACACATATAGATCTCACCACTGTGCTTTTATAATCTCATCACAGAATTAGAAACATTTTCTCATGTTCCCTCTTCTTTAACCCATAATACCCAGCTTATCTCTTTAGACGGATAAGCTCTGTCAGTCTTACTCCTGCGGGCACCACTACATGGCTCACGGCCCCAACGGGCACCACTATGTGGCTCACGACCCCTGACAAGGGAGTTCAACCATGGAATTAGAAAAAACGCTCTATTGTTTCCTCTTCCTTGCACGCGTGACTCACAATCCCCTAACCCACTCTCAGGGTTAGTAATAATATATATATTAGTCAGCAGCATCTCTCTTGATGCCATCTCACAATCTTAGGAAGTTTTCCTAATTCATTGTACTCACCGATTTAAGGGTCACCCCTATACTTCCATTACTTAGAAGTTATGGTTGATTTCTCATATTGAGTCAGATCCTCATATAGGAGGTCGACTGCTCATTAAAAAGGGAGTTCGTTAGTCCCTTATATCACTTTTCACATTTCAAGTGAGTTCGTCAAAATTGGACTTATCATTGTTCTATAATTGAGAATTCTTATATGTTTCTCCACGTCTTAATTAATTCGTCGTTCGACTCTTTCTACGAGTCACTAACCAAACGTTATCCTATCGGGAGTTGATCTACCATTTCCAGTCAGGACACAACTCATGCAAGGATGGTTAGTTCACACAACAGGCATCGAGATATACATATATCAAATGCAATAAACATTTTCGTGCTTTTATCTTGTTAGGTCGGCACACAAAAACAAGTAGCACACAAGCCGAGTGTAACTCGGTAGGACACAAGTTGCAAGAAAACCATACCGTTCACCAAGGAATTACTCTCGTGTGTCGTCTCACGCTCCTCAGGTAATTCTCGAACAACTGGTGTGCATCACACAAGTTTCTATTATCGTTAAGGCATTACGTAAGTTTAAACGACTAATGCGCCCGTAATTAACCCCGTTGTCCCGTTAATCTTCTCTTTACTCATGTGATCTTAAGTTCTCACATTCACATTCAATCTAGTACTTGTTTATACTCCTAATGACCTTTACATGTCATCAAACAATTCCTAATCATCATCTAATATCATTACCATCCAATTCCCCATCATTAGATTGCCTTATTACTCACGGTTACAATTTCAGGGTGGTCTGGGACTTGATCTGGCCCTTATGTCCTGGACTAATGCATTTCAGAAACTCTCGGGAAGGATTTTAGGGTGGTCCGAGACTTTGTACTTAACCCAAGTCCCGGACCAAGTGCAGGAGTCACTCTCGGTTGAAAAATTAAGGTGGTCCGGGACTTTGTCCTTAACCTAGGTCCTAGACCATAGCAGTAAGGCAATTTCGGCATTTTTTTTCACCCTGCTATGCTCTGCAACATTTTGACATTTTTAACTTCAATTCCAACATAGATTTCTACCCAATCCATTCCTAATCTTTCTACATGTTTCTAAACATGTTCTAACACCATAAACACACATTAAACCTTCCTAAAACATTGATCAACCCAATCACTCAATCTTGATCAATTGGACAGTTTTCCATTTTCATTCCTTGCACTTGCAACTTTGTTCTTAAATTCCTAAGTTGCACTTTTGCTCTCCAATGCACTAACTCAATGGTTTGACCATTCCAAATTCCTTAGGCATTCTCATCTCTAGTTCCCAAGTTCATCCTCTATTTCAAGGTCATGCACACTAGTTCTTTTCTAGAAATTCCAAGACACTCCAACATCACATTTGCTACAGATTTTTAATTTTTTGCTTACCTTAACTCAATCCTTCAACTAACATCTCAAGGTGATTAACTAATCAAAATGGTCTCTCCAAACACCTAGTTCACCCTAGGTAGAATCAACTCATCAAGTCACCTAAATCTCTTAGGTTCCTACGGAAATTTCGCCATAGTTCCACTACAATCTTAGCTTGCCCAAATGCATTATTTTTCACCTAAGGCGATCAACTAGCCATATCCATAGTGGATTCTACCAGCACATAAATCTCATCCCAATTTCACCAATCAACAACATAATGCAATAATCATAAATTGCATGGCTCTTAGGCCCTTAAATCATACACATTCCACATTACATTAAGCCTAATCACAATTCCTTTCTCATATCAACAACCACACTTTCCAGCACATATTTTGGGTTCATCTTTTAAGTTCCCATTCCAAAATTCTGAAAGCAATTAGGATAGTCTTTAAGGTAGATTGTTTACCTTAAGCTCATAAGTTCCTTTTTTACTTCTCTTCCTTCTCTTCCCTCCTTTTCTCTTGATTTTTGGTCATGGGCAACACCATTGCCACAACTCTAGACCAACACCCCAAATGGGAAAACAATGAGCACTAATTAAACTCTTAAACCTTTGAAATAACCCTAGAATACATTGGAAGTGCTTAAAGCACAAAAATTAGGGATCACCTTTGGAAGCTCTAGAATAGGCTCTCAATCATGAATCAAAGGAGGGCTCCCACTACACTTTTAAAGCTTGAACCAAGGCTCATACAAAGAAGGAAAAACAAGTAATGGAGAGAAAATGAGTTTTCTTGAATTTTCTTACCTTAAATCAAAGAGGGAACCATCTAGCTCCAGAAAATGTGATTTTCTCTTCCAATAGGCTATACCCATGGTGGTCAAATTCAACCATTGGAGATTTTGAAAGGAGGGAAAGAAAGCTCTTGTTGAGACCAACAAGAATATGTATTTTATTTTCCATTTAGAGCATTGAGTTGGCTAGGGCAAGAGGACGAAGACAAGCAGCCATGGGAGGAGCTTAAAATCGCCAGCAAGGAAGAAGAAGGGGGAAAGGTAGCCGGCTGGAAGAATAAGAAATGAAAGAGAAGAGGGAAATGTGAGGAGAGAGAGGGAAAAAGTAACTATGTACTTTTTTTCACTTTTTGCTTTATTTGACTCCTCTTTAATTGAGAGGTCAATTTTTGAAAAGGAAGGGTGAGTCATCACCCTAAGAAACCGGCCCCCTCTCTTATTGGGCAAGGGCATTTTCATCTTTTCTCAAGAAACGCTCCTAAGTTTCCAAGTTTGGCACTATTCATCAATCGGGCTCATTTTCTGGATTTTCTCGTTTATTTAATTTTAATGGTCCTTAGACCTTAATTAATGTTTAATTATAGTTATATGGTCAACTATAATTTTTACGAGTCCATTAGACCACTTAAAGTCACATTTTCGGGTTTTCTTAACAAACGTGCTTTAAGACTTCATTAGCGTTTTTAACCCACTATATGGATTTGTTTTCTTCAGGAATTGTTTCCAACAATGTTCTTAGTGTGTTACTAAGTCTTAGGAATCCATATAGGACCCTAGTCGAGGTCATATGCCTCCTATGGTTGCGTAACACACATTTTTACGTTTTATGCTTTTTACACATTTTCTCTTTTCTTTTGGTTTTACTTTCTTCACCAATATTCTTTAGGCATAATTAGGCCTTTAAATATCATATTAGAATAATTTAATCACCATATTTAAGTCCGGGGCATTTCAATATTTCAACGAACCACCAGATAGTACGTGAATTTTATTTTTTAGAGAACCAAATTGAAAGAGGAAGCGTTTTTTGGCCCATATCCCATTCCTGAAGCCCTGAGCTTTGGTTCCAAGTAGCTACCAAGTGTAGACACCAAAAATTCTCACCCCATAAAGCAAATTCCAGAATAAGAAACACAATAAGAGGGGTAATTGTCTTTCTTTGTCAAAACGTATTGACGTGCGTGCCAAAACGAAACCATTGTTTTATAGACTTTTTCAAAGCATTTCATAAAAACATGATTTTGCGAAAACAAATTTCCAACAACGATACGGTTTTAAAACCGCCCCTTTTGTTTTATTCACTTATTATTGCTTATTTGTTATATTTATTCAATTGTCTTTTATTTTTATTTTGTTACTTATTTGTTTTATCATATTTATTGCTACTTTTAATTGTCTTCTAGCATTTACTTTTTATTTTATCATCATTATCATTTTCATTGTTATTTATATCATTTTATGTGGCCTGTACGATTATTATTTCTATTTGCTTTGGTACTTCGTTTTGTTGTTATTGTTTAAATTTCCTCTTATTTTATTATATTACTTGTTTTCAATCTTATTTTCCATCATTCGTACATATCTAATTCAGTTTCTTACTTGTATTTTATCACCATTGTATTAGCATTATTTCATTATTTCATGTACTCATTATTGTACTATTTCATTCGTTTGTATTTAGTCATGTTTTATACTTTAATATTTCGTGTTTTGTAATTTCATGTCTTTCATAAAGAAAACAATTCATTTTACTGCATATTTCCATTTTAAATGTTTATGGTTTTAAAGATTTCCTTCTAGCTCAATCAGAGCTCTAGTATTATTTTCCATGTATGAATATTGAATTCTGACGTAGCTTAACTGGTTAGAGTGTTCACTAGGAACCTATAAAGCTTTGTTCGAATCTTGTAAAAGGCTTGAGTGATTTTTTATTTGTTTCTTTAGCTCGTAAGAGATCATATTTTTATTTCCCGCATTGACATATCGAATGATGTTGTAGCACAGTTGGTTAGTACATGCGAGTTAGAGAACAACAACCTGGTTTTGAATCTGAGTAGAAGCAAGATTGGTTTTTTTTATTTCTTTTTTGCCAGGTGTGCAATACCCTACCCAAACACACCCTAGTTTTGTTGACCGGGTCAAACCCGACCCTGAAACTAAATAAAACCCTAATCTCTCCTTATAAAACAACATTAAACCAACCCCAATACTGGTCTACAGTAGCCACGTTTGATTTTTTTCCCATGGTTTTCTTCACTTCCTTCTCCGATCTATCTTGTTCATCTTCGAAATCGACCCTTTTCTTCCCCTTCCTCCATCTTCAAACCGAAGAATCCAGAAAACATACCAGGCCTGAATGCCATTCCTACCGGAAACCACCATTAACACTAGCGAAGCTTCACCCCCGCTCATTCTCTTCATCGCTGGAGATTTTGCAACCCAACTGGCGAACTTGAAACGGACCACCATCACCATCTTCAGCCAACACCTCACTGACGAACTAAGAGCTCAAGCTCTTCTCCTTCTTCATTCTCTTCACAGTGTTATTACAACCTACCTGGTGATAAGGAGCATACCTGCACTGGGCTTTTTTCATTATCTTCGACATGACTGGCCACCCAGGAGCGCCACCCGTCTTCATTCTCTTCATCGAAAAACCAGGAGCACACCTACTCTACCCCTCTCTTTCTTTTCGAATCGTTGGCGAATGCGAAGCATATCTTTTCTACCGCTCAAAACCCAGCCGACGAGCTCCAATGACCACCTCCCAATGTCGAATCTCCTTCTTCGGGAGTTAGCTCTCTGTCTCATCGAGTCCGACGCCGATGCTTGCCACAAGTTCAACCCAGGTGGTTTATTCGTCTAGCTATACTCTGATTTGAAGGTCTTCTCATCTGTTCGTTTATGATTTTTGTTTACTAACGTCTGATCATTAGTTTGTCAAATGCTAAAATCTGTTCTGTTTGATTCTTCTTCATCGAATCGTTGTCTCTCTCGAAGTTTATTATGGTTGAGTATTTGGAGGTGGAGCCGATTTCCATTAACACTGGGTTTCCTCACCACTAGCAGTTGGCTCTAACAGGTGTGGATGCCATCCTATATCTATAGTCCCTCTATCTAACACTCTTCAGTTTGGTTTGGACTGATATGGTTTAACGTTTACTTTGTTAAGTTTGATCTTTGGGCTTCGCAGGGAATCTTAGTTGTATCTCCTTCGTGGTATTAGTCCTAACCTATTTATCCGTCTAATGTGTTTGAGAAGCTAGATGTTTAGGTTTCTGTTATGGATATTCCTGATTCCCTTGATCTTGCTTGCGGTAGTTTGATTCCAGTTTTGCCTTGTTTTCACAAGTTGTTGCTGTTCTGGGTTTGGTCCTACCTTGACCTTGCTTTGCGTTTGGACGATTAGGTTTGATATTGTGTACAAACAGTGGGTTCAATCAATTTGGTGCTGGCTTGGTCGGTTTCACCGTGTTTGCAATCAATTTGATATCATTCATGAACATGTTGGCCCTTGTGATGACCGATGCTTATCTAGCAGACCGTGTTTTTTATGTGGCCACATTGGTGTCGGGTATGGGTTTGAGACTTTCAGGTCCACAGTCCTATTAATTCATCTTTAGATACATGGATCATTGTTACAGTCTGGTTCTGTGGTGTGTTTGAATATTTGGGCTAGTGTTTATATTATTACTTCTTTAAGACTACTCTCACTATCTCTCGTTTCTTTTCTCATGACTTGAATGAGGTACGCTTTGCTACAAAATTTGGATTTGGCTGGGCTCACCGATTGGGCTTGTGGACTCTTGGGCACCATTGCTGCTCCTTATACACGTAATTGATGGGCTACAGGCAGCAAAAGTCTGATTTGGGCCTGTATTTGCTTGGGTTATGTAGATGGACTTTATTGATGTGCTTTGGGCTCGCCATCTCATGGTTCAGAAACTCAATTGGTCGGTTATTCCTGATTATAACTTGATAATCTGCTCATGTTCCTAGCTGGATATCTGCCCTCTGCGTATGGTTGTTTGGTGTGGAACTAAACTATTGTAATATTAATCGTCCCCTTTGCACACTGATGTGGATTTTGACATTATCTTGCTTGCTTTAGCTGTTTTAACCCTTGTCATGATTTTTGCATAATCAATTTGAGATTTGTTAGTTTTTGTTTCTTCAATGCTTGAAGTTTGAAAGATTCACTTCATTGCTTGTTGGTTTATTGCCTTGCTAATTATACTATACGATTTATTATCTATTATTCTTTTTGTTTTGTTTTGATAGAACTGCAGGCCCTAGACAGCCCATTAGGTCACCCATTTATTATTTATGATAAGTCTTGGAGGGTACCCCACAGCTAGCTTATTTCTGATTTGCTTTGTGGGGGACAATACCTTCCAAAACTTTGAAGATCTATTTTAAGCCTTTGAGGGTACCCCACAACTTGCTTATTTCTGATTTGCTTTGTGGAGAACATGTAGGATCGGTGGCTGACTCAAACCAACCCAAGGTGGTGAGTCTAAGAGTTGGTTTGACTCAATCGGTCTTTATGGGTAAGAAACACTTTGGGACGTAGAGGCACTCAATCGAAACTGCTTAAACTAAGTGTGCGGAAGACTTGAAGAGAAGTGAAACGAATTAATGCTTGAAAGATAGACAGACTCTGTGGAGCTAAATGGATTAACACTCGAAAGGTAGAGGGACTATAACTCAGCAGGATACACAGCAATACACAAGTTATTTTATTTCCTGGTCAAAACAAAACAACTTAAATGCCCACTCAGTAGATGAGATCTACTTTGTGGTTTTCACTCACTCACCCAATACAATCTCTGATCAGCTCAATGATAGTGTAGTGAAAACTAGGTCCTACCTAGAAAGACTCTGTCGATATGCACAAACGAATCCAGTACTTATCTCTCTCTTTTCTCTCTCTCTCTCTCTCTAAAATAGGCAAAGCTATCTCTAAACAAATGCTCTGAATGATTCTCTCTAGAAAGCTAGTGCAGTAAGAAACAATGACAACTCTCATATATAGTGGAGCCGTTGAGGGAGTCTACTTCTGAAATTTCTGCCATCTGAACATGGTAGTTACTTGTAGTTGCTTAAAATCCGGTCCTAACTCTTCTATGAACGTTGCTAAGCCTTGGCCCTTAATTTTGGACAATTACCAATCCATTGGACGACTTGGCAACGTTCAATTATGACTCTCACGTCTGATGTAGCAGACTGACTCTGTCAGTTCCGAAATTTCAGGAACCAACGACTCTTTCCTTGAATTTCGGAAGTTTGAGCCAAATTTCGGAAGTTGGAGTCAAGTCTTCAGATTAGTGCCACGTTGAGAGAATTTGGGTCCAAATCTGAACGTTGATGACCGTTTTAAGTCAATGTAGTTGATGTACTTGCTCCTTAATTTTAGCAACTGCCCGACAGACTCTCTCGAATTATCAGAAGGTCAAGGCTTTGGATTTTTCTCACTTTTTGCATGAATTTCGGCTGAGGATGATAGTTGATGACTATTATGGTTTAGTGGACGTTGCTCCTTGAATTTCATAACTGATTGATGAATTCACATAGATGGACTCTCTCGCTCTTTGGAGGTTGACTGACTCTGTCTGTTTTGAGAAGTGTGATTGACTCCTTTGATCTGGTTGACTATCTCAGCAACACCTTCATACTCCAACAGAACAATACCTTCCAAACTCTTAAAGTCTATCCCAAACCATCCCTAATTTCATTAAAAACTTTACCAAAAAAAAAGAGAATAAATTCAAATCCAAAAATAAAATCAATTTCAATCTGGCCCAAAACAACAATCCGGCCCAAACCCTAATTGGCCTAAATCAAAAGGCCATATCAAGGCCCGATTCAAATCACACTTCAGCCCAAATCAAGACCATTCCAAGGCCCAATTCGGCCTGAAACCTCAAAACAAGGCCTAAAAGACCAACCAAGGCCCAATTCGGCCCAAAGACCCAAACAAGGCCCATTTAACTTGAAATCCCAACGAGGCTCACTTCAGCCCAAAACCCCAAACAAAGCCCAACTTTGACCCAAACTTTGCTCTTAACCCCACTTTGACCAAGCCCAAGTTTGGCCAACCCAACTTTGACCTTGACCCCACTTTGACCAATTAAACTTTGACCTCGACCCAACTTTGACTCGGTCCAACTTTGACCAACATGAACTTTGACCTTGACCCAACTTTGACTCAATCCCACTTGACCAATATGAACTTTGACTCGGCCTGTTCCAACCCTAACCCAAATTCAATTCAAAACCCAATTGATTCAGCCCAATTCAATTCAAATCAATTTAATTCAGTCCAATCCGATTCAATTCAAACCCAATTCCAACACATTCGATTCAAACCCAATTTCAACACATTCAATTCAAACCCAATTCAATTCAAACTCAATTCAATTCAGTCCAATCAGATTCAGTTCAAAACCAACTTGTAAATCTCATTCAAACTAAAAAAACAAAAACATTCCTCATTAGTCAGCTTTATTTAAGTCCCAAATCTTCTTTCTCAAGTTCCAAACAATTATATTATTCAAATCTCATCAAATTTTCAAAGAAACCATTTTGTGGAATTTTAAGGAAAAACTCTTCTCACATCATAGAAAACTCTTCTCATCTCAAAACATCTACACAAAGTTCTTCTCACATATACAAAAGTTTTCTCCTAAAAACATTTCTCAAACTCAGTGTTTCTTTATAGAGAATTCCGAACAACTTCAAAAGTTTTAACTAATGGTCTTCTCCCATCTCATTAATGGTTAGACTAGATCATGGTTTAAATCAACATCAAGATATGTTTTATGGGATATATTGAAATTGATTTGACCAAGAAGTATGACAACAGATAGATGGTTTTGACATATTTTTAAAGGATGAGAAAGTATGTGATAGGAATGAATGTCACTCTTCATTAGTTAATCTCTCATCAATGCAGTTTTTTATTAGTAGTAGTGTTGTAAAGACAGCTTGATGATGAACAAAACATCAGTAAAAGCATGGTTAATACAGACCAGCGCACGTACAGCAGACAAACCAGATCAGTCCCCAGCAAAACAGAATTCAACAAGCAGAAATCAGAAATAGAAAAATCAGATAACTAAGAATACAAAAGACTACAGGTCAACAAGGAATGATTTTTTTAATCTTTCATTAGACGTATATGAACAGGGATTTTCTATATACCCAAGAAAGTACAGTCAACTCTATCTTCTGTTTTCCATTACTAGAGCCCTTATTTGGTGTATTGTTAGGCGAATCAATAACTCGGGGAGTGACAGCATTGCAATGAACCTATCCTCATTGGTGCATCCCAGATTGCCCAAAGAGAATACAAAAGGACGACATCCACAAACTCTTTGCTGCTGGAGAAGGAGTTTCTTGTGCCCATCTGTCTAGAGTGTTCCAATGTCACAATCCAAGTCAACTGAGACTCCCCACCACTCCCCCTGATAACAGACCAAAACAATTCTTGCCTCATACACACCAAAAACAAGTGATTTGCAGCAGATTATATGCCTCCTTTGCATAAGGGACAAACTATCTGCGATGGTTATTGCCCCATTCCAGAACAACCTCTCTTTCGTGGCCAGTTTGTTTTGTAGACAAAACCACACACACAGTTCTACATGGGGAGCAGCAATTTTTCTCCAAAAAACTGGTGCCAGCTTGGTAAAGAAACATCTCTTTTCAAATGGTCAGCCTCATAAAAACTTTTAACTAAATAACTGTATTTTCCTCCACAAGACCATATGAAACAGTCCATTCCTAGCGGGTCTGGTGTGCAGTAGCTTTGTTAACACTAAGAATAGCTCCCTAACTTCATCTGCTTCATATTGAAACATTTCTCTTCGCCATATGAGGTTCCAAGACCAAACCTGACCATTCCAAACTCCAACCTCAGCTACCTTGGCAGACTTTTGTTCGCTTAGAATGAACAGTCTTGAGTCACTGATTTTAGATCTCTGATTTTCCAGCCAGGGGTCGGCCCAAAAATGAAAAAATTCGCCATCTCCCATAATCCATTGCAGATTTTCAGAAATCAACTGTCATACTCTCCAAGTGCCATTCACAAATCGTCACAATAGTGTGCCAAATGCCCCTTTTGTTCTTTGTAATACTCGCATGATCGTGCACTAGCAGTGCAACATTAATTCCATAGACTGGAGTTATGACGCGTTTCCACAGTTTACCTTCACATCCTTGGTATTGCCACCACCATTTGAACAGAAGAGCAGCATTTTTTGCTTCAAGTTCAGAGATTCCTAGCCCACCCAACTCTTTTGGTGCTGTCAACTTGCTCCACTTTACCAAAGCCATACCTCTGTTTCCACCGTGACTCCAAGAACTTGTGTTGGAGTGAATTAATTTTTTGAATGACTTTCTTTGGAATGCGACTTAGATAATAGATGGGTATCGAGTCTAGCACTGCTCTTATCAGCACCAGCCTCTTCGCCCTTGAGAGGCTTATTTTCTTCCAATTTGCTAATCTGCTCTCCACCTTCTTTACAACTGGTAGCCATGTTTTATATACTCGAGGGTTTGCACCCACAGGGCAACCCAAATAAGTTGCAGGCAGTGTAGTAACATTACACTCAAAGATCCCCGCAGCCATGGCTTTCTCCTCTTCATCTAAATTAATGGGAAGCAAGTAGGATTTACCCCAATTATCTCTAAACCAGACATGTTTGAGAAAAGGGCTAGGATCATCTTGATTTTACCAAGCTCTCTCGGATCCGGATAACTAAATACCACTGTATCATCCGTGAATTGCAGATGGGATAAGCACACACTGTTGGACCCAATCAATAACCTCTTCGATCTCCTACAGCAATGGACTCCTCCAACATCCAATTTAATGCCTCAGCTACAAAAATGAATAACAGCGGGGATAATGGATCCCCCTGTCGCAGACCACTGTGCGGTTTGAAAGTTTTGGTTGGCACACCATTCACAACAACAAAAATCGTAGGGGTAGTGATGCACTGTGACACCCATCTTCTCCATATATCAGGAAAACCAAAAATCTGCAACGTCTTATCCACAAAGCTCCATGACACACAATCATAAGCTTTACGGAAATTAATTTTAGGATGATGCTCTTTACCCTTCTAGATTTTAACCAGCGAATACTTTCATTTACAATCATGGATCCTTCGAAGATATGACGACCTTGGATAAAGGCTGTTTGGGTTTCTGAAATCAGCTTCCCCACAGGCCTCGCAGCCTCCGAGCCATAATCTTAACAATTATTTTATAGATACTCCAATTATACTATAGGTCTATATGAATGCGGATAATTCTAGTTATGAAGTGAAGAGGCTTAGAGTAATGAAAAGAGTGAAGAAACTCCATGTAATCTCTCAAATTATCAACAAAACGTATGTCAATTTGAACTGGGCTTGAGTTTTTTTTTTTTTTTTTTTTTGAGAAAGGCTATGAGTTAAGTTAAGCATATATACCACAGACCAAATTGACACAAAATAAGGTAACGCGACCAATTGTTATATATAGTTTGATGACTACCATTCATGATCAGCGTCGCCCCTTTACAATGAAACCAGGGAATTTAATTTTAGCTAAGCCGCTGATCGATGCTGTGGCCTAGCTAGCTAGAGATGAGCTACAGCTACTTGTAGCAAACAGTAAAAATCTAACCACAAGAAAGAAAGAAAAATTGTTTAAAATAAAGGACAAATCTATCATCAGGCATAAAGCTACAACAATAAATAATATCCCGATCGATCGATATTCATCTTCTTCATCGGTCAAATGGATCTTACATGCATGTTACTGTCAGAAACCGACGATTCCAGTGAGGCTGTTACTTTGTCCTACTACTACTACTTTTCTTTTTACTTCTTCTTCCTTTATTTTCTTCGTCGACTGGTGGGAGTAAAGTGGAAGGACGGAATCCTGTAGGTGTTCAGTTTATTATTATTAAGGAGGTAGGCAGAATGTCTGTTGTATTTGTTGTGCGAGCTCTTCAGCACTGAGCCGGCATTCAATTCCGATCTGCCAATAAAGCATGCACAGGCACAAAAAGAGAAGACAAAATTAAAACCATGAGAAAAAATACTAGTACTACAACAAATTCATATGGCATATATATATATATGTAAGCTAGCTAGCCGGCCAATCATTTCTTCTTTTACAGATTCAAACTTTTGTACTATTATATGTTGTGTTCTTGCAGTAGCGCTTGGAGCGGACGGAACGGAACCGGCCGGAACCGGAACCGGAACCGAAACCTTGTACTATTATATATGTGGTGTCTTGCAGTAGCGCTGGAGCTGGAGCTGGAAAACCGGAACTGGATTGAAATGGATTCAAACGCAATAAATAAAAAGAAAAACTACGTATAAGGTACAAATGGACCATATACGCGCTACTATTGCTGATACTGATCAATCAGAAAGATAGAGAAACAACAGATCTAGCTTGCATTGCATGTGGGTTTTTCAATCTTTCACTTACTTTACACGAGAAAAAAATGAAGAAGAAGAAACAACCAACCAAACCAACCAAGGAGCTAGCATAGCAGGCAAGGGGACATAGCAATAATGACATTATAGAGAGAGAGCTTTGATGATGATATGTAAGTTGATTGCACTAAAATGGTGATCAGTACTTGAGTAACATACAAGTGATACATCAGAGCATCTAGCAGCCAGTGGCGGATCTAGAAATCTTGTTTAGGGGGTTAAAAAAATTTTTGACATCCAGAAACTGTTTTAGGGGGGATAAAAAAAATTTTGACACTAATTTTCTTTAAAACTTTATATTATGTTGTATTTTTAAAAAAATTATAAGAGTAATTTGACAAATTTTTAAAATTTTCGGGGGCTCTGCATCCGCTCTGCTAGCAGCATCACTAATCTACTCTACAACACAGAGATTGATGTTGTATGCATGAAATCATTAATTATACATCACTAGCTAGTCTATGTCTATAGATAGAAATCACAATATAAGATTGTTTCATATCTGGCCAGCAGAAGGATTTCTTTCACTGAAAACAAGTCAAACATATATGCATTTCCAAAGCAGTAGTATTGTCTCTTTTTGCTACAATTAGAATGCATTGATGATGATTGAACAGTGACTCAAACATCAACATGCATGGATGGCTAATATAAGGAAGTTATATCATATAGACAATAAGTATAGTATAGCAGTAGTACCTATCATACATATTGGTAGTAGCCAGTTATAATTACCTTGATTGTGAAAGAATTGATGAGCATCGTTTCCTCCACGGTATTCACATTAACTTGCAAAATCTCAAGCGAAAGCTCTTCAAGAGCCGCGACAATCTTCATCACCTGACCGGAAATCTGAAAGACTTTGTCTTTAACACCAAGTTAGCACCTGAAAACTTAACCTCCACTTCAGCCACTGCTGATCTCGAGCTAGCGGTGAGGTCATTTGAATTGATGGATGTTGCTGTGGTGGTGGAAGAAGAAGAAGGTGATGATAAGTCAAGTGTGTAGTTTACAGCTGATGTGGCGGTGGGGGGAGTAAAGTAATTATAGGTAGTGGTGGTGGTTGTGATGGTTTTGGTGGTGGATATGGACTTCCTGGTTGTGGGGTTCTTGGGCTTATGGGTAGGTTTAATCTTGGGCTTATGGGTGGTTTTCTCGGGCTTAAGGGTAATAATGGTCTTGGACTTGAAACTAGGTTATTATTAAGTCTTGGGCTTAGAACGTCGACACTGTAAACCTTTCTTTGTTTCTTTGCTTCAAGTGATTGAAGGATTTGTTGGAGCTCAGTTATGTAGTCCACAACACCTCCGATTATGGATGCTTGATCTCCCTACATTAATTAATGATCGAGTTAGCAGCAAAAAATTAATCCTATCTACTGTTATGTTATGGGATTGACAAAAAAAACACACACTAGAGAGAGTAGTGTAATGTAAATGAAAATATACTCGCTTGACGTAGAAGCAAGGCATGAGAGAACGAAGAACGGACAAATGCTCGTTCATTTGCTTTCTTCTATTCCTCTCTACTGTTATGTGGGATATCCTGCAGTTTTGGCCTTCTTCCACTTTTTGTCTCTTGTTACTCCCTTTAGGTGATACCAACTCCTCCGTCTCTGACAAAAGCTCTGATGATGATGATGATGATGAAAACCACTTGGCGATGAACAGTTCCACCCTCGTTTACCACTGCTACCGCCGCTTCCGCTGCTACCAGCTGGTTGTAGTTGATTGTCTCCCACCACACCCTCCAAGCTCTCCAAGATGCTAAACAGGTCGTTGAATCCCCGAAATCGGACTCGTCAAACCAATTGCTTAGGCTATCTGACATGGCGTACATAATTAAGGTAAGGGGTGCTTGATGAGATTCTATCGGAAGAATCTAGCAAATAAACTGGAAACGAGAGAGAATTAGGGTTCCTTGATTGACTTGGTAACAAAAGCAGAAGCCAAGAGAAAGGAAGCGCCTAGCCACTTTTATATGTCTGGGGATGGGATTGGAGAAGACGGAGAATATTAAGTATAGTGGGGCCCTATCTATGGCCAACTTTCCCCAATCGCATGGCATTGACAAAATATATACTCGCTCCGTCCGTCCCAAGTTGACTGTCCACTTTACTATTTGGATGGGTCATTTGACTTCAATATTTAACCTGTAAGATAAATATTTTTATAAATTTATATTTTATAATAGAATCCTTATGTGAAAAAAACTATATATTATACAACTTAATTTTTAAAAATTATTTTATCTTATATGTTTAATATTGAAGTGAAAAAAAACGTGCCAACAAGCAAACAGTACACTTATAACGGGACGGAGGTAGTATATATTTATAGGCTAGCATGCATGAACCAAACATATTGCAATTTGCAACCATGATATCGAACTAGTTTCGGATTGACATGTTCCATAAAAGAATTTTAAAACTTATGCCTTCTTATAAGCATATTCTTTTATGGATTTTTTTTATAAAAGACTGGATTACCAGTTACAAGTAGCGATACTTTGGCACGGTGGCTTTCTCGCTTATACCAAGAGGACTGCAGAATAATAAATCATAGTAATTATAGAGCATAGGCTAACAGGTGAGGAGTGAAAATAAGTTATCTAGTGAGTCTAGGGGTAGACTCGAGTGGCAGCAGAGCAGAGTGAGTGTTGACTCCATTCCAGAGAAAGCCTCTTGACCGAATCTGATGCTGAGGACCAGTTTGCAGGAATGCCTTCGAAGATCAGCTTATTCCGAGTGCTCCAAATTATCCAGAACGAGTGGAGAAGAGATGACATCCAGAGCTGTTTCGTTCGTCGATGACAGTAGCTTAGCCAGAGGTGGTAGAGGTCGCTTGGAGATTGAGGGAAGGTGAGCTGGATACCCCACCATCGCTGGATCGAGGTCCAAAGATTTCTGACTTTCAGGGCAGTGCAATAGTAGATGCGGTACAGTTTCTACTGCTTCATGGCAAAACGGGCAGTAAATATATGCTATGGGGATGAGGTCTTTGGCAAATAAATTGTCCCTGGTATGTAGTTTGTTCTGGAGAATGAACCACGTTGGAAGTTCCATTCGAGGAGGGGCAAAGTTTTGCCAAAATGCTCGAAACCAGGACTCTGGCCTTCCTGATCGCAGTGATGTAGCGTAATCATAATAAGACTTTGAGGAGAATTTCTCTTCTCCACCAGAAGCCCAGGCAAGGGAATCGTTTGCGCTTGAGGGGGGGAGGGCGTGGTTGTCAAGGATAGCAAACAGTTGTTGTACCTGTGCGATTTCATACACAAAGAGCTGCCTGCGCCATGACAAATTCCACACCCAGCTTTCTCCATGCTAGCTCCTCGTCAAAACTGCTAAAGGTCGATCAATCTAAAAACTTAGGGTCGTTTGTTTTGAGGTAATCGGGAAAGAGAAAGAGAATGAGATTACCCAAAACTTATCTTGATTCCCCACCCCATACTAGGAAATGAGATTCATTTTCCCAATACACTTTGACCGGTGACATATGATCATTGACCGATGATTAATGACCGGTGACGGGTGAATGTTGACCAATAATTAATGTCCGTTGATTGGTAGACGACAACCATTGATCATTGACCGACAGTCGTTGACTAGTTATTTAGTTTAAATAACTGAGAAAATCAAAAATAATTCTTTTCTATTTATTTTTATTATTTTTCCTACTTCCATTCCGTTTCTCCGCCTGAAACAAGACGCCGTAGTTAAACCTAATTCGGTCACTTCGAATATGCATTCATATGGCTCGTCTCTGGGCTATTTCGGTGTTTTGTACTCTTATGCAAGCCTTTTGTGAGGCTTCGTCTACCTATTAATTAATGATACAAAAATTCGCTCGATCAAACTGTAAGACGACGTCAATTTTCAAACTCTTTTCTCAATTTTTTGTATTCCAATGAATTAATGTTCCATCAATGTGTACTCAAGAGGCGGCTGCCCGGCTGACTCATACATTTATCGTAGGTAGCTATGCCGTGAAACACATGCAAACAAGCTAGCTAGGTTTTTCGTTGTTGTAATAATGATGTATACCCATACATTAAACCATATATACGCAGTTATTAATTATATATCCATCTTCCCTTTGGTCGTATTGACTAATCTACGTCCCGTCATAAGTGTCCTGTTTGTTTTTTGGCATTTTTCCACCTCAATATTAAACATATAAGGTAAAATATTTTATAAAACTAAATTTTGAATTATATAGTTTATCATGTAAGGAATCATATGCAAAACTTAAATTTTCAAAATTAATTTATCTTATATGTTAAAAATTGAAGTCAAACGACATGTCCAAATAGTAAATAGGACGGTCAAGGTGGGACGGAGGGAGTATGACCTAGCTAGCTAGCTCCATCCCTAGACATGGACGTACTTACAATTGGAACTGGGTACCCAGCTACCTAGGGGCAGACTTCTTCCTGCTTACCAGATTATCAAACTGACCGGGTCCATAGGATCTTTTTTAATGTATAGTTAAAAGATGATTTCTTTCACTCACGTGGAGAAATGTATAATAATAATATAGAACTGTTTTTTCTATCAAATATATACTCAGCTTTGTTTGCAATTGACAGAGACAAACAACATATATAGCAATCAAATATGATCGATGAGCATATATATATGTGACAAGACTAGGCCTGTCAAACGGGTTATCCGTTTGGGTTTTAGGTCATATCTTTTCGGATCAATATCCGTTTGGATCATTAAATTTTTGGGTCATTTTGAGTTCGGGTTGTAATTGTGTCAGATAGAATCGGGTTTCGGTTATTTCATATCATTGTTAATATTTTTGAAAAAATTATAATATATAATAAATATCTAATTCTATAAGAAATACAATATATAGATTACAGAACTTCAATACAATGGGTCATTCAGGTTGGGACAATTTATGGTCACTATTATTTTATGTTATTCGAGTTTGGCTTATTTTTAATTACTATTATTTCGGGTCATTTCGGGTTCGGGTCAATTTTGGGTATAAATTTTTGGATCATTTGAGTTCGGGTCATTTCGAGTTTTACCCAATCGGGTTCGAGTTTAATATATTTAAATATTTCGGGTTTCGATCAGATTTCGGATTCGGATTTAAAACGGACGAGTTTGGATCAAAACAGCTCTAGACACAGACACGATCAATGGAATACTGCAGCTGTACATATATGTTGTCATATTAGAAACCATATTTAGGGCCGTTCGATAGATCCATTAATTGTTTTTGGGCAAATCGCGTCATATGAAGTGACAGGCCGACGAAAAGTGGTCCAAAAGTCAACGATTCGCCAATACTGAGATTAACCAAAAAGCTTGGTTTTGCTGCGTTTGGAAAATAAGCTCGCGCTCTTCTTTTCTTTTGCTGTGTATTTACATTTTTGCCCCGTCTTCTTCTTTTCTTGCGCTGTTGAATCTGTAAAATCATTTAGCTATGGGTCTTTGAACTGAATCTGAACAACCGGGAGTAATGCGAAGCTGATGGCCAATCTTGCACTCCCGCGGGCATTTTTTGTTGGTTGCGCTTTCAGAGAGACTTGGGCGACAGAGAAGAACGCAATAGGGAAGGGAAATGGGTGACGGAGAAGAGTGAAGGGCGAGCATACGGATGAGGAAAAGACGCCAAAGACTGTAAGATGGTGGAAGACGTGGAAGACAACGGGTGAAGGGCAGTATTGACACTCAATCATCGGGTCCTTACCTAGAGCTAAACAAAGAACGGGCCAACAATCTAGATAACATTAATCTTAGCTTTCACCTCCTTAATGCCCGATTAATGTTCTCCAGATTTACCAGTCACTGAACGAACGGGGCCTTAACGTGAATATAGTTGTACTGTTAAAAATTTGCTTATTTGTGTACGTGTCAGTGTATATAATCACATTTATTTTATACATGCTGGCTGCTAGCTATACTAGCTTCTTTTGAAGAAATCTAGCTAGCTAGCGCTTTTTTGCTTTCTCGAAGTGACAGAACAGAAGGTAACTGAACTGAGACTGGCTCGATAATAAATCGACAAACACTTTTGAAATATCGTACACAGACTCAGAGTAATCAGAATTTGGATCAAAAAAGAGTAATCAGAATGAAATGTAGGTACGTAGATGATGATCAATCCAAAGTAAAACCAAATTAATGTTGGTTTCTTTATTACCCAAATACAGTATATAAATAAAAGGGGTCAAGATGAGACAACGATAGAGAAATTCCCTTCAAACAAAGCGCTGCAGAAGTGAAATTGTCCATAACAGCATCATCGATTTCAGCAATACATGACTCTGCTGAGTGCATGAATGGCGGCCTTCTCCATATACATATACACAGGCTGAGCCAACCCAAATCCCGTGGCAGAAATCTGCAACTCATGCATGATAAAAGCTGCTTTTCTTCATTAAATTTCCCCACCTTTTCTGCGTTTTTTCAAACAGTCTACGTACGTTATACTAGCTACTCCTTGTGGAATATGTGTGTGAGTGAAATTTACCGATGATGGGATGGATATGTTGTCCTTTCTCTTTTCTCTGCTTATATATATTACTGGGGATTTCATTAAATTTATATATGCTAGCTAGCTGTTACATGTTCTCCTTCAATTTTTATTATGAACCATCGATCCCTAATTATACTATCAGATTCATATAATATGACCAAAGCTAGCTGTGTATCTGGAAATCATTAATCAATTTATATGCATGGCTTTGACTCTCAATTCCTTAAATGCATACACACGGCTTCTCCGTGCCTAGGAATTAGGATGATCAATATAGCAACCTTGTCGTGTCTTCTCAGTAGAGATTCCTTTCATGATCTTCCTCCTGCAGTTCCAAGGCTATATACATTCTGCATGCCGCGTGTTACCAGTTTAATTTACTGTTGAAATTGAATACTGATCTCTCCGTCTTTAGCTAGCTACGTAACTAAATGCTGCAGTCTGCAGTCTTAATTATACAACATCATTAATACCCTTTTGCCCTAGCTAGCCTAGCACTGTTGTATCCATGATTGAACTTAAAAAGCAAAATAATGGAGTGGGGAACCCATCGACACAACCCAACAAGGGACAAATTTCCCTTCTCTTTGTATTCAGGAGTAGATGTGTACACATGCACACACTCTGATGATCTGATTCTGACGCGATCTGAACCTCTACTATGTCACATTCATTTCAAAAGTATTTACTTTTAATTTTCTCTGGAACACTCATTTATTGGCACCCACGAAAATTTTGAGTGAAAATTTACTGCTCTTCTCATGATCTCATCTCCCATTCTCTTAACCTACTACTAACATTTTTCCTTTTTCTGACTTCTGAATCCTCATCAGTCTGCCTCTTACTCAGATCGCCCCACCACTCTCTTCTTAATTTCTCTAGAAATTTCCCTTTTTTATTTTCTTGTTTTTCTTTTTACATATTTTCACACATTTAGCATTTTTCTGTTAGCGAGAAAGGTTCTTGTAAATCTCTCCGTTAGTGAGAAGATATATTTAGTTATTTTTTTGGATACATTTAAAATTGTACGGTCTATATAGTTTATAAATATATTTTAAGAACTTAGTATGTATGTTTAGTAGCTGAAAGAATAAAGTCATCTCTTTCAATCTTGGAGATAAAATAAAAAATCAACTTCAGCCGCTGATAGGTCATATACTCCATTGAGATCAAAACAACAGGAAAATGAGAGTTGTGGTAAATTGACCGGCTGACTAGTTGATATTTCGATCCGACCGCTAAGGATTAAGCGGGAGTTGCAGCTGCACAGTAATAACAGACCCGAGGAACCCACCAATGACCAGAGTTATGGATAAGCAGATGCTGGGGTGCCAACTCTTTCTGTGAGTTTTGCCCATCGATCAAGAGAGCTTGCACCCGGCAACCTTTAGACAGAGGGGCTGGCCATCTTTTTCTCAAATCACATGCTTGTTTAATTTGAAAAGGGAAAATGAGGTTAAAGTCTTTTAAAGATAATATAATAAAAACAGTTCAGTCAGCTGTTCAACTCATACTGGTTGCACTTATTTTCCATGACTTACCCGCATGATCAACGTGATGATGCAACCCATCCAAGGAAAAGAAAACTCGACCCCTATACAATCCTGTGTCGAAGAAACTAACATAGTCACATAATACTATCGTAACAAATTAACATAATCACAGAATACTAATGTGGTCCAAGTATTAACATCACAAAAAAAAAAAAAAAACAAAACCCCACACCCAAAGAAGCTAGTAATAAAACTTTTAATTATGTCACATCTTTAGCCTATATACATATGGAATGGTTAAAAACCATATATAAAAATTATTTGAAAAAACTCCGTATAAACTTTATAGTATTATTTAAATTTATATCTAACAAACCGCCATTTCAAATGTTTTTTTTTCTAAGAGTTACATCAATCTCAATCTCCCTCCAGGCTAATGTGTGAATCATCTTTTCAATCACTAAGAGCTCTCCAATGAATACGGTTGTTAACAAATAATGCTCTCTCCTCTCTCCTCCAGCCCTTCCCCCACCACCGCCCGCACAACCAGCAATGATTCCACCAGCCACCTTTACCGCCCTGCTCAGCCATCAACCACCAACCACCACCACCCTCCCTAAACACTCATCCTAAACACAATCCATACCCCATCCAATCAACCACCACCCAGTCCCTAACTGAACCACCACAACCAATAACAATCCCAACCATACATATAGCAATTATGCGAAGAAGAGCGCAACTCACAACGAGCTAGGAAGGGAAGTATCAGATAGATCTCAATATAAGCAGGTCTCCAGCAGGAGTCATAATATACAGAGAAGACAGAGATGGAATATTCCCCAAGATGGAACACGTGAGGGATATCGAAGGAGCACCCCAACCACCATCTTCCTTGACAACATTAATAGGAAAGCCTCGAACTACCAAATCAGGAGACTAGTAAGGAGATATGCCAGCTGGAACCGTAATATTGTATGCAGGAAAGAAAGGAGAGGTACCCCAAATATCTGTGCGTTTGTCGACCTCAACCATGTGATGGATGCTAGAAGCGTAATCCAAGGCCTGCAAGGTTGGAATGTATACGGTGATAAGATAACTAAGGATGGAACCAGGGGCACAGGACCAGAAAGACAACAAAGAAACAGTGCAGAGGAAGTATGAGAGGAGAAAGGAAGAATGGCGTCAAGAAGGAAGAAGTGAAGGTAAAGATCTGAGAGAACAAACACAACCCCACTGTCTCGGTTGACCATAATGTTAAGGGGATGAGAAAATGAAGAATACCTCAGAGATTGCTGGTAGTAACTTTACAAAAGAACAGGAGTGCAAGAGAGGCGCTGGAATTTTTACACGACAAATGCCCAAAAATGTCAGGACTCCTTGCTTTCTCTAGAAGGAAATTTCTAATGGTATTTGATGATGCCGACATAGTTGAGGAGGTAGTAAATCTGCAAGGTATAGAGGCCGAGAAATCCATGGTATAGGCCTCAGACGGTGGACAGTTTATGGATCAGGTGGAGAAACGCAAAACTTGGGTGGTCTCAGAGCCTCCCCCTGCATGCTTGGAACCAAAAAATGTAGAGATGATCGCAAACAGTTGGGGATATTATTAAAATAAGATGACGAGAATACGATTGTGGAAAACGCAGAAGTCCGAGTCCAAATCGAGACATCCACCTTACATTTCATCAATCAGAAAATCAATGTCTTCATCGATGAAGAGAAATTCTCAGTCAATATTGTAGAAGCTACAGTACCAGAGTGTAGTCAGAGGCAAGCCAGCGTGAAGACAGCATCATCCAGATGGCTCAAAGCACTGCACGTCTACATAGAAATCAAGATCTATGAATAAACAAGAACAAAAAGGGAAAGACCAACAATGCCCACATGCCATACAGAAAAATCGGAAGCCCAATAAACGCCCATAATGCATGTGCATCCAACCGGCAAGTGAAGGAGACTGAAAAGAATCAGTTGGTGGGAAATAAAATAATAAACAATGAAGAGGCCGCATGCATCAAAGAATGGCTCCTGGGTGGTTTTAATATATGGGAAAATGAAAACCCAAATATGGCGCTAGTGACAACCAACGGGTACCGAGGGAAGAAAAAATAATGAGGCTAGTGGGGGAAAGTAGCAGTAAAGCAAGCAGCATGGGAAATAACTCAGAAAATGGAGTAGTGATACCCGAGACAGCACCAGAAAAATTAAGGGAAAGGAAGAATGTATGGGAGTGCAGAACAGAAGATGCGATGTCTATACAACAATTAGCAATAATAACCCCAGTAAAAGAAAAACCCCAGACATCAAGGTCCCCGAGGTAACCATACTGTTACATTAACACCAGAAGGAAGTCAAGGAGGAAATGGAATAAACCTCATAGTTGACTGCTACACGATACTTCTCCCAAGCCAAATATAAGCAACAAACGAGAGGCAAGGGATGAAACGGGTCAAACAAGACATTGAAGTAGAAGCAGACGCTTGTATGCACATGTTACAGAAGTTTGGTTGTAAATTCCAGAGAAGGCAAACACAAAGACAACCTACAACACCAAATTCAGACATACACAAACGTAAGAACAGTCAACCGACGGCAGCCCTGTCAAAATTCGCTTTGCTGAATGTCAGAGGGCTAGGCTCGAAGGAAAAAGCCAGGAAAATCAGGGAGGAAATCAGATGCAGGAAATATATCTATGATAGGCCTGGTGGAAACGCAACAGTCGGCATCAGTTGCAGGAAAAATTATACAATGTGGGTAAGAGCTAACGTCTATGGCTGGGTAGAAGTTCAAGCCCAAGGCAGGTCGGGTGGCCTAGTAGTACTGTGGGACAGACAGAGGTCAAGGGACAAATGGAAAAATCAACGGTGGATAAGCTAGAATGTCTATGATGAATGATGGTTTCTCAGGTACCTTATATGTTTATGCCTCCATGCGACGTGAGTGAAAGAAGGCTGATGTTTGATGAAATATTGGTAGCTAAAGTGAATTGGCAGAGAGACATACTAGTGATGGGTGATTTCAATGAGATTCTAGACCTTCGGATAGAAAGCAAGTGAATGCCCTATGATAAACTAGGGGCATGCGAGAGTTTAAAAGTTGGGTAGACGCATGGAGGTGACTGAAATACCACTATTAACACTAAATATACATTGAGTAGCAGAGGTTCGTACAGCAGGATAGATAGACTATTTGCAGGAGACGAGTGGTGTTCTCAATATAATGGCATCAGAATAGTCTCGGGCGATTGGACAATTCTTATCACAGATGTGATCATAGAGGTGGGCTGATTAACTGGGGGCCGAAGCCATTTCAAACATTAGACTCTTGTTCGATCACCCAGAATTCAAAAAATTTGTGGCAAAGGAATGGCAGAATTTGAGTGTTGGAACAACCCAAAAAAGCTGAAAACGCTGAAAGCACCGTTAAGGGAATGGAATAAGAAAGTTTTGGGAACATAGAGGAGGAAATCAAAGAACTAAAGGAAGAATCAGGAGAGTCGAAAACCAAGCTGAGGCAGGAAAATCAGCTCCCAATAACAGCCCAGTACAGGAATGCCCACTAAACTTGACAGAGCCCAGAAAAGAAATGAGAGTTATTGGAGACAGGTTGCAAGGGAAAAATTAATCAAACAGGGTGATCGGAATACTACCTTTTTCATAGAAGAGCCACACTTATCCGAAAAAAGAAACAGATCAACTTACTGATGGATGAGATAGAAGATAGAAGGACCAACAGAAATAAGAGACACATAGTCAAGTTTTACTCAACTATATGAAGCTGGAGAGAATCAGATGAGCCCACCATCCATAAGAACATCCGCGGTTATTAGAAGAAGATGCAACAAGACTGGAGGAAAATCCCTTCAATTATGGAGATTAAAAAGACGGTGTGGTAGTGTTACGGATCGAAAGGCACCCGGTTTTGACGTTATAACTTGACTTTATCAAACTGATGTGGAAAGTTATCGGGGCAGATTTCTGTAAGGATGTCCAGCATTCTTTACATCAGGCAGGCGGAACGAGGCACCAATAACTACCTACCTGATCACATTAATACCAAAAAAGGCGGAAGCAACCCATATTACTGAGTATAGGCCCATTAGTATGGTGGGCTGTCTATACAAAGTAATTGCAAAATTGCTTGCAATAGATTGAGTAAGGTCTTACCGTACCTGATTGGAGAAACTCAATCTGCGTTCGTGAAGGGAAAGAACATCCACGAAGTCCTTTCATTGCAAATGAAGCAGAAGGTGGTTGAAGAGGAAAAATCGGAAAGGGGTTTTACTTAAACTCTCGATTTTAAGAAGGCATATGATAGTGTGTCGTGGATTTCATTCTCCAATGTTAGTAGAATTCGGATTCAAAGAAAAGTGGGTAAGATGGGTTAAAGAATGTGTGTCGACCACGAGGATATCGATCCTGGTCAATGGCTCCCCGACAAAGCCATTCTCCCCAAAGAGGGACTAAGACAAGGCGATCCCTTGTCTCCGGGGTTATTTGTTTTATTACAGCGGAGGCGCTCAGCTGGTTCATACAGAAAGGAGTGGAGTTGGGGGATTTCAACGGACTACTCATAGGGGCTGGAAATATTAGATTAATTCATCTGCAATTCGCAGATGACACAATGCTGTTTGTGAATTGAATTGTGCAGAGATGGTAGAGCTACACAGGATGCTGATCAACTTCTCTGAACTGACTGGGCTCACACTGAACCCAGAGAAGACATTGCGTACTGGATTCACCAAACAGAGAAGAGGAGAGGTTGGTGGCTCAGATTTTTCACTGCCAAACCCGACAGCTCCCAACCGTATACCTAGGTTGCCCTCTTGGGGCGAACCCAAGACAATACTCCACATGGTTACCGGTGATACAAAAGGTTGAAGCGAAATTAGCTAAATGGAGAGCGACGAGTTTGTCAAAAGCAGGGAGACCGATCTTGGTGAGATCGGTGCTGGAATCTGTACCTCAATACTATGCTAGTTTGTTTGTGGTGCCAGTGAAAGTCAGAAGAAATTGGTGTCGATACAACGAAGGTTCTTCTGGGGAAAAATAGCTCCAAATTTATAACCCCTGTAGCATGGTCTCGAATGTTGCAGACCCAAAAGTGATGGAAGTTTAGGTTTCACCGACTTACAAAAAAAGAACTTAAGTTTCTTTTGGCAAAATGGAGATGGAGCTTCGCCCAAAACAAGAGTCCCTTGTGGAAGAGGACAATAACATCAATATACCAAGCGAGAGGGGACTGTATGCAGGAGAAAACAATCGAGAAACAGAAAATTTCAGGGGATTATGGTCGAGGATCATTCAGCGACGGAGGGCAATGATGACATGAATCACCTTCTGAAAGAGAAAATCAGAATTAAGTGGGAGATGGTAGGAATACCAAATTCTGGTATGATAACTGGTGTCCTGGAGGGATTCTAAAAGACAGATTTGCTCGCTTGTTTAGTGTAAGTTCACAGCAGGATTTATATGTAGCAGAGATGGGCAATATATAGGAGGAAACGTGGTCTTGGGATCTAGTATGGAGAAGACAATTATTTGACTATGAAGCCCAGATGGAGAGGAGTTACGTGTTGTTTTGAATAGTGTGTCAGTAACACAAGATAGCCAAGATGAGAGCGTGTGGGATAATATGCACACAGGCTTTAGTGTGAAGATGTGTTGCTGCTGCACTGGGTAGTCTCGCAGAGCCAAGTGACAATATAATTGATTTTAAAAACATATGGAAGGGCTTCTGTGAACCAAGAGTAGAAATACTCCTTTGGAGCATACTGATGAGAGGTTTATTAACCAGAGACGTACTATTCGAGAGGAATATAATTCCAATTGGACAATTGTTGTGTCCTGTTTGTAGGATCACAGCAGAAACAATAGAACATGTGTTGTTCTTCTGTCTCAAAGCAAAAGAGGTATGAGAATCCTTACTGAGATGGTGGGGACTTGCTTTCCAGCTCGAAAATTAAGCAAAGGAGATTTATATAGCATGGTTTTGTTGTCCATATGTCACGCAAGGCTCGAAGAATATGGAGATCGACGTTATGCTATGGGTTGTGTAGCATCTGGCAGGGAAGAAATAATCTGGTTTTCCGAGGGGAGGAATTCGTGGTTGAGAAAGCAGTTACTCAAGCTAAGCTCGGCATATGGAGATGGACTAAATATTGGTGGGGCGATTCCCAATTCTGGGTGAGAGGTTTATGAACTCAAGTTGTCTATCAGAGGATCTACTGCTTCTATAAAGCGGAAGATATAAGGAGGTTTGCTTCGTAGTACCGGATTCGAGCTTGGGTTGGGCTGGTGATTTTGATTTAGTTTTTGTTTCTGAAGATATGAGATGTTGAAGATACAAAATAGCAGCAGAGACATGACAGGCGAGTTTTTGAAACCTAAAATTCAAATTGAAGAGTGTGGAGCGGCTGTGTTTGAATAGACGAGACGAGATATTAGGGATGGAAGATTGCTTGGACATGACGGATGAACATTTTCAATCGTGGATTGGAATTCAAGGCAGTAAATGAAGCAGCAGTTATAGGGTTAATGACAGTTAGGCACGACGCTTATTTTTGTTTCGTTCTTTCTCGGAGGGGCAGAAGAAATACAATTGGTCCCAATTCAGCAGCTATAACTCAATAAGATACAACCAGCTCAAGCACTACACACTATTAACTGATCAGCATAGATAAATTAGATCAAGAGGGGAAGAAAGAAATTACATTGCAACAAAAGAAGCAACCCATTGAAGAAACGTGGTGCCAAAATCTGTCGCTACCAAGCTCAACAGCATCAGAAGCGAGCTTCCTGGCGGCGATTCGCACTCCGTCCAAGCAGAGCTGATGGCAGCGCTATCCAGTCCATCAGTCTTCATCCTCAAATACCCGTCCCTCCTCATCTCCAATAGCGGAATTGATGTATCTCGGACAGAGAAGTAAATTGCGAGACAGAAGAAAGTGATTGACAGAGAGACGACGACGACGGGTAAGAGCAAACTGCAGCAATTGATGGATTGAAATTTTTAAGCGTGAATTTGAATCAAAGGCAGTAAATGGAGCTTCAGGTAAAGGGTTAAAGGCACTAAGGCACGACGCTCTTTTGTTTTTCGTGTGTCTTGGTGGTATGAGGTTTTCTAAGGCTAAAACCAAATTATCCTTGTAACAAAGGTGGGGTACTCTTTTTCCCTTCTTAGGTTTTTTTCCCAATGGTTTTACCTGAGGAGGGTTTAATGAGACCCACAAACACCAGACTATAGTTGTTTTAATGAAATGGGGAAAGCCCAAATTATCTAAAAAAAAATGTTTTCCTAAATAGAAATAGTTACCACCAATTAGCGTTTTCAATCCCGGGCAAAAAGGTCCGAGTAGGCTTGATAAAAAGGTGACGAGGTCCTGTTGTTGTGAAAACGTCTACATCAATCAAATCTTGAGAATCCATTCAATACTCACTCCCGATCGCCCGTCTTTCAATATTTTTCATACGCTTGACCGTTGGGGCCCGATATCCAAATGTGGAGAAATATTATTTGCCCAAATTCAAATCAGCCCCTTTCTCTCGTTCTTTGGTTTGCTTTCCCTTTCGGCTAAGTCATTTTCAATGTTTTTCCATCCAACAACTCTGTCGTATATTTTTCTTTTCCCTGGCTTACATGTAGTAAATGATGCCATCCATTTGCTTACAGTATTTTTTTTTTTGTATATCAACAATCACTTTTAAAAACGGTCAGCTGGATTTAAAGCACACGCTTTCTTATTTCTTCTTTTCCCGACACATAAATATGATATATTCAATGCAAATCGCTTCAAAGATATTGTTATTTAATTTTCTTTTTCTCAAAAAGAAACTACTACTAGTAGTACAAGTATAGACAAGTTCGATAAGATGACTTAGTCTACCGAAAAGCCTGAAACGAGACCAAAAAGTAGTGTGTTTGGAGTTTGGACCAGCGAAAATGCAGCCGACATCATAATACATATAATCACCAGCGAGCGGTACATTCAGCGAAGTAAACGGTAACTCTGCTGCATTGAGCATGTTGTCATGCAGTCAACCTAAAGAACAGTGATGACTAAACGGCGGCTATCTATACACTGCAGAAAGGTAAAGTTGTAACAGTAATTAAACAAGCGTTGGGTACTCTACTCTACTACTGAGGGGATTAAAGAAGAGCAAATTCTGCAGGGTACGTACAGACAGACACACTGAATGAGAGGAGAGAAGGTTTGGTTTCTGTGTCTTCTGAGAGAAAATTTAAGACAATTTCATCGTGGCTTAGACAGTGGGCATAGATTCATACCAACAAAAAAGGATACTCTGCTGACTTGGTTGATAACGACTCAAGGTAAAGGACATAATATATATACTACATAATTAAATAGTAGATTGTTCTATTTTATCACATCCATACATAGTAGTAATAAACAGGGTTGACATCAATTTTTGCTGCTACTTTACCTTTTTAATTAAATTTTCACATCCACAAATCGACAAAAGTTCTGATTTTCTTAGGGACCCATGTAATAGGATTATGGTTTTTAGTTTTTACCAAAGGCATGACATGTAACTCTCCAAAGGACCACGATGCCAGAAGAAGGAAAGAGCAGCTACCCAATAAAACAACAGTAATAAATAAAGTATCGCTTTACTTACCTCTTTTCCTTGGTGTCTTTTATATTTAGTGCTTATTGTAATCAAAGATGTTCAATACAACACACCAGCTCAGTAAAGAAATAGATGTTGAATACAACACCACAGCTCAAATGTATGGAGGATTAGCAGGCAACTAATTTATGCATAAAGATAATATTGAATACCCTCTCTCTCTCTTCTCCTCCTCTATTATATATATATATATATAATATATATATATATGATGTGAGCAGCCTTCAAGAATTGGATTCGTCATGCACAGAAAATTCTCAAGAAAGAGTAAACCCGTACCTTTCTTTACAGCTTTCACAGGGAGAAGATATTAGGAGGTACCTTCATCTCATGGTTGGTGCTGCTCTGCTCTGGTTTCGACCTGGATTAATTTTAGGACCCGCCTTTGAAACACGTCAACAGTCAATAAAATCTAGCATGGGCATGATAAACCCCAATGCTGTCAACAAGCAAAGTCAAATAATTCTTGATCAACAAAAACCAATTATTCAACTTTAACGCTCAGTAAACCCCAAAAGAAAAGTTCAAATGTTGACAATTAATTGAACTAGTCCACTTTCTTTTTTTTCTATTATTGGAACTCAGTAAAGCCAATTGTCTCCACTTGTTTTTTTTAGCTTCAACCACTGCAGAAGCCAAACAAAGAAAGCTCCATCTTCTAGAATCGGGCAGACAATGAATACCAGACATTCATATATCACGCAACAGAAATGAAAGCATGGGCCAAGACCCAGGATTCATGGGAACTGTGGAAGGGAGGAGGCGCAGGAATGTCCTACCATCAGTGTAAAAAAACAGAAAGCGTCCAAATTCAGATCTGGAATGGGGGAGGTTCTACCATTTACTTAGATTAAGGGAACTCTAGAAAGCACCCTTTCAGTGCGGTGGTACTAGGAGAAACGATGGTCTTTCTTCCCATGACAAGCACAGAAACCCAGACTCAAATATAGAAAAAAAATTAAATACTAGTAATAGAAGCAAGTTCAATCTGAACAAATTGCAAGACTAATATGATGGCTATTTGATAAATGAAGAGATACAAAAAACAAAGGAAAAATAAAACAAGGGTCTTTTCAGGGACCACAATACAATAAAGCAATTCAGAAAATCAACAGTAAATAAATGGCCTTGAAGAGCATCGCTCTGATTTCAACAGTTAATGTTGCTGATCTTACAATATCCATCAGGAAAGGAAAAGAAGACAACTTTTCCTTGCTGTCATCATCTCAATGCTCAAGCTTGAAGGCATTACAATCAACTAATGATTATTCGCATTGGACCAATTTACCATATCAGCTATAATTCCCAAAACATGCTGCAATTAAAAGGAGTAGGTTTTTTGTTTTTGAAGTCAGAAGAATTACCGCTTCAGCCGCCAGTACCCATCCCCCCCCCCCCCCCCCCCCCCCCCCCCCCCCCCCCTCTTGTTTGGGCAATCTCATTACAGTTAGATGTTAGGAAGATCACATTGATTCCAGCTTCCAGTAGCATGCAACTGCACCCCGCATGTAACACTAAAGTCAACTAAATCTAGACATATAAAGCATATGTACAGCCCGCAACATGAGCAATAAATGACTATCAAGTTGAGCTTCAGCCCATTAGCGCGGGATATTCAGTGAAGGAAACTCAAAAAAGAATCAATGCAAACACGCTTTTTCTTTGGACTCTTCAAGAACGCAACAGTGGAAAAAAATCATCACATAGCTAAGAGGGGAGGCAGCATCGGCAGCCTGATGAAATCTAAAACTCAAGTAACATTTCAGAAAAAAAACAAAAAAAAAAGTTCTCTAGGGTGCGGAATTCCTGATAT
The DNA here is from genome assembly GCA_023374045.1 of Limonium bicolor. Lineage (NCBI taxonomy): Eukaryota > Viridiplantae > Streptophyta > Magnoliopsida > Caryophyllales > Plumbaginaceae > Limonium > Limonium bicolor. Next base: position 330,786,104 of record CM041776.1, on the reverse strand, counting down.
TACATCTCCAAGACCAGACCCAACAAACTTAGCTAACCCCACCATAACATCTGAGAAATTGAAACATAAGCACCAAAGATATAATACAAATTAGCGTACAACAGATTATAGGTCGATGTTGGTTGGCTAAGATGGAACGAATTGGGTTATCCAACCAAAGGTTTACTTTACCCAACATCAAGTGAATCTTTGCAGCACAATTAGCTATTCAAATTCTTAGAGCAGGCTCAGCCTAAGCTCCAGGGTGACATCATACCTGAGAAATAAATTTTAACCAAACATGGTCTTCGTGAGTTGAGTTACTGTTCCGTGTACTGTAGGGGCATGTAACTGAACAGAAAAATAACATGATTGAGCTGTGAAAAGAACAGATGCAAACAAAGAACTTATTCGCTGAACCAAACTGTAATACTACAATAATAGAAGAATAGTTTTTTACCCATATATTCAGGTAAAGTACATATAAACAAACCAAGCTCAACAAGCTGTCGGACAAACCTGAGCACCTTGATTCACAATGTTGAGGAAATCAAGTATCCAGAACTTGCAGATTGAAGCAAAAAAAAATACTAAGTCTTAAATGAGAGTTACCAATCAATCTCTACATCGAATCTTATATCAGGTATCAAACTTGATTAGCCAATTCAACCTTCCAAATTTCAAATTCCCGTAAAACATAATGTAATCATGATAATTGCTACATAAAATAGTCAACATGATTTGACCAAAAATCTCTTTCACAAGGGTTATATCCAAATTATCTTGAAGATAGTTTACAATGTTAACTTTGAGGGCAATTCATAATAAGTCTAAAAGACAAGGAATAGGGTTACAGATAATGACTGTTCAATAATCAACCAACAGACGGCTTTTGAGAAAAAACTCTAACTTGTAAGGAACATCAATAAAAAACTAACCATTAAACTGAGTAAAACTGAATCTTAATCATAAATAGATGACAATACAGCTGAAACAATATGAAGAGACCCGGTCACTACAATCATATCTGACTGATACATATTACGTTCTTTCAAGAATCTGACTCCCAATTCTCAAGGAATTTTTCAATGATTGTTGCACTTCAATCATCATTTTATGTGACATTGTATCATCGTTAATGGAAGGATTTCTCATTTCTTTATGGTAGTCAGCCATCCCATCATGGATCACATCCAATCCTTGTTCTATTGAAACTTTAACCCAACATTCTTTCAGTATGGGAGCTGGAGTGGTTCGATAACTATCCTCAGCAATGCCAACTTCGATCAGGAAAACAGCTTCTATAGGTTGACCTGGGGATAATTTAGAAAGGAAAAAAAGGGGAAGAGATGAACCCGTTTGAAGCTCACAGAAAACTGTAATCATTCGTTTTAAGGATAGGATGTTTTTAAAGATACTACATCATATTGCTATTTAAAATTCATTAAGCACTATCAACCATTGTCTATTATTTTCAACACAAACATTCAAAGGAACAGTTGTTAGCCTCTGTTTGAGAAAACAGTGTCCTTTATCTTCACTTTATGATGGTTTAAAATTACACATATTCTTCACAGTTTCTTCAAAGTTTCTTCAAAATACCAGTAAAGCCATGAAGTATTTACCTTTGAGGAATTCTCTTGCAAAGCTTGTGTGATCTTTGTCACTAGCCATCGCAACCACAAGAACCAGACGTGCTTGGGGAGATACCTTATGATTGTGCTCACCAATGCTTGAGCAGATTCTTTGGTGTGGGCTGAAAGGGAGAAAAGGATGTCAAATTCATTTAACACAATCTCCACGTCAATTATTATTGTTCATTCCCAAGTAGTGTAATTATCATACATCTAGCCAAATACAAAACGTGTAACAGAAATTTCTAGCACCAGTAAAAAGTAAGCTGTCAAAAGTGACACTGGGAGGAATATTATATAACGTACTGGAAACAGTCAGATGACATACTAGTAATTCGTTTTCATAAACCACGGTGAGTCATTTATAGTTACTCTGATTGGTGAGGTCTCTCTTTTGTTCATTTCTATTCTACTTTATTTGGGGAGGAGGCAGCCAAGGGATCATTTGTGCAGGAAAAGTAATGTTACCAAAACAGCCAACATTCAGCGATTAGATAACAATAACACATCAGAGAACGGTAGCCAGTATACAAACACATGTAGTTATTACAAGGCATCTCAATCAAATTATAAGATCAAAAGCATGTAGCAGGACAATGATGGCATCATTGGAGCCATAGAAATGTAATTTGTGTCGTTGGTTTAATAAATGAAATAGGGAAAATTCTCAAGATGTCACTTATAAATTTGTTAACTCGAAATTACCACTGTTTTTAAAAAGATGTTTTCAATGCTACACACAAATCTTTTAATTTGTCAGATGCCACAAGTCGCCAACGGACGTTAATTTTGCCATTAACTTGGCATCTAAAAAGACCAAAGTACCCCAATTTATTAATAGACGTCATTTTAGTTCAAAATATACCACAATAATGCTTCTAATTCACAAAATATCACACAAATTAATAAATTATATAAACATAGTAAAAAAGACAAGCAAAAAGCCGTTGATATATTGGCTAAAAGCATAAAAAAATATACATAAAATATTTACATTATTTACTAACGTCTATTAGCAGCTTGTGGCATTTGAAAATTTTTAAAAATCCGTGAAAATGGAAAAAATTCTGTATAAACAATAATAATTGTGAATTAGCGAAATTTCAGAAGCATCTGGTAATTTTCCAGATAAATATTAAGTGACAATACAAGGATATGGTACAAATATTCAAGTTTGCATCATGCAATCACAAACGATATGAAAGTTTGAAAGCAGACCTCCGTCGAGCAATACTGTAGTTCCAGGCACTCCTAATTTGGTTGTTTCCTCAAATGTCAAGAACTGGCTTCTACCAAGCAACTGTGTGCCCTCCAAACCACGACGAATGGATTGATCTGCTATTTTCCAACCTGAAAGACAATAATAAGTTAAAAGGGAGCCCTCAACCCATAGAAAAATTCCCAACAAAAAAAATTCCTTCAACTCATAGGTCCCAACCCTCATGTTCATAATTATACTTTACAACTCTTTTCTTCCAACCTTTTGTAAGGGGGTGAGAAATCCAACTTTGGACTAGGGCTTCAACAATAGAGATCTAGCCATTGAACATCCAGGTGCCCCCTTTTTCCCCCAAACTTAAAAAGAACTTGAAAGAGGATATTGTTGTTGAGCCTATTATATATAATCTTGTTGGACTTATTATTAATATGGGACGTATTTCATTAGTTTCACTCCCTTTTCTAATATTCTATCTAGTACATACTCAGTACCTATAAATATAGGATTGTGCATCTAATTCATACATAAGAATAATATACTCTAGAACATTATTGTATCAGCAAAGTTACTAACCCTAGCCATCACCCACTCCAAAACCCTAATCCCAAATAAGGGTGTCTTTGAATGAAAAGAAGTTTTCACATGTTCAAGCTACAAGAATGATAACATCCAATACTACTATATAATAGCCCGTTTACAACCAACAATCATACTAAGATGGGCCATCCTAATTTCAGCGACATTCTAGGTCCAGCTTAAAGATTCAACACCTCCACCCCCTCCAGGATTCACATGCTGGTGGCTATATTTAATATCAAGTGAATCGGCAGCGTCTAGAATCAAAATTTCTCTCACCTTGATCACGGAGGCATAACGCTGTACACGTTGCAGTCGCGGCATTAAGAAGTTGATGACTACCAAGCATCATTAGGTTGACATCAGTAATTCCAACGACTTAACATATTCAATGCAAGGACCATACCTTAAAACCTCAATGTAGCAGAATAACATGTAAATGTCAAAAACAAATATAATAGCCTACAGCAGAAACTTACCAAAAAGATGTCCTTTTCTGTTTGTATAACTATATCACAAGCCTGAAATGGTTTTTCCCTGGAGTCTCCTAATGTCTCTTACGGAAATTCTATTACCCACATCAGATGCTGAAACCACAGGTGAACACGTGGAAGATGCTTTATCACGAATAATTTGTTCTATATATGGAAGAAATGGACCACCAAGAATCACCTAAATGAGAGAAAACTTGCAGATTCAGCACTAGATATGGCAGGGCTATATAATGTAAATATATCATTATATAGAGACAACAAACGAGAAGCAAATAAGGTACAAATAAGTACTGAAAACTGCAACAGATGACATTTGTTAACCAAATCATCCACATTCCAATATAAATATAACTATTTCAGAGTGTAAAGTAGCCACCAAACTGGGCATTTATATTTGATAATTCCAGATTTTGCCAGCGCTATGCTTTCCAAGGAGCCCCCAAGCGCAGCCAGATGCTCTTCGCCTATAGTTGTTATGATAGAGGCAGTAAGTTCAGAGCTACTAATTATATTTGTTGCATCCCTAGCTCCTCCTAGGCCAGCCTGTTTAAGAGAGAAAGATGTATACAGGCATTAACTATGAACATCTGCAGGGGAAGTGCACATGACGACCATCATAGGCTTCAGCTGAAGAAGGTCACTGACCTCTATAACCGCTATGTCAACATGGATGAGCAAACAAAGTAAATGCTATGGATGTAAGAACCTGCAAGGTGTTAATCTATTCATTTAATAAGTTCTAAAGATAAGTGTTCGCCTTCATTATTGAGAGATCATGATTTCAGGAAGAAAAAAAGGTTGAATAATGGAACAGCCATCATACCTCAAAATAACTTAACTGGCCTTGTTCCAACACTACAGCCTGGTCAAGAATTATCTTGATTTTATGAAAAAGCTTTAACAACTCACTTGAGGAAACAGGCTCACCGTATCTACCTACAGACATTCTTTCTCTTATAGTCCGGATATGGGGGCTGCCCAGACAAAAATAAGCCCATTTCATTCAAAAACGGTCATAGATTAGCCTTCTTGATAGCAAAGAGCAAAATGTCAAGTGGGGAAATGACACTGAATAGAGCCACACCTAGTATAGCAACCTACTGTATACCCTTCAGCCCTCAAGATGTTGGACAAAACGCAGCCGTAGACCCTTTGCCTTTGGTCCCAGCGATGTGAACAACCTACAGGACTTTAGCCTTATTCAAAATCACCAGTTTATGAAAAGTAAATAGCAACAGTATTCGAAAGTTGAACCAAGATTTTAGGATAGGGATGCATGGTTGAAGTTCTTTTTTTAGAAAAAAACATGGTAGATGTTCTCCATCTTATATACAAGTTCCTGAAAATCGACCTTTTATAATCGTTCATCACTATCGATGTTACCTCACAATTTCCTTATCTCAGTTCCTTTCTTTCGATTTAACCAAACAGGACACAGTGACATTGATTTAAGTCAGGGAAGAAAATGACAGGTAACCGAAAAACCTTGTACTTGGATTGAGGATTCCCAAGGAGGTCTAACAAGCGCCTCATCCGTCTTAAATCGAAGCCATCATCTGCATCAATTCCAGCGTTTGTCGGCACACCTATTTTCTCGTAATTCTTGAGATTATCCAAGTAATCCACAAATTCAACCATTCCAGGTCAATCGACGCAGAATACCCACACTCTCTGAATCCGTAGCTTCATAATCCTGGAACTAGTCACAGACGAGGCAGAGATCTTTCCTGGCCAAAGCAGAGTTGTGTACAAGTTGATGGCGCTAAAAAATCTCATGCTCACTTGATATCCCTGGAAAATGAGAAAGAAGCAGCGGCCACTACCTTCTCCTCGCTGAAGTTAATCTCTCTACAATCTCCATTCGAATACTCCCCAGCCCTGTTGTACATTTTGTGATTAGGAAATTTCATCAAATGCCGCTCTCATTTTGGCTAACTCGAAATGTCACTAAAAAAATGGTAAAATGTCACATTTTTTTTTTTTACAAAAGTACATGAAATATCAATATTAACAAGTAAAAAATAAAAAATACTCTATTAGTTAACAAGCTACTCTTCAATTCATAATATGTCAATTACTGTTAAAAATTAACTAAATTCACTAAAATTAAAAATAATTTTAAAATACATTTAATTATTATAAAACATTATGAAAATAGAAAAATAAAATAACAAATAAAACAAAACATTGAAAAAAGTGAATTTTTCATAGATTTGTTTTAAAAATACTTAGTACCATAAAAATATAGTGTTTTAAGAACATAATTTATAAAAAAATTCTTGTAGTTTAAGACCAATTAAATACCATAATTTATATCAATTAATACAACAATTTTTACCATACACTTTTTACTTTTTTTGTTCAATCAATTTAAAATTATTTATTATATTTTAACTCATATCTATAAAATGATTAAAAAATTATATTCTACTTTGTAGATGACTTTATAACATAATATTTTTTGTTATCTACAAATACTACTATGTCATAAAAGTTATCTAAAAAAAAAATATAAATTTAAATAATTTTAAAAAATATCATATAAATATTTTTGTTTAATAATAAAAAAACTTTATATTAAAAATTTTTGTATTTATATTTTTCAATATAAATTATTTTTAACTTTTAATTAATGTTTACAAATATATTTTTTAAAAAATTATATTCTATTATGTAGATATATTTATGACAAAATACTTTTGTCTAATTTGTAGATAAATTTTTTATTTATTTTTTCCATTTTTTGTATATTTTATATTGTTTTATAATATACTAATTAGTAATTTATATTTTTATATTATTTTAATTTTTTTGTGAATTTTAGTGAATTTTTTAACACTTAGTGACATATTGTGAATTTTTTAAAAGTATTGTGTTAACTAGTAGGGGTATTTTTATCTTTTTTGCTTCTAATCAACAACATAATAGCATGTAATGGACTTTTGTAAAAATATAGTGATATTTTGTGACTTTCTCTTTTTTTTAATTGTATTTTATGAATTAGCAAAAATATAGTTGTATTTCATGAAATTTCCCTTTCCGATTTAATCTTCCCGATTTGTGAGCGAGCTTAATCAAACAATAAAGTTGTATTAGGAAACCGAGTACAATGAACAAACGGAAAAAAGAGTTATGAAAGGGATTCCCCTAAATCAACAAGTTTGTTTGGTTCAAAGAAGGAAAGTAAATAGAATTTCTAATCATTATTAATGTTTCTATAAATCATATGTATCATATATTAACATTTATATAAATTATAGAGCATATATAAATAATGATTCAAATTTTAATTATGATATATTAATATCTATATAAATTATATAATATTATTCTTATGAAAATATTATATATTAATATTTATTCAATTATAAATGAATTTACTAATATATATATTATATGTACCTTATTGTAATATTTATATATAAATAAGATATGTAGATATTTACATAAATAATAAATAATATATATTAGTAATATTTTTAGATTTAAATTATTGAAATTATAAATGATATTTTTTAATATTCGTATATATTTTATATAATATCTATGTCATTATTAATGATACATATAAGTTATATATAATATATATTAATACTTATTTAAATGTACAAATAATATGTATAAGTATTAGAGTATTTAAATTATAAATAATTTTTTAAGAAAATATTAATTAATATTAATATTTATTATTATATTATTATTATTATTATTATCAATTTATATAAATTATATTTGTAAGTTTTAATTAATATTAATATTTATGAAGTTATAGGATTTAAAGTATAAATATACATATTACACTACATATATTCTCTTTCTTTCCCCCTTCTCCCCGCTCTCCCTTCCTCTTTCTCTTCTTTTCTCTTTTCTTTCCGCTTCTCTGCCTTCTCCCTCCTCTCTCTTCCCCTTTCTTTCCTCTCTCCTTCTTTCCTCTTCCCCTTTCTTTCCTCTCTCCTTCTTTCCCTTTCCTCTTTCTCCCTCTCTCCTTTCTCTCTCCTCTGTTTTCTCTTTTTCTGTTCCTCTCTCCTAAAGCGTAAGATGGGAAGTAATACCTTGGGATCACTACCACCCACTCAAATCTCTTTTCCCTCTATTGATTACGCCAAAGAAAACACACCTTATGTAGGTCTGTATCAGTTGTGTTGTTGATACACCCCCTAGAATGTGCAATTATTTAATGTAAGCCCGTAAAAATGAAATAAATCTATTACTATTGTGGTGTTTAAGATAAACAAAGTATTTTAAAGTTGAACTAATACTGCATATTTAAATCTAGACGTAAAAAATTTTAAAACTGATTTATTTTTTTATATAATTTTGTATGAATAATTAGTCTCGAAATTGAACCTCAACAAAATTTTGAAAAAATATGAAATAATTTTGATCAAAAAAGTTTAAAAGTTGTTCAACAAAATTATATGAAAACAAACTTGATGTTTAAACAATGGTAAATCAATAAAAATTAAATAAATCTATTACTACCGTGTATTGAACATGAACTTAAAAAAAATTTAAAAAATGAATTCTTTATATTATTTTATTTTTAATTTTCTAAGAGTAACAGATATCGAATTTAAACTTTATCAAATGTAATTTGAACAAAGGGATTAAAAAGTTGAACAACAAGTATAAATTATATGAACACAAACTTGATGTTTAAAAATTGCTAAATTAATAAATATGGTAAATTATATTGCATTGTTTTATAATATAATTTCTAATGAACAACTTGTATAAAAATATGAACAGTTTATAAACAATAGTTTAACATATGATCTAAAAATGAACAAATGGTATGTTATATTGACATTGTTTTATTATAAAATTTCATATGTACAACTAGATCTAGTTTTTGAGCACTTAATATAAATAGTTGAACATATAGTCCAAAAATGGAACAAACCAATTATATATTTTTAAATATGAACGTGAGTTATGAAAAAATGAACAATATGCACTAAAATTTGAACAAGTGTTTTAAAAGCTGAACAACTAATACCGCGTATCTGAACAAAAACTTAAAATTTTAAAAACAGATTCATTTTTATATAGTTTTTTAATACCTAGTTTCAAAGTTGAACCTTAACAAAATTTAGAAGAACGATAATGCGATGAAAAAGAACGGCAATAACTACATGAACAACATCATTGTAGATATTTTAAAAATTATATTTTAGAATCATAAATTGTTAAAATATTTTCTAAATTTATGAAGAAACTAAAAATATTTTATTTCCTATAATTTTAAAAAATAAAATTTTAAATAAATTCAATCACTTAAAAACAAATGACACGCATCTAGAAACACGATGGGTGTATAGTAGACTAATTGTTAAGTAAAAGTCTCGTAATACTAAATAGATTTAATAAGACATTAATTAATTTTAAATATAAATATCAATTAAATATAATTTAAAATTCATTTTTTATTTTAATTATTCATCAATTTTTTATATTAGTCGAAATTACAATTAGTATTCGCGGCTTTACCATTTTTTGGGGAAATTTCATGAAATGTCACTATATTTTTGGCTAATTTATGAAATGACTTTAAAAAAAACTTAAAAAATGTCATTAAATTTTCGTAAAAGTTCATGAAATGTCATCATAATCATTGATCATATGGTAAAAAGACAAAAATACCCCTTATAGTTAACAATGTTCTTTTAAAGTTCACAATATGTTATTAAGTGTACAAAAATTCACAAAAAAATAAAAATACAATAAAAATATAAAAAATTTATAAAGATTGAAAAAATGAAAATATCATAAAATATTCAAAAAATAAATGTTACATTTTTTAAAATTTATTCAATACCATAAAAATAATATTATGGTTTAAACAAATAATTTATACCAATTTTCAACCAATTTATACCAATTAAGAACCATTATTTATACCAAATAAGTAATTTTTTACCATAATTTTTTTAATTATTATTTTCTATCCATTTAAATTTTCTTCAAAATATATTATATTTAGAAAATTTAATTTTAAAATTTATCAGCAAAATAAAAAAATAAATTATTTACTTTGAAAAAAAATTTAAATTGATAGAAAATTATAATTAAAAAATGTATGGTAAAAATTATAGTACTTATTTTGTATAAATTATGGTACTTAATTTGTATAAGTTGGTAGAAAAATTGATATAAATTATTTGATTCAAACACAATATTCTTTTTATGATAATGAATAAATTTGATAAAATGAAATATTTATTTGTTTTAATATTTTATCCTATTTTCATTTTTTTAATTTTTTATATTTTTCCAATTTTTAAATTTTAAATTTTTTTCCAATTATTTTTTATTGTATCTTGATATTTTGTGAATTTTTATAGATTTTTTAATAATTAAGGACATATCGTGAATTTTAAAAACATTTTGTTAACTTGTAAGAATATTTTTATCTTTTTTCTATTTAGTTAATGACTATAATAACATTTTATAAAATTTTACAAAAATATAATGATATTTTATGATTCCTTTTAATGACATTTTATAAATTTGCCAAAAATATAATGGCTGCATTCGGCATGGTAGTTTTGTGGTTGTTTTGGTCTGGTTGTTTTGGCTAGCTGTTTTATGGTAGTTTTGTTGGTTGTTTTGTTTGTTTTGAAAACTAGTGTTCGGCAGGCGGCAGTTTCGTCTGGCTGTTTTGAATAAGTTAGTTTTCTGCGGTGCGTTTACCGTTTTCGTTGTTACAATTAAAAATTTTATATTACATTTTATAACAATTTTTTATTAATAAAGTTAAAATATATGTAGATATTCAATTATAGCCTTTAATAATTATTATTCTTTATTAATATTTTAGTGAATTAATTTATAATATTTATACATATTAATTTATTATAATATTTTGTTTAATTATTGATAAAATATTTATTTTTAACATATATTTGTAGTTAAACAATATATTCTATTCAATTAAATATTACTTAATGAAATTCAAAAACATAAATTTAAATTTAATACTGGATATGCCAAGAAATGAAAAATAATGTACATTATCATATAAAATTATTCTTTAATTATTCAGCACGGTATAAAACATATAATAACTTTGATATACTACAAACCATAATAGTTTGTACAAACATTTTTGTAATTAATCATTACTTAGCAAGTTGAATACTTATAATTAATATTTCTGAAATATACTACAAATTTTTTGTACTCTAATAATTTATAATTGAAAGTTTACATCGTAATTTTTATTAGTTTACTCTTTTTCTTGTAGAATATTTTATTAGAATTGCTAGATAGTAATAGTTGTAAGAGAATATTTATCCATATCTAAATAAGCAATTTAGAAAAACACTACTAGTTTAAAACTATTGTTCTATTTTATTTTCATTAATTTATAATTTAGTATATCAATCTTTATAAAAAAACTAAAAATAAAAACGGGAAAATGAACTAATTTATAATATATTAATCTATATATTTCAATTTTAATTTAATTTTGTGTCAAATTTAATATATAATATCATTTTTAAAATATAATTATAAATATTGAAAATTTAAATTAATTTATGAAAAATTAATTAATATTATTAAAATATTCTCGCCCCCTTAATTACAGTTTTCTGCCTTCGTCTCTGTTTACCGTATTCATTATATTTGCAGCATAAATTGTTGGTTGTTTTGTGATTGTTTTGTGCTGGTATATTCGTGGGTGTTTTGAAAATTATTGTTTGGAGGTGGTGGTTCAAAAATGCCACATTTATACCACAGAAGTACCAAGTCGGAACGTAGCCAATAACATTTCATTAAGGTGCCGTTCGATGGTGAGCTTAAAAAATTGAGTGACATTAATCTCATAATGTTTGTCAAGCTTTATGTGGACATTAAGCTTCAGTTTTATTTATATATGTTCGCTAGTGACATTAAAGAAAGTAATAAGAGAGGCTGTGAAATGTCCATGGTACCCTCACTGTCATCGTCTTCCCCATCACACCGTTTCTCACTTTTCTTCAATCTTTTATCGTCACAGAGTTTCAGTCCCAACACAAATCATACAGCGTTCAGGAGGACTAGAGTCCGAGGAATACACTGTATAAATCTCCCACGAAGAAGCAAGATATTAATTAGCTCAAACTCATTCTTGCAACCATCGGTATCCATCGTCGCAAATCATCCACCAGCAACAATACTAGCAAAGGACTATTAACTATCAACTCTGCGCATCAGAATTCAAAAGAAAGTGAAATCAGCAAAAAATGAAACCCAGAAACATTACTTCACCCTTGCCGAACGACGAATTGTGAAAAACCAGAAAGATGTTCAGGGGTATGCAGGTAATTAACATGGGGTGGAACAGCTTTACGAAATGAACACAGCTAAAACCTGCGTTTGGATAAAGCTTCAATTTAGGATTAATCTACCCCTTTTAGCATTGCTCATGAGCAAGTTTAGGGTTCTGGAAAATCAAAAGGCTTCTCTTGAAAGGGAGGTTGCCATGTTAAGGAGACGAAACATGGAGCTTGAAGAGCAGATATTGTCGAGTCGGAAGCAGATTGGGCAGGATAGATTCAAAGAGGAGACTGTTGTTGTGTCTTCTGGGAAAGCAAAGACAACTGATCAGATTATTGTGATTGATGATGAGAGTACGGTCAATCAGTTGATCACAGAAAATGATGTTTTGCGGTGTGAGAAGAAGTTTGCAGAGATGGAAGCTGCCACATGGAAACAGAAGTGTTCTGATCTAGAGTCACGATTGTTGCTTCTTCTTGGAGAGAATTTGGATTTTTCTCCTAAAGAAGTCACATCTATCGATAATGTGGAAACAATTAGGGTGACCCCTCGTTATGGGTTGGTGTCCAAAGGTGAATATGGTGTTCCTCAGAGTGGCAATATTAATACTCGTAGAGACACAAGTATGGATTCTCATACCTCATACTTTCCCTGCATCTTGAGTCAGAGTGGCAAAGGCAATTTTAATGCTCGTAGTTTAGCATCATGTGTCCTGTACAGTGGTTAATATTGATTTCCTTTTCACGTTTAGCGTCGCTGGCAGTTTGTTCAAGAACTTGTGCTTTTTCTGATAGCTATTGAAAATGAGTCTTTTTTTCTGGTTTATCGTCAGTCTACTATATCGTATTTATTTATTTGCTATTTTACTTTGTCACACCTTTTTCTTGAGATTAGTATGGTGATAGTCACTGATCTTACTGTGATCCTCTAGTTCCGCTGTTGTGATTTGTTAGATAGAAAAAGAACCAAGTATAAGGATACCATCCATGCATTAACCTTGTCATTTTGGTTGCAGCAGAGCAGTAAACTAACAGTTTCATAGACCCATTTTCATGTTTTCATCCATTTTTGTTATCAACTCTTCATTTTCAAAGAGTTAAAGTTCATGCTTATACTTGTAGAGTGGGTAAAGCGTCGGTTGTCACGATCATTCAAAAGGCTGGCTCTATTTCTGTTTATAATCTTCTCTCTCTGGATCCAGGTGTTGAAGTCACGCCTGTAAAGCCTGCACATAACCCTGTAAATGTGAGTTATCCAGAAAGAAAGTGGCTCCTTCAACTCCAGCTGCACTTAGACCCAACTTCAACCTTATTATTGATCTGATTGACAGCGATGAAGAGCAGGATGCACTGCCTTCTTCACGGGACCTGTCAGTTAAGGTCTCTGATGTTTCAACTCCAACCATATCAGAAACTGTTGGCGATGACAAGTTAAAGGCTTCTGATATCATGGCTGAGGATGATAATGAGGAAGATATGAGCAGTTCTATCCACTTTCTTGCAACTCCCTAGAGAAAACGCACTCTCAAACTGGTTGCCAGTGACAGTGAAGCTGAAGATGGTGATGATAACAATGTTCCCATAAGCCAAGTGTTCAGGAAGAATTTTCAACAGGCAGACCAAAATACTACTGATATAAAGGTTGCGAAACCGTATCCTGGCTCTGATTCAGCTGATGATGAAAGCTCTAAAACTATTCGGAGGAGACTTTTGAAAATGAGTGTTCTGGAAGAGAGAAGGGGAACCCAACAAACTGAACTTCACTTGAAAACAGATGCAATGATGAATGTTGATTCTGATCAACTTCACTTGAAAACAGATGCAACGATGAATGTTGATTCTGATGATGAGGCGGAAGTGGAAGGTGACGTGTCCGCAAATCTCATGAAGCTTGGGCGTGAGGGCAGTCATGATATTGTTGCCGATGATATTAATTCGGGGATTCGCCGGAGCCAGAGATTGTTGAAAATGAGAAAAAGAGAAGAGAGAAGAAATCAGCCCACTAAATACAACCAATTGAGAATTTCGCGAGTGGCGTCTGTGAACATCATTGAAGATGACAGCAACAGTGGAACGGAAGAAGATGCTGACAGTGATTGCTTGAAGGATTTCATTGTGGATGACAATGACGACATTGATGGTGATGATGCTGGAGGTGGTGTGAACAGTGTTGCTGATGAAAATGACAGTGGCAGCGAGGTTCACAGTGGAGAGCACACTTCATCCGAAAGTGAGATCGATCTTGATGAGATACTAGACAGAATAAAAAGTGGTAAGAAAAACCAGGCACCAATGGAGTGGGTAATGGTAGGCGACATGCTCGCTGCCTTTGGTAAGGATCTTGAGCTGTGCATGAAGGCTGTAAACACGTAAACTTAGTCTTGCTTTACAAAGAAGAGATCTAGATATTGTAAATGCAATATCACTTGTGAAAATGATCAAGCTTCAATTACAGAATATGAGAGATGACGGGTGGGAAATTTTTTTCCCCAAGGTTCTTGATTTTTGCTCTAAATATAAGTTGAAGTTCCAGATATGAATGCTACATATATTCCCCAAGGAAAATCAAAGCGATTTACTCAACAGTGCACATATCTTCATCATTATCAGATTGAGGTGTTTCTTGCAGTTATTGATCTTCAGTTTCAAGAATTTAACAATCGATTTGATGTGACAAACACGGAGCTTCTTACTTGCATGTCATGCTTGAATCCAGTCAATTCATTCTCCTCCTTTGACAAGCAAAAGGTGCTACAGTTGTCAAAATTATATCAAAATGACTTTACCAGCCTTGAATTGCTCAACTTTGAATATCAGCTTGATAACTTCATTGTTGATATGCGAGAAAAATATTAGGTTTTCAAACCTAAAAGATCTCGGTGAGCTTTCAATGAAGTTGGTGGAGACTTTTAAGCACCTCATATATTCAGAAGTATATAAGCTATTAAAATTGGTGTTGGTTCTCCCTGTAGCGACGGCGAGTGTTGAAAGAGGCTTTTCTGCAATGACTTTTGTGAAGAGTAAGTTACGTAACATCATTGGAGATCAGTTTTTGAATGATTGTTTAGTCACGTTCATTGAAAAAGATGTATTTCTACAAGTTTCAGATGACGTCATCATTCATCATTTTCAAAACATGAAAACTCGAAGAGGACAATTATAGTTTTTGTATATTCAGTTATTGTACTTAAATACATTAATATATATTGAACTTTGTCTTTCATATACCGAAACCATATTTGTTGGTTTTGCCCCCCCCCCCCCCCCCGGGATTGAAATCCTGGATCCGCCACCGGCTGTATGTGCACTCTACAGGCGTCAGACTAATGATGAGCAACAACATGAGGAGGCGTTTGTGGCAAATGGACGAGGATTTAGCAAGTTTGATGCTGCAAGGTATGAACCAATGCCAATGGTATAGTCCATAGTTGGTAGAATTTGTTCACTGTGTCCTATTGAACATATACGGTATGCACCGCGACTCCAGATCAGGGATATAAAATAACTGCGGCTCTTACATTGTAGAACAGATTTTTAAATTTATTTGTGCACACTCGTTATGATTTTTGACTGGAATCAATTATGAGTTCTTTATGGTATATACTGTTGTGCGTTTGACAGGGGGACAAAACTGGCCAAGTTCTTAACAGATGGAGATTTATATGGAGAAGTGAGGAAAAGTGTGGATGAGCTCAGGAGATATGACCCGGAAGGTCCTGAACTGTGCAGAACACTGGTCATCCGTTACTCCAAACAGTTGTTTGACATCTACCTAAATGAAGAAGATGCCTATTTCCGGCCTCCTAATTTTTTATCATTCTGGCTCTACCTGTGTCAGGACTCATGGAGGCGGTGTATGTGTACAGCCAGCCTGTTCGGCTGTTGCTTTTGTAAATGTGATCATGTACATATTTCTTTTTTTTTGAAATGGAGTACTATATTATATTATGAAAGTAATTTAAGTACAACCTCCGGAATAGTTTCTGGTGTCCATGAACCCGACATCTGCGTAGTACGGGCATGGTTAGCTAAATTATGCGCTAAAAGATTGGCGTCCCTAGGGATGTGAAACCAAGAAACATCATGAAAAACTCCTAACTCTGCCAATATGCGGTTTAAGATGTTGGTTGTGGAGGACAGCAAAGTAGTATTTGTACCATTCTGCAAGTACTGTATGATCGCTTTGCAATCTAACAAGATTCGTAATGAGGTAACACCTGCGGCCACTGCTGCATGCAACGAATTTTCAATAGCGCTGGTCTCCGCATCCGCAACTGTTACATCCGCGCGAAAACAAACACCCCCCACCGATAACAACTGGTTATGTAGTCGACCCACCCATGCAATACCCACCCGCTTGTGGGCATCTATACTGGCATCTGTCGAAAATTCCGGCTACAGAGGATTGGCCTCACGATGCTCTTGCAATGCTTGAGAACTTGCATGATCAAGGGCCATGGAGTGATGAAGAAAACTAGCAGCTTGACTCCACCCCTGCTCGAAATGATGTACTTGTCCATGAGAAACTTGACATCATGCATACCAAAGTTGTCAAAAGAAACAAACATATCTCATCACTTCTTGTGCGGACTCCTTCAAGATAAATTGGAAAAACCAATTCTGCAATCCTTGGTCAGTGTTAATGTGAGACGGCAAGTGAAACCCAAACTGGATCTAGAGAGAGTGCACCCTAGGGCACGCATGAAAAACATGTAGCATGGTTTCATTGGAGTCACACATACCGCAAATGGTTGGGATGTCAAAGCGAATTCTGTCTTTAATAGCCGTCTTGTATGCAATCTTTGACGTAATAAATTTCCACGTAAACAACCTAAGGCGGGGTGGGACGTGCAAGCCCCAAATTTTCCGGTAAACCTTTGCTTTAAACTCTTGGTGCGATGATGATGGGAGAGCCGCATGTTTGAGAGCTAAGGCTGCATAATATGCCGAGGATACAGTGTAGTCACCTGACTTAGTAAGGCCCCAATACCAATAATTAGTGGTGGATTGCTAAACTGATGGCGGGACAATTGGAGTGGCAAGGATATGCTGAATATCTGTTTCATCGCACCATAATGCCAGTAAGTCTGCATTCCATCTGTTAGCCGAAGTGATTAACGTTGCTACTGACGCATACCTATGCACCAGATGCGGGAGACGCCATGGGAAAAGCTTCCCTCCCTCTTTAGTTTTTAGCCACCTGTCTGTGAGCTTTGTATCAGTGCCTGTGACAATTCCCCGACGGCCGCCAAATTGCAACAGGTGGTGAACATTGAGTAGCGCTCTCCAAATCAGGCAGGATGAGGAAGTCGACTGAACTTGGAAACAAGTAGAGCCCTGTAAAAACTTTGCATGGTAAAACTTTGAGAGGAGAGAGGTGGGTTCTGTTAAAATCCTCCACAACTGCTTTGCCAAGAGGGCTTGATTAAAACAGCGCAAGTCTCGGAATCCCATACCTCCCTCCCGTCTATCTTGGCACATGGTGGACCATTTTGTCCAATGAATCGTGTGGGAATCCTTAGTTCCCCCCCCCACCAAAAATTATTAATCATTTGCTGGATCTTCTTAAGGATTGAACATGGAAGCTGAATAATGGACATAGCATACGAAGGAATGGCCTGCAGTACTGCTTGAACTAATAAAGTTCTGCCAGCTTGAGAAGTCTTGTGGGGCCAACTTTGTATTCGTTTTGCAACCCGATCCTTAATATAGCTAAAAACTGAGCACTTGTTCTTACCAACTGAACTTGGGAAACCAAGATAAACCCCCAGATCCATCGTTTGCTTCACTTGTAGCGTTACAACAATACGCTCCTTCAACTGGCGATGTAAGCCGGATGAAAACATCACTGCAGACTTGTTGGGATTGATACATTGGCCTGAGGCGGCTTTGAATTCCTCTAAAGTGTCCAGTAAAGCTGCTGCATTAGATTCAGTAGCCTCCCCAAAGAGAACAATATCATCAGCAAATAACAGATTAGAGATTGGGGTATCAAGCCCAGGGATACTGAAAGGCCGAAACAGACCAACCTCTGTTGCTAGATTAAGAGTTGAGGTTAAAGCCTCCATACATATGATAAATAAGATTGGTGACAAAGGGTCCCCTTGCCGAAGACCCCACTGAGGCTGAAAAAACTGTCCCGGATACCCATTAATCATAACAGATGTGCGGACTGTTGTAATACATTGACGAACTAGTGTGATTTAGGGATGTCAATCTTGACCTGAACCCGAAATCCGACACGAAACCCGCACGTAAAGTCCTGGGTTTGGGTTGAGAAATTTAACCCGAAATTGATTGTCGGGTCGGGTCGGGTCAATTGAGATATAACCCGCACCGGGTCGGGTCAAAACCAGGGTGGGTTGGGTTGAACCCGTGACCTGATAAAATACTAAGAAAATATAATTCATATCTTACCTATGTTTAAAACTTGTCGTTTTTCCTTCAATAAAGAAAAACTTGTCGTTTAAACAAAACCCTAACATACTCCTATTTACCCTCGTTCCTCTTCCAGTTTTTTTTTTAAATCGCCGTTTTGTCTCTCTGGTCGCTGCGATTGAAAGCGACAAACCAAAAATCTAAACCCTAACTCCCAGTCTACCACTCTCGTCTAATTCTTCCAGTCACCGTTCACACCCACAGTGATGATTCAATAGTAGTATATCACGACACGAGACGAGGCTGGCTTCTGAAGTTTGAGTCCAATAATCTTTGCTAGCTTCTCCGCCGACCTCCACCGTGAACTAAGGTAACATATCTTTCCTCTTTGTTATTTTTGTAATTTGTTTCTTTGCGCAGACTGTGACATGGTCACTTGGATTTACTTTGCTGGTGTTTGTTTCTTAATTGATTAAGTTTCCCAGATTTCAACTATACCCTACTACTACTAGTAGTAAGTATTTGTTTTTTTTGTGGTGTGCCCCCACGACGACGAACAAAAACAAATCCACCACCATTGTTTCTCAATGATTTTGCCATTAAAAACACTTTTTCTTTGCCTGAACTGAAGAAGTGAATAAAACGTTTACTTGAACCAGTACCAAAGACGACGAAGAAATCCCTAGTACTAGAATCAGAGAAGGTGGCAAAAAACTAAAATGAAATCACCACCATCGTCATCATAAATCCTCATCTTCCCTGTTCACATACCAGGAATAGTTTTGAGTTTTTTCTGATGGATCTATAACCAACCAAAAAAACTATACCTTATTCTCTAATCGTCCCTTTAATATTTCTATATACATGTTGAAAAAGAAAAAAATTGAGCCGTTAGGATAGTAGTTATTAGTGTGGTTGTTATTGATAATGAAAGCAAGAGTGTTTTGTGCATTAATTAATGAGATACGAGACGTATTGTTACTTTCCCTCATGACTGGTATACAAGGAACTTCATTATATAGTGAATATGGTATGTCATTACTTTTTGCTTATGCAGTCACGTCATTTAGGTGGTAGTGGTACTCCCACCAAAGTTGATATTTTGGCTTATTGGAAGACAAATGGTGTCAGATTTCCAGCTGTTGGTGCTATGGCTAAAGATGTTTTAGTCATTCCGATATCTACAGTTGCTACTGAAAGCGCATTTAGCACATCTGGAAATATTCTTGATGATTATCGGTCCTTGCTTGGATCTGACATTGTGGAAAGCTTGGTTTGCTGGAAAGACTGGATACTGGCTGAAGAAGGTAATGTAGCATATGTTTTATTTATTATAAATTTTTTTATATTCAAAGTCTGCGTTAGATATACTAATCTTCTAGTTTTTTCTCTTTTTTAAACTTGTAGCTAACGAACATGACTCTTTGATTAGTATGTTGGAACAATGTTCACTCCAAGATGAGTGACTTAAGGTTATTTTCAGCTTGCAGGTAATTTTTTGCTTTAAAACTATTTATTTGATGATGTACTAAAATGATTCTTTGATGAGTTGGTTGATTCTTTATTGTATTGATGCTTATATTGATTCTTAAGATTATTTTGATGCTGTACTGATATTGGATCGACACCAACACATTCTGTTAGTGAAAAATTAATGTGTACTGATATTTGATCGGCACCAACACATTCTGTACTGATATTTGATCCTCAAAACCTCTTAAACAATAAATTAATACTGCATTTGAATCAACAGTTTTGTCGTCAAAATTGTAATCTGTATGGTACTACTATTATTTAGTTTGTTTGTGATTAGTGATATCTTTGAAAGTCTGATCACTTCATCATGTGTATGGTTTTCCTGTGCAGATATATGAGGACATGCACCGACTGTTTTTGTATTTTGGATACTAGTCCAATCAGTTGTGGACGCCAAGTGGTTAGTATTTTTCTCTAATGTGGTTCTCCATTCAGCTTCTTCATCTTCATTTGTATATTATGGCAGAGTTAGTTTGCCTGAGAATGTATTATCAAATTTATAGCTAGTAACTGTAACATTGATGCGGTTTTTAATTTTCTTTCAGGCAAAGAATGAAAAGAATGCAGCATGATGCTTTTGAGAAGAATCTGCAAGACTGAATTCATAGATTTTTTAGAAAGTCTGGTGTTCTAATATTAATGTGTTAGATTTTTGCTGAAAGTGAAACAAAAATGTACAAAGAGATGAACTAATTAGGGCTTGGGGATATGAGAATGTAATTAAGTACATGATACATTATCATACATTTTTTGACTCATGTGGTATCTTTTTGACTCGTGTACCACCATGTTTATATATGCTAGTTCTGTTTATTTTAAGCTTGCTGATATTGTACAAGATTTCATTGTTGTTTTTCTTAATTTTAGTCATTATCATATTAGTTTGTGAGTTAGAAACAGGTCATTGGGTCGTGTAAACAGGTCGGGTTAGCGGGTAGGGTGCGGGTTGTTATTTTTTGACCCGGGGTGGGTTCGGGTTGATCAAATTGAACTGTAACGGGTTCGGGTCGTGTTCGGGTCGGGTAAAATTATTTTCAGGTCGGGTTCGGGTTATGCTTAACCCGACCCAAAACCCGTTTTTGACAACCCTAGTGTGATCCAAGACGAATGGAAACCCATGGTGGAAAGAACGTTGAAGATGAAACTCCATTCCAACCGGTCAAATGCTTTAGACATGTCCACTTTGTAAGCAAAATGACCCTTAGTCTTTGCGGTTGATCGTCTCATTGAGTGCAAGATTTCGTGAGACAACATGATTTGATCTGATATTAAACGATTATGAACAAAAGCAGCTTGGTTATGGGAGATAACTACTGGAAGAGCATCTGATATGCGATTAACCAAAGTCTTTGATATAACCCGATAAATAGTATTGCATAAAGATATTGGCCTGTAGCTTGTGATCGATGTAGCCCCCGGTGATTTGGGTATGAGGACAATATGTGTGTCATTCAGTGATGAAGGTACTATATTGTCATTGAGAAAACTTAGACAGGTGCACAGAAAGTCATCACTGATAGTAGGCCAAAAGGTGCGTAAAAAAGTTCCATTAATGCCATCAGGCCCTGGTGCTTTCCCTGCATGCATTTGGTTATATGCTTTGATAACCTCCTCTCCGGTATAAGGCTGCCCCATGGCCTGATAGTGATCCTGTGAAACTCTGTTAACAATACAAGCCTGTATATGGGGATCTGGATCTAGGTGTGTTGAAGTGAATAAAACCTCAAAATACTGACGTGCAACCCGTTCAATGCCTACCCATGACGTTTGTGGTGGCTGGGTATCTGATGACAAGGAATCAATATAATTGCGTCTACTGCGCATTCTATATCTCCCGAAAAAGAAAGCCGAGTTTCGATCTCCCGCTAGTAACCACTGTTGGCCAGAACGCTGTTGTAATCGCACTTCTTCTTTGATCAAAAGAGAGTCATAGATCTGATTCAAATCATTCCAACAAGATATGTGAGTTGTGTTTGGCTCACCTGAAGTAAGTTGATTAATTTCCTATTGTGTCTGATATAATAAGCGCTTCTCCACCCAATATTGCCTTCGCCCCCATGCGCGCAACTTCTGACCACACCGTGCAGCTTTGTGACAGTAACCAGATGGAGTGGAATTCCAAACCGATTGGACTAAAATCTTGCATTGTGGGTGAGTTGCCCAACAATTTTCAAACCGAAAAGGTTTGTGGCCTTGATTTCACATTGGATGCAGTACTAACTTAATGGGTTTGTGATCCGAATGACCCCATGGGAGATGAAAATTTGTTGCTTGTGGGAACGCAGATAACCATGCAGTATTACATACAAAACGATCCAGACGACTATGGGTTGGACGATTATCTCTGCTTTTGTTAGTGAAAGTGAATTTAGAGCCCCTGAATCCCAGATCTTGAAGATCACAGTCGAGTAAACAATTTCGAAATGCGGTCATGTTAGTAGCAGACCGTTTACCTCTGCCTCTATGTTCATGCAAAAATAAGACCTCGTTGAAATCACCTCCCAACACCCATGACCCTTGCCACTGGGTTTCAAGATACCGAACTAAATCCCATGTTTTCCATTTAAAACGGTAGTCAGTCCAACCATACAGACCCGAAAAACGCCACTGAAACCCCCCCTGAGAACCTACAACGACATCGACATGGTGACTTGAGACACTAAGAACTGAAACATCAAGAGAGGTTGACCAAAACAAAGCTACACCAGCACTCCGACCTTCACTATCCCCACCCACCCAGTAGTAGTTTCTATAAAAATGTGCAAAGGTCCTAAGCTCAAAAGTAGACAGTTTGGTCTCAGTTAAAAACACAAAAACAGGTGCTTGCTGATGTATCACATCCTTAATCCAGCGAATAGCAGCAGGTGCACCCAAACCCCTGCAATTCGCAACCAACACAGACATTATATTGGGCGATACTGGGTGTCCCCCAGCATCGCCGTTGCAGTTGATATTCCAGCTTCACCTTTGCCACATTTAGTAACCTCCTCCACAGTCTGAACCTCCCGAAGCTCTGATTCTAAAGAAGAACATTGAACAGTGATGAGCTTGCGCTTGCGGCCATCAGACACCGTTGGTGAATGGGTAAGCTCTCCTTCTTCCAACATCGGCTCTTCATTGATATCCACCAGAACATGAACTCCACCTTGCCCATGGCCCGGCTCAGCAACCACTCCTCCAGTATGCCCATGGCCTTGGTTGCAACTTCTGCTTCAGTATCAGCACCTTGAACAACCGGTGTAACACCAGGGCGAGGTGGAGGAGTAGAACGGTGTGGTCTAACAGAGCTTTCACCTCTTGCATCATAAGCGGGCCTGGAACCACCAGTAGTTCCAGCCTTCAACCACATCCCATAGTTTAATTCTTCCTGGGTAGCCTCGGTGCGATAAGGACAATCCCTCAAGAGGTGTGTGAAGAACCCACACAGGAAGCAGATGTTAGGCAACTTTTCATAAGTCAGAGGCAAAGTATAAGTTCTTCTTCAGAATGGACAGAGGTAAAACGCAGGAGTGGTCTAGTGACATCCAAGTTGACTTTAATACGCATATAGGAACCGGCCCGACGACGATCAAATTCTGCGTACTCCATGAATCTACCAATTTGATTCTCAACCCTCTTAGCAAACAAATGATGCATAAACTGAAATGGGACATCGTGTACATGTACCCAGAACGGAACCCACTGAAACGCATGGTCCCGGGGAGCAGTGGCTCTATCAACTTCAGAAAGCACTAGAAGACCACCATCATGAGTCCATGGCCCACAGGAGAGGATGGAGTTAACAAAAGCTTCATCTGGTAACCGGAACAAAAGAATCCCGTCTTCAAGATGACGAACCCGGAGCGTATATTCACATTTCCAAGCCTTAGCAAGAGTCTTTTCCAAGACTTTGATATCAACATGTCGAGGCATCAACAACTTCCCCATGAAACAGCATTGAGTCAGCGCCTCAGTAGATGTGTGAAGAAGATCATCAACCTGGACCGTCTCTTCCTCAGCAGTAGTGAGAGTGAGCTGCGCACAGTGTGAGGCCAGATCCTCAACCGGTGGTGGTGGTGGAGCAGCGGCCATAATGAAAGTAATAACAAGGAGTATTATGGAAACTTTTGAGTGAGATCGCAACAGTCGTTCGAGGGAGGAAAGCAGTAGTCTGAGAGATTGGCAAGGTAAAAGATTCGATGATGCAAGCTTGGTGGACCTGGAAACCGAAGATGGGTTTATCTAGGGTTGAAAACAGGAAGAAGGACAGCCATGCAAAGCTAGGGCTAGGGTTAATGATGATTTGCATGTTGCTAAGCGGTACTTGGTGCTTAGATAGATAGGAAACGTGTGAGAGTAAGCGTAATCCATTGACAGCTCAATAGAGATTAGAAAGATGACTGAAGCGTTTCATGCAATGCGGAAGACGAGGGGTTGGACATCAGGTGGCCTTGGGAGGAAACCCTGTTGGGCAGGAAATACAACCGACTCTAAGAATCTTTCAAAGTTACCCGATCATGTACATATTTCTGTTGCAGCTAGAACTTTAGGTCCTAGGCTCAAGTTTCTGTTCTTGGTTGGACATTTACGCCCCGGATCGAGCAAGCTCGATCTGCTTTTCACTTTTTGTAAGAGTAAAACCAATCACACAGTTATATTATTTGCTACCATCATAAGTTCATAACCGAGGCCCACTCCGCTGGAATATAGCGTTACGCTGAAATATGGGTTATAAGAGCATCCACAGCAGGTGGAATCCACTCTTGGTGTCAGCAAGACAAAATTTGTAGCTACATAGTGTGGATTCGAGTTATTTTATTTTTCTTTTCATCCAAATAGAAGAACATGATTGGTAGTTGGGTGTGAGATGAGCAAGAGAGTTTGTTGTTGCAGTGAAAAGTAAATGGGTAAAATTCTTATTGATTAAATTAATAGTATTTTGGTGATGTGGCACATTGGAATGTGTTAAGAAACTACAAATTCTGACTTGTTGTGGATGCTCTAAGGTTATCCACAATAGAGTGGATTCCACTCTAAAAGATGTAAAAGAAAAGAGATGAATATGTGGAGGAGATAGAGTTAAGTGTGGGTGTCTTAGCTAAGAACCTAGGAGAGAAACAAGCTTCTGAGAGAGTCCAACAAATTCCACCCTCACTGTTGTAGTTGCTCTAACATGACCTATTTGCATCCGACGGTTCTGCTACAGGATACCCAGAAACCCATTTGTATATTACTATAAATTTTGCAAAATCCAAATCTCGGTGCCCCTATATTAAGGCAATGTTTGGTTATGATCTAAGCAAACAAAATGGGAATGAGTAAATGAAGAGAATGTAATTATCTTGATTTTGTTTGTTTGAGCTTGCAGTAAAGTAATCAATCCCTTGATTTTTACCACAAAGTCTTTCTTTCGACCACGAAATAGGATGTGAATGAGAAGGGCAATGAGAATATAAATTTAAGTGATTTTAGGATGTAAAGGAGTTGGTTTGGGAAAATGATGAGAATTGAGAATATAAATATAAGTGATGTTTGGACTTAAAAATAAGCTTTTAATCAGATACACTAGTACAAAAAACGCCTATTTTGGCGCCCCTATTTCGGCGGTTGTAGATAAAACCGCCGAAATAGGTTAATTTCCCGGGATTTTTTTCCAAAATTTTCAAAAGGCCACTTAAATTTTAGTCTATTTCGGCGGTTGTTACTAACAACCGCCGAAATAGACTTTATTTTATTACATATTTGCTCGCCGGCCTAATCTCTTCATCTTCTCTAATTTCGCATCCCTAACTGGCGAACATGGTCTGCGCCTCTCTTCTTCACTTGCTCTCATGGTGATTTCACAACCGCAACCGGTGGCTCTCTTCATCCCATTCTCTCACGGTAAATTCGCAACCCTATCTGGCAAACAAACATGCTCTCCACACCTTTCTTCATCCTCTAATCTCACGGTAATTTTGCAGGCGAAGTTACATGCTCTGCGCCTGTGTTCATTTTCTTCTCTTGTGGTAATATACTCGAACTTATCTTATTCTCTCTGGGAACCGGTAATATACTCGAACTTACATGCTCTGCGTCTGTATGTGTTCATTTTCTTCTCTCGTGACGAACTTACATGCTCTGCGCCTTCATTCTCATGGCTGCGCCTCTTAAAATCGCCGAAACTGTTGCTGAGAGGTTGAAGACGACGCGGAAATTGATTTTTTTTTTAAAAGGACCTATTTCGACGGTTATTAGCTAGGAACCGCCGAAATAGGTGTTTTTTTATTTTAAAATGCGCCTATCTCGGCGGTTTTTAGCTAACCACCGCCGAAATAGATTACATTGTACACCTATCTCGGCGCACTCCATTTCGGCGGTTCACAACTGCCGAAATAGGCTATTTGGAACCGCCGAAATAGACTGTTTTTGTACTAGTGATAATTCCTTTTTTTAATTTAAATTTGCTACTATTAATTGTATATGATTAAACAACATATAGTAGTTCATTGTTAAATATTAGTGTGAAAACAAAAACAGTTTTTTATAAATTATTTAGATATTTTTTTATTATTTTTTGAAGGAGAAAAGATGGTCTATTACTTCAAATTTATGTTACTTCACATCAAGACATCCTTTAAAAAATTAGAGCGCCAAACTAAGGAATAAACTTATTATAACAAATGAGATAAATGATTACAATTATCAACTACTAAATTGCCCTATAATGAATAAAGAGCCCTTTATCTAGCCTCTTTGAGTTAAATTAGAACCCATTTGATACACAACTGCATTTATCTTTAGCAAAATTATTTTCCCTAGCCTCAACCGCTCAACAACTATAAAAAAAAAATGAGACTCATCAAACAGAACTTGAACGCAAAATAGACGTTAAAAGGTAGAGCTTGTGTCTTCCTAGAAACCGAATGTTGAACACCATAGTGAATGCACAATGAGACATTCAACAAGGTAACCTTATAGTCCCTAACCACCGCAACGAGCAACCACTAACCATCCTACTAGCATAAACATTAATATTAACGTTAGTCAGCCATAACTAGGAGCAACCCAACAATCTAATTTGAATCATCAATATCCGTCTGGCACTCTAATTGATGCATATTAAGAAAGGAGCACAATGACTTTACTCATACCATCTAAAAAGACACATGTCAAGCCATGAGATAAACTGTTTCGCCCTCCAAGTCTTCAAGCATTAAAAACCAATATTAAGACGGCCCAAAAGGAGCCAAACTCATATAATGCATCCATCCCTTGAAAATTAGCTGCTCCCTGAATGGTAGGACGTTGGCACCTAAACAACACACATAAACAATCCTTAAAACCCCAAATAGATGGCTTCCTCCTAACCCTAAACCCCAATGAAACTATAGAAACCTATAACCAAAACCTTGTGCCTCGACCTCCATGCAAAAGTAAGAAACCTATAGAGGAAAATTAGCAAGTCGAATCTGGTTCAAAAACCGAGGCCTAAACATGCTAGTACAAAAAATGTCTTTTTTGGCTCCCTATATCTTGCAGTTATTAAGAACATTGTCGTAAAGTACTAAAATTCACAAATATATAAATATGTTTCAATGGTGGTTACAAAAGCCTATGAAAAATGCAAGCAATTATCAAAAATTCTATGACATTTATGTAGGTTTCAACTAAACAACCACCAATACCTTTTTTAAAAATATTTTTGGAGGTTGTTTAAAAGGGACGACCAAATACGTGTTTTAGTTAGTCCAACTATACTCCTGACCGTTACAATTAGTTCACATTTTCTCTTGATATCTTTCATTCCTCTCTCATTCCTATATCTGTTAGGGTCGTCTAAAGAGGTTCTAAAAAAAGAAAAATAATTCATGAATAATTTCCTCTAGTCTCCCATTAGTATTTTAGGTAAAATATAGAATATTGTAATTACTAATTAGTGTGCATGACATTCTTACTTTTACTATCATGTAGTGATATGGTTTATAGTTGTCTTACCATAATCAATGGTATATATATTTATTGCATCCACCTTTTTCCTCATCACAAAGTAAACTCAACCATATTGTGTATGTGTTATTTTGGAGGAATCGAAAAATGATCTTCTTCTTGCTCACTTAGCACACCCAAGAGGAATGATGGACATGCGTGCTTGGTGAAAGATGTGATATATTCATAAGGTTGAGCCTCTAAGAACCAGTTGCTCTCTAATATCTATATGCATAAATGGGGCAAAATGGGGGGAAAATGATCATTTTCAAACTATCTACTTGTCCTTTTTGTTATATCAATTTGATTGTGTGAAGACTTAAAAGTGATATTTGCAGCGATGTAAGATCGGTGGGGGCTGAATCAGGATACTTTGAAATATCCCAAACTTATTAAACATGGATTAAATATTTAATTACATTAATTAAGGCCTAAACATGCCTTAAAAGTCAACTGAGAACAACAGTGGTCAACACAAAGCAAGATGTTGCACCCTTTGACTGTTTAGGGTAAATAAATACCCAAATGAACTTCTTAGGACTTAAAAACTTTGACCTAAGCATATTAACACATTACTAAACATATTATAATGGTTGGACAACACTCCAACACAAATAACAAGCATTTACATGCTTCAAGGTCAAGTAGAGCAAAAATGTGCTCTAAGAATACCTTAAAGGTCTAATGACCTCTAAATGATATAAAATTGGATACCATGATCAAATATAAGGAAGGAACAAAAAAACCGTTGTCAAAGAAAACCAAGCTCAGAAACACCTTGCGACACAAAATGTGCACTAAAACTCCTTAAAGCACGTTTTTGTGTAATCGCCTTCTAAAATTGGTTTTAAATGGGATAAAAGGTTATAATTACCTTAAATATGATAATATATCATATTATATCATGTTAGGGATTTAATTCCAGAAATTTACAAATTTTTACAAATTTAATATTAAAATATTAATAAAACCCTAAAGTGGGGCCCATTTAGGTCAACATTGACTAAGTTGGTCAATGTTGACCATTGACCACGAATTGGACTACATAAA
Source organism: Limonium bicolor (assembly GCA_023374045.1). NCBI lineage: Eukaryota > Viridiplantae > Streptophyta > Magnoliopsida > Caryophyllales > Plumbaginaceae > Limonium > Limonium bicolor. The sequence continues at coordinate 330,757,030 of CM041776.1, read as the reverse complement.
TCGGTTCATTAAGTCTCTAAACAGACCAAGAGACAAGTCCCATGCATTAATATATCCCTTTACTTTTGCATAAAATAAGTAAAAGTTAACTTTAACATATTAAAACACAAAAGTAGCTTACCACTTGCTTACCATGTGAGCCAGCCGATTTTGGAGCCTCCCTCCTCCTCATTATACGGTTGATTCCAAGGCTCCAAGCAAGACAAGACAAAACATGATGACTCATTTCATTAGTTAATTGCTAAAAGTAACATTATTACTCCATTATTCAATCAAATTGGAATCAATAATTCCCCACCTTTCTCAATCTAGGCCGGCTTCCCCTTGTCTTTGTCTCCAACGATTCTTCAACACCAACCAAGCCTTGGTGAGTCATCAAGTCACTAAAATCATAAAAAATGCAAAAAATGTGTTTTAAGCCAAATTAGGTCATTCTTTCTCATTAGTCCCATTCCAACTGTGGGACTCATTGCCAAACTCTCTCTTTGGCTCCTCTTGACCGAAGGTAAGCTTCCCAAGCTCCATTGGAGAGAGCTCAAGCTCTAGGTAAGCTCCTAAGGCGTAAAAATGCCCATTTTCTTCATCTTTCTTTCCTTTTTCCATTGATCTAGACTCCAACCATTTCTATACATTTATGTAGAGTGTTTTAGAGGTTAAAGTAAGGTTCATTCTCGGTCATAACAAGATCTAAGGAGGAAAGTTCAAGTCTTGACCATTTAAGGTAAAAATGTGCTCTAAGCACATATCTCTTCTTCCTTGTGAATTTCGGTTGTGAACCTTGGTTCCCTAGCCTTATTTTCTTCTCCTTTCATGTGGATTCAGTTGGTATACCAAGATCTACAAGGAGTAGCTAGATCCAAGCCAAAAACACCATTTTGGCATCTTAAACAAGGTAAATCTTAGTCATCTTCCAAGCTAACTACCCACGGTTTTATGCCTTGTTTTTAAGAGAGTTTTGATACTCTTTCTTTACTGGAAAAATAGGGCCGAGATAGATCTACAACAAGCTTGAAGATCTAAGGTAAAAAAATCAATGATTTTCATGACTTAAATTACTTCTCATGGTTAGCTCATGTGTGGAGTTTAATCATGTCTTGTTTTCTACATGAAGACAAGTAAATCAAGCTGTGGAGAAATTCTCCTTAAGGTGGCCGAACCAAACAAGGTTCTATCTAAGCTAAATCAAGGTATAAATCACTTAAACATTAACCTTGTTAAGTTAATATGTTCTAAAGCTATTTCTAATTAATTGCCGTGAGTGAATAAGTATAATAAGGTCATGTTTGACCCATTTTAAGGAATGATTTAATAAATTTTATAACTAATTAAACAAGCATAATTGTCAAATTTAAGACATTATGTGGAAGTTTGGTAATTAAATGGAAATTATATGGTGAGGCCGAGATCTATATGTATTTTTGGGACATTTATGTGTAATTTATTTTGTGAGCAAATGTTTGTAATAAGGCCATGTACTTTAGGCCATTTTATTTATGCATTTACAAGCTTTTATTTAAGTTTAGGTGATATATAATTATTACCGAAATGAATAAGGGGTTAAAGTGTAATTAAATTAAATTTGGGGGCTTTATAAAAATAAGGCCGAAAATTAGAGGTTAAAAGGATTTAAAATAAAGTTTATAAGATTTTATAAAGTTTTGGGGTTAAATGGTGAATTTTGGAAACTTAGGGGTTGAAACCGTAATTATCAGGAATTAATGGTCAAGGAAATATTAAGGAGGTCAACCTTGACCATATGATAGGTTTTGACCAAATTAGATAAGTTAAATAACTTATTTAAGGTTTTATAATAAGATAAGTATCTTATGGTAATATTTTTATAACATATGTGGTAAATATGTTATTACCAAAAATAAAGGGTGTACAATGGTATTTTAAACACCCATGGGCTATTAGGAATTTTTAGGAATTTATTTGGGTTGATTTTGGAATTAAAATGAACTATATATGTATAATATATAGTTATTATGTCATTATGACACTTTGGAGAAATATATGAGGTGGTATAGTAAATACCGATTATATATGGGTTAATAAGGTAATAATAACCCTTTGGAGAAATTTGGTGATTTTTAGAATTATATAAGAGTATTTATTAAGAAATATGTATAATATATGGTTTTAATGATATGGTAAAACTATATGTTATAAATAGGGCCAAATGGCAATTATTGAACAGTTTTGGGTCTGTTCGGTATTTTATAAATATTGACCATAGGTTATATTTATATTAAGGTTAGAATGTTATATTAAAAGGAATATATAACATGGTGTAAGTTTTGGGATGATTTTGTACATAAAAGAGACTATGGTTTATGAAAAAGAATAAGGTTTAATATATGTGCCTATGTGGCAATATATAATAGTTTTGTATAAAAACTATAGGTTATAAGTTAAAGGAAATAAAAATATCATATCAAATGATATTAGGATATGGTATAACATTACATAATGTTATGTGGTCAAAATAGAATTTAAATAAATTCAAGGGCTGTACCGAATTAATAAGAATTGGAAAATGAATTTTAGACTAAGGTCTATAATGTTATAAATGTTATAACAATTATATGGTATTAAGGTGGTTTAAAGGAATAAATACAAGTAAGGATATTCACATTAAATAATGTGACAAACTATAAATAAATGGGATTTATTAACTAAGGTATTTATGGAATAAACCTTAGGAGTTGTAAATATACAACATAAAATGTTACTCATGTTAGGATAATAATCTTAATATAAGTTGTATAATATAATACAACTAATGGGAATAATCATCTAACAAAAGATGATAAAAAGTAACATAAAATATAAGAGTTTATTAAACTCATGGGGATTACCTACGTGGTAAATATATACATACACAAGAATAATGTATATAATGGTGGATATATATTTTGGTTGGAAACCATATGATTTAATGGTGGTGGTTATTTTAAAAAAATATATAGTTACGAACTATAAGTTATGAATTTTTGATGCAAATATTATTTGCTAAAGATAAATGTATTATAATGGATGGTGGAAAATAATACAATATAATATAATAATGCATGCATACATGCAACTATAGGTTATGTACCTATATTTGTTGGTGGGTAAGATTTAAGAAATATAACGAATTAAACTTAACAGTTGAAATATTAAGACGTATGAGTTTAAGTAACAAAGCCGACTGTTTTAGAGAAACCCGTAACAATAACTGTAGAAAACAAGGGTGAACTGTCGGGGTTACTTATTATTCGGAAATACCGGATGTAGTTAGTCGTGGAGACTGACTTACAGTTTTGTTACTATTTAGAGTATACTTCTGACAAGACGCTTGACGAACTAGTGGACTACACGGAGCGTAGGATCTTGCTGATTCATACTCCACCGTAATACGATCAGGGTGAACGGTATGTAAAGGGGTTTGATCCGAGTTGTCCTAAGGATGCTCCTTGGGCTCGGATTTGGTTGATATAACTTGTGTGTTATGTGTGTGGATACATGTATGTGATTGTGTGCTACTGCATTAATTATTTATGCACGAGCGTCCTATGGGACTAACACTACGTCGACTATAAATCGACTTATATAAACATACATATACGTTATTGTGATGACATGACGGTTACTTGATATAATACCATGATATTAATATTAAGTATATGGTAACCTAAGTAAAACACTTAGGAACGAGTCACGACATTGTCGGTCTCTAGAGCATGGATCTCGAACATGAATATAACCTAGATTACTTCTAGGTATGCGTGAGACCCATTGGGCAGCTAACTAATAATTATTCTCCATAAGACTAAGAGCAGATCTTAAACATTATGAGAGAGATGGTATGAGTTGAGGTGAGGAATCCCGGTAGTTTACGAACTACTTGGTTGCGCATTTGTGATCACTGAGGGGTTTCCTAATTGGATTCCGCTCCAGGTTATATCCAACGAGCCCAAACTGGATCGTGGATCAGGTGGCTACGGCCTTTTTATGGACGTCTTACGAGACATAAGAGAGTCAGGGGCCTCCGGACCTCTGGCGAAATGAGCACCTTTGTGTGTACGGGAGGACTACTGTCCATGGTGAGGATATCGGGTTGTCCTAACATGACGCCGTACTGATATTAATTAAACATGATTGGATGGAGCCTACAAGGCTAATTGTAAATTAAATTAACTATGGAAATTGTACGCTACGGCGAATGTACATTGTACATATGGATGGGGCCTTGAAGGCCAAATTAAATTAAAATAATAAAGGATGATATACGCTACGGCGATTGTACATTGTACATCATATTGTGGTTGTTCGATACGGTCGATATATAATTGTGGATTATGTCATTAAATGATTGTTGGATTGGATGGATGGTTGAATATCTATGAATATTTGTATGGATGATTATGTATATTATGCATGTATGTTACAGTATTGATTATAACTGTAAAATGGTAAAGCATGAAACCAATCTAATAACAAGATGGTAAAAATGACAAGTGACCAATAGGGTCCAGGCCCGGCATACTCAGCGTCTATCGCTGATACTACACCATTACAGGTTGTTGATCATTGCCGAAGCCGAAGAGCGAGAGCAGGGTAATTGGAGTTTTACTTTTGTTACTACACATGGAGATGTTGTGTAGCAATGAGGATGGTGAATTGTAATATGGTAAGGTTGTGTATATTCAGGTTTGGGTAGACGCTCACTTGTCGTTGTTTATGGTTTGTGGACTTAGTATGATGTATAGGAGTTTTCTCGTTATCACGGCGGTTAGCAGTTTGTTTATGTTGGAAGATTGGATGTAGTTTGGCTTCGTTGCTCGCATGGGCGAGTGATGGCCGGTGACACCCGAGTGAGTTTTGTAATTGTTATTTATTTTCCGCTGCGAGACGTTTTACTTATTGCTACGTGAGAGATTATATCGTGTTTTTGAAGAGGGGTGTTACATACTTCGAGTGGGGAGTGTGTAAAATGTCTTGACTAAATCAAAACTAAGTAGTAGAAGCAGTTGATGAACAAGTTTTACTCAATATAATCTCTCTTATATTGATTATCTCAAACTTGTGAATTTACACTGCTACTGAGTATATAAGGTATATCCACTCAGCAGATGTTCACTCACTCACCCTACAGATTATCTAATCAACTCTTTGAGAAGTGTAGTAAGTCTATGAATACCCTAGATTACTCGTACTATGAAGCTCAAACTATCTTAAGCTCTTATCTCTGATTAAAGACAAAATTCTCTCGAAAATATTCATAAGTATGTGGTGAAAGTGCAATTGGGAATATTGTAAGAATTCTCCTTTTATAGCAACTCGCTTATGGTATTCAGTTGAAGTTCACGTCCGATTTTCTAGAAATTGAACATTATACTTGCTTAAATATTAGACCTAACTTGTCTATGAACGTTGTTGGGCATTGGTTCGTAAGTTTTGGTCAACTAACAAGTCATGGACAACTTGGCAACGTTTAAGCGTGATTCTTATGGTCATGGCGGCTGACTGACTCTAGATAGCATGTAGACTCTGTCAAACTAGTATACTAGATCAGTAAAAAAACTTAAGTTAGCTTTAGCATTTTTTCGTGCACTATGCCATAGTTGTTTCTTTCTTTGTGTTGACTAATTATATATGTGGTTGACTCAATTGGTGCACTAGGTCAACTCCTTATTTGTTTGATACACTCGATCAATTGATAGACTCCATCTCCAGCAACACTTTAAGTTCCAATAAATTCTCCCTTGTTTTTGATGATGACAAAACTACTTTGTCTCACACACACACACACACACACACACACACACACACACACACACACACACACCCACACACACACACACACACACACACACACACACACACCACACACACACACACACACACACACACACACACACACACACACACACACCACACCACGCACACACGCACGCACGCAACGCACGCACGCACGCACGCACACCACGCACGCACGCACGCACCACGCACGCACACGCACGCACGCACGCACCACACGCACGCACGCACGCACGCACGCACGCACCACGCACGCACCACGCACGCACTCACGCACGCACGCACGCACGCACCACCACCACGCACGCACGCACGCACGCACTCACCACGCACGCACCACCACCACACACGCACGCACCACCACACAACACACCACACACACACACACACACACACACGCGCACACAACTGCGTGTCAGCTCCTTTTATAGAGATTCCCCATATGTTGGAGAACTTGGCTTATTCTTAAGTACAAATTTAGTTTATGGATTACTCATAGAGGTAGATTGAAAACGTGTAATAAGCTCCAATCTTGGGGCATCTTCCTAGCTAATAGATCCTGGCTCTATGAACATGCTCTAAAGACTAGCCACCACCTTATTTTCGAATGCAGGTTCTTTCACAAGATTTGGTGCATTATTTGTGATTGGCTTGGTCTCCCCACCAACAAAACTAGCCTCCATAGCTACTATTATTGGATCTCTCGTTATTGCAAGGGGAAGCACCCAACTGACATGGTGAGAAGCTACCATTGTCAACGTTATCTACTACAATTGGCTCGAGAGATGCAAGAAAGCCATGACTAGCCAAGCCCGAGACCTTGCCCAAATTATTTATGACATCAAGATTTCCACTAAAGCTATCATTAGAAGGATGATGAGAGCCTCCGTCAGATATTTTGGTTGGCTTGATAGGGTGTTTGCTCTTAGTTGTTCTTGGGCGGGAAGCTTTTGTTTTTGTATCTTCCCCCTATTTTGTATTTTCCCTGTTTGCCTCTTTTGATGGCTCTAAGCCACTTTTGTGTGGTGGCGTTACTATGCCCCTATCCCCATAGGCTTTTTGTATATCCCTAGTAATCTGATATATAGGTCCATCTATGTATCATTTTGTACTGTTACCTTAAATTTATATATCATTACCATTTTTTAAATATAGGGAGAGCAAGGTGACAAATGGGCGTACGTATTCTTCCCATTCCTTATATGTGTATAGGTAGGTTAGAACTAACTTCCAAGATGAAAAAATTTGAGCTAGGTTAAAAGCATGTGTCTAAAGACAAATTGGAAAGATAACTGGTGAAATGCTTGACAGTAACACTATATGGGTGCTAAGGGAAGTCTGCAGGGATACCGTTAGTATTATTGAGATACATAGTAGGTGGAGAAAATGCTTGATATGAACGATCAAATCTTTGTGAACAGAAATGGCAGAATGCTTGAATTTCGAGCAAAATTAACATAAATCTCTTAGATATAGTTTTTGAGATATTTATCTAAAATTGTTTCTCAGGTTGATGTTTTTTTGTAATATTGTCTTCCTCCCTTCACAAGACTTTTAATTTCTTTCTTCCTATGATTTTTCCTAGTTAGTGCTCATAAATGTTATTTATTTTGGGTGTGAATGACATTTGAGACTTATTCAACTTTGATTTTCCTATACTTGAGCATGGGATTGCTCATATATCCTAATTTCCACCCGTAACATGTGATCATAGAGAACATAAGTCTCAATAGGATCGGTTCTACTCTGTTTGGCATGGCATTTTTGTAGTTGTTTGCAGCATATTCTAGTAGCTATTTTGTGTTGGGGTATTTGCAGCATAATCTAATGGCTATTTGGTGTTGACATATTTGTAGTTGTTTTGAAAACTGTTGTTTGACATTGTGACATTTTACAGCATCAGTTAGTTAAGTTAGTTACATGTAGACCTGGCCATTTGGGTCACTGGGTCGGGTTGATATCAACCCTAACCCAACCCATTTAAAATATCATCAACCCAACCCAACCCAAAAATTGATGGGTCAGAAAATCATGATCCTAACCCAACCCGTTTAAAATTCTTCAACCCTAACCCAGCCCACCCAACCCACCCAACCCATTTTTTAAGCATGCAATAATTTAGATGGATTCGAAGTAGAAATTAATAAAAAAATCCAAAAACATTCAATGCTACCTGGCACACTAATTAGAATGAAACAAAAGAAAGAGAAGTAATCTTGCTTGATCGACCCAACTTTAAAGGAATTCCATGTGGAGTTAATACAAAGAATATAAAAGTACTGCATCGATTTCCCATGAAAAGAATAACACTTACTTTTTCCATAAGATTATATTTATCAATCTGAGCCTAAAGCTCTACCACAGTTAGGGAGGAATCCTATCTAGATATGCACATGATCCTAGTGCCCTTCATAGAAAGGGGAACAAAAATGAAAATCTTCATTATGCATTTGTAACACCCTGAATTTTGCCTTAAATCATAGTTTATGAAATTACAAATCTAATGGTGAAAATGGCGTTGAAAGCGGACTCCAAACGAGTCCTAAAAGTGAAAACTAGCCTGGTCCAAACTTGTGTCCGGACATTGGAAGTTCGGACACAAGCCGAAGAAAATTAAACTGCGCAAACCCATTTGTCCAAACTTGTGTCCGGACATTGATGTTCGGACACAAGTCGAGTTGAAAAATCTGGAAACCGAGTATGTCCAAACTTGTGTCCGGACTTCGAAGTTCGGACACAAGTCGAGAGTTTAGAAAACAGAAGAACACAGTGTCCGAACTTGTGTCCGGACTTTGAAGTTCGGACACAAGTTGAGCTTCAAAGTCCCGAAAACCACTTACGCATGTCCGAACATTGGTCCGAGCTTGCAAGTTCGGACATAAGTCGAGACTTGCAAGTCAAACTCGTCCTCGCACATTGTCCGAACATTGATGTCCGGACAGATGTTCGGACACGACTAAAACTACGAAACCAATATTAACTCTCGGGGCCTGTCCGAACATCGATGTTCGGATGGACGTTTGGACAGGTCCTCAAATGCGTTTTTAAGTGTCGAAACAAAGTCAAAACAGCATTAGATTAAACATATCAATGCTGTAAATATCCGAGAATCATTTAAATAAGTTTATACCACAATTCAACAATAATAAATCAATGTAGAAAATTCATCGTACTCATAATTGTCAAAAGAATTATAATAACTCAAATCATCCCAAAAGTTAGATAACAGCAGCGGAAATGCAAAATCCAAAGGGCGTTACCGCCACACTCTAACCATAGAGTGCTCAGGCTTAAAACTAACCAAATAAACTAAAGTGTTACCAACATTATAAAACCAAAAGTATTGTTCAACATTCCAACTCATCTCAAACAGTCTGAAGTTTAAATTCGGTCATCCTAGGCTATGTGGTAGCGCATCCTAATCCCCAAATCAGTCATAAGTACCTACGATCAGAAAACAACTATAGAAAACGCGAAGGGATCGCGTAAATCAGCAAAACTGAGTAAACATTGCCTCAACTTTTAAAATACGTTTTGAAACTCATTTTACATTTACAAAATAACAATTCACACCATATCGTAAACCACTTCACCAACTCCAAATTACCATTAGCAAAAACATTACAGGGGAGAACTTTCAAAGAATCAAATTTATTGGTATACGCGGATGACACCCAATTCTGAGTCGCAACAAATAGAATCCCACCTCACTCTACGTCCTTAAGTGTGCACACTGCTAACAGAAAAATTGTAGGGAAAACTATATACAAAAAGAATAAACTAATAAACTAATCCTACAACTCTACTATGGGTAGCCAACAATTCTCGGTCGGAGTATAGCGTGAGCACATTACGACCGAGAGTATCGAACCCAAGGGACTTAATAGAAAATCAGTCATAATCCTAGTAATAGCCTATTCTAAAACAGGGGGAAAGTAAATATCAATTATAAACTAAATAATCTAACTAAGAATCCTAACTAAGTGGTATATACAATGAAATATCTTCGATTCGGGATGATACTCGACATAAGAACAAATATGATCACAAAAACCAAGTTGACAATTTTCGAATTAACCAACTCTTGAACGTGCCGAATAGGTTGCTGGACAAAAGATGCACGACACATGCAAGAACCTTGAATGTGTCGGGCATCAGACATCCGGCATGTCACCCGGCATGTTCAAAATGTCAAGATCGATCTAACGCTCTCAGACCATTATCAAATCCAGCAAATCTCTCGCCAGAAATGAACAAGAAAGAGGAGAATAGAAATAGGTTAATTCCAATCTTAGATCTTATTGCCCATCCATAGAACAATACACTTTTAGACCACTAAGATCCCTTAACCAATTCTCGTGAATTTTGAAGATAGAGAAGAACAAATAGCTAACTTTACTCTTCTTACACTAAAACCAAACCTTAGTTGAAACTCACCAACTTTTATTGATAGTCACAAAAGTCTTACAAGGAAAACCATTCCTAACCAAAGAAGACAAAGAATTCCCACTCAACCATCTACACCAAATGCAAGAAGAAAACACAAGAGGAATAAGGAAATGGCCGTAGCCTTAACCCAATGGAGATTCCTTCCCTTCGCGTGGATGATCGGGCAAAACTTCCTTGGACACCAACACATGGAATGGAGGTGGAATTAGAGTTGTGAATGGAGTGTATAGGGGTGTTGAAGTGTAGAGAAATGAATAGGCTCACGGCCTATTTATAGACTCTATTTTCTCTTTGTGCCGGATGAAATGCCGGGTAAGAAGTACCCGACACATAATAAACATGTGCGAACCATTTAACGGTCGAAACCGCCAAATTGGAGCGAAACGATGCATGTGTCGGACATGTATTGTCGGGCACCACACCTGGCATCGGTTGAGTCATCAACGGTCAATAACTGCTATCTTTTGGCGAATGGGGACGACTTTTTACTTGTGTCGTGCATCAACCATCCGGCATTATGTCCGGCATTGCTTGGTCAGAAGCTATTCCTTGTAGAAAAACATAGAAACATAAGCCTGAACATAAATAATAAACTTTATACATAATATAACGCAAATATTAATTATTCTAACCCTAATTTGTCTAATAATCTTATAATTATATCTACTAAAACATGATAAGTCTGAGGCTTATCACACCCCCCAGAAGGTAACTTATGATCCAAAGGAGTGGATCATTAGAGCTTAACTGCAAGTAATGTCTACTAGCAAAATAATATGAATATCCACGGGGTACTAAGTACCAATAACTTCACGGGGCACCAATAAGGTACCAACCATATACACGGGGCACCAAAAGGCACCAACAAGCCAACAATCAATCTAGAGAAAGTCTCCCAAAACATTTTACCACAACAGTTATAAAATTCCTTACACCAAAATACACGGGGGAGAATAATTCCCGAATTTTCCAACAACGCTAAAAACCACGTTGAAGTCCAATCCATCAATATTTTGCAAAACACATAGGTAGAGAATGTTGAGCACAACATTTACCTGGATACGCTCACGACAACGAAATCACTCAGCGATATCAATAGTAGCATCCGTCAGTGAACTCGGAGTCTAGAATTATAAGTAGAGATGCAATCAGAAACCACTCAAGATTACAACGAAACAAATAGATAACCTTACCAGCTGATTTCCCTTACCCTTCTACCTATTCCGGCACCAGAGAAGCAGCATAACGGCGATGGAAAGATAAGAACGTGAATTTGAGAAGGTTTGAGAGCTTGAGGAGAGAGGGAAACATGTAGGCGGAATGTTGAAGATGAAGACGATCGTGATATCGATCGTGTTATCAAATAGAACTAAATAAAATAATAAGAAGATTATAGTAATTAATAATTAAGTATATTCAGTTTAGAGAAGAAAGAATTAATAATTAGAAGATGAATTAACAAATACCACAATAATAATAATTTGAAAGTTGAGTAAATAAGTAACGTTAAAACTATGGAAGAATCTAGATTCAAGAGTTAGAAAATAAGGAGATATTACTGAATTATAAAACAAAATAAGATAAGAATTTGAAAGTAAGTAAATAACGTTGTATTCTATGGAAGAATCTAGATTCAATGTGTTAGAAAAGTTAGGAATGTTATTTAATTAATAATCAAAAAAAGAGAAAAACTAGTTGATCATTAGAAAAGGATGAGGATGATTAATTATTTATGAGAAGATGATTTCAAATTAAATAAATAAATAATTACTTAATAAATGGATAAGGATGAGTGGAGATCGTGAAGTGAGGAAACATATTAGGTATCTAATATAATTTAGGAAGAAGAAAGATATCATAGGAAGAAGTAAAAATTCAACTTGTGCTCTTGGATGTAACAATAATAATAATAATAATAATAATAATAATAATAATAATAATAATAATAACAATAAGAATAATACTCATTTATTATAGGTAGCAAAATCTAATTTGAACTCTCAAGACTAGAAGAACATAATAACGTCATTAGAGTTGGGAGTAAATAATTAAATTTATATACATATAATATTGATGTATAAAAAAGGATTGAATTGTTGTAATTACTTTAGGAGGTTAAAAAGGGTTATGTAGCTTCTCTGGGCCTCTATTAATATCATTCCCGCCTAGCTATATAATAATATCATACTCACCCCGACTATATATTAATTTTAGTCCTATGTCAAAATTTACGGGTATTTCATCTCATCCCCCTTAAAAGAAAGTTTCGCCCTCGAAGCTAAGTCTAAACAATTCTCTAAATGGTAGGCTGATTCTGAACGTTGAATCCAACTGAACTTTACTCAATCTTAAATTGTGACCTGTTCAAAAAGCTGAGGGTACTTCTTCTTCATTTCCTCTTCGACCTCCCACGTCGCTTCCTCTGTTCCATGTTTTGACCATAGCACCTTGACCATTCGAGTGGACTTTGATCGGATCTCTCTAGTCTTAATGTCCAACACTTTAATGGGACATTCCTCGTAAGTCAGGTTCTGCTCCAACTCCAACACCTCAGGCTGTAGGACGTGTGGCGGGTCAGGAACATAGTGCTTCAACTGAGAGACATGAAAACGTTAAGGACTTTCTCCAGCTCGCCTGGAAGTGCCAACCTGTAGGCCACCTCCCCAATTTTCTCCAAGACTTCGTAGGGACCCATGAACTAAGGGCTCAGCTTCCCTTTCTTCCCGAATCTGGTTACCCCTCTTACAGGAGACACATTCAGGAAGACTTTATCCCCTACCTCGAATTCAACCGGTCTCCTCTTCAAGTTAGCATAGGACTTCTGTTTATCCTGGGCTGCTTTCATTCGACTCTAGATGATTCGAACCTGCTCCATCGTCTTTTCTATCAACTGAGGTCCCAAAACTACAGTCTCACTGATGTCGATCCAACACAAAGGGGTTCTGCACTTCCTCCCGTACAAAGCCTCATAAGGAGCCATCTTAATGCTGGTGTGGTAGTTGTTATTATACGAGAACTCCACCAGATGAAGTCTGTCAGCCCAAGTTCCCTGGAAGTCCATAACACATGCCCGAAGCATGTTCTCTAAGGTTTGGATGGTCCTCTCTGTCTGGCCATCTATCGCTGGATGAAAAGCGGTGCTCAATTTCAACTTAGTACCCAAGGCCTTCTGAAATTGCTGCCAAAAATGAGCCAAGAATCTCGAATCTCGGTCAGATACTATAGTTTGTGGCACACCATGATATCTTACCACATACTTAATATATGCATCCACCAGCTGACTCATAGACCAAGTGTTCTTCATAGGTATAAACTGAGCAGACTTGGTGAGTCGATCCACGATCACCCAGATCTAGTTGACTCCACCCTTCGCTCGCGGTAGCCCAACCATGAAATCCATAGAAATTGAGTCCCACTTCCATTTGGGTACCTCCAAAGGCTGTAACAATCCTCACATCCTCTTATGCTCGAACTTCACCTTCTGGCAGGTGAGGCATCTTGACGTGAATTTCGTTACCTCTCGCTTCATCTTCGGCCACCAGAAAAACTTCTTCAGATCTTTGTACAGCTTATCTCCGCCTGGGTGGACTGAATAGGGAGTATTATGAGCCTCCTTCATCAGTCTCTCCTTCACGTCTGCACAATCCTGAGGAACGCACCAACGGCCTCTGAACCTGAGACTACCATCCTCGTGGATCTCGAACCCTTCTGCCTTACCCTCCTTCAGCTTCTCTCGGATTCGCTTTAATTTCACATCGCCAAAATTTTCGCCGAAATACCATTTGAAAAAAAAATTACTTGCGGTGGTTTTTTTTCAAAAAAATTACGCGGAAGTACCAAAACGATGGACATAAACCGCACTGGGCTGGTCCATCTTGTGGTAAACCGCATCAGGTCAACGCCATTATCGGTTATTTATGTCATAAACTGCATCAGCCAAACGCATCTTTGCGATAAACCGCATCAGGCTACTGTGGTTTATTTGCAAACCGTAGCTACTGAAAAAATCTCGGAATTAAATTTGAGCCGTCGGTACTCCATGATTTCCGCGATTTTGTCGGATAATCTTATCCAAACATTTGTAGAGTAACCGCACTGACCCAGTGCGGTTTATAGCACCAGAAATTCCCTATAAAAACCATAAAAACCAACCTACAGATGCTTATATGGTAGGTTCCTGATGAAATGGGTAGACTTCTAGAAAATCGTGATGTTCAGGTCAACCAATCACTGGTTGTTGCCCAAGAGAATACGCAAGTGGCTGAAAGCAACCAGACATCCAAGGGAAAGAAAACTATGCTAGAGATAACTGATGATATGCGGAAGAAGTTTATTTGCCCTCCCTTAGTGATCAAGAATTTGGGGAAGTATGAAAATATGTTGTATGACTTGCTATTGGAAAAGGGTAAGCATACAACGAGCTTGACAATGAATTTGGCTCCATGGGTTTTCCAATACGATGATCTACGAACAACATTGATAGACTTTGAGGACATCAAGGAGATGTTGTGCAGAGATATGTTGAATATATCTGTGAGCCTCGATTTTAAACCCTATCCTATGTTGACTAGAGCTGATTAGGATCTAGTTGGGTTTTAGGTCCACTTATAACCTAAGATTAATAACTATGTCATAAAACAATAATTATTAAAACCTACGCTAGCTCACTGGAACCTATTATGAGTCGCCACCTAATTTTAACCTAGATCAAATTAGGAAAGGAGAGTTCGGGTTCGGGGGCTTGGTATTCGACTTATTTAGGGTTCAAATTACTTTCATTACCCTTCCTAGGTCGTTTTTCCTCTACTTGGTTTATTTACGGCTTTCTACAAGTTGTTTTTAACCTAGGTGCGCGCTTCTGTTTTTTTTATTTTTTAACGTTTTTTGACAGAAAATTAAAGTGAAATTGAAAGTTACCTAAACTAGGGTTTTGGAGGCAGAATTAGGTCAAATTTTTATTTCACCCGTAGCCACGGACCTAATGTCCGAGACCACGGACCCCAGTTGAATTAAGTGATTTCGAAACAGAACTAAAATAAAAACGCAAACTTGAAAAGTCCGGGGCCACGGACAGGGTGTCCGTGGGCCCGGACATGTATTGACAGAAACCCTAAAATTTGAAAAATTGAAAAAATATAAAATCCCGCCACTGTCTGTGGGTGTCCGTGGTCACGGACAACCCGTCTGTGGTCCCGGACAATGAGTCCGAGGTCACGGACAACCCACGGACAATGGGTTTTCGATGGTTCCCGAGGGTGTTTTGAGCTCAAATTTTATGGGTGTGTAGCCTGAAAGATTTTAAACACGTTAGTAACTGAAAGAACTCAGTTTGACATCACAATTAATACGAAACTTAGCAAACAAGTAACAAGGCAGTAGCTAAAACTAGACATGGCAATTTGGGTCGCTGGGTTGGGTTGATATCAACCCTAACCCAACCCATTTAAAATATCATCAACCCCAACCCAACCCAAAAATGAATGGGTCCGAAAATCATGACCCTAACCCAACCCGTTTAAAATCCTTCAACCCTAACCCAACCCACCCAACCCATTTTAAGCATATAATAATTTAAATGGATTAGGAGTAGAAATTAATAAAAAAATCTAATTAGGATGACACAAAAGGAAGAGAAGTAATCTTGCTTGATCGACTCAACTTTAAATAAATTCCATGTTATGCAAAGAATGTAAGAGTACTACACTAATTTCCCATGAATAGAATAACACATATTTTTTCCATAAGTTTATATTTATCAATCTGAGCCTAAAGCTCTACCACTGTTGGGGAGGAATCCTATCTAGATATGCACATGATCCTATTGCCCTTAATAAAAAGGGGGAAAGAAAATGAAAATCTTCATTATGCATTAGAGAATATACTAAAGACAAATCTTCTAAAGTTAGAAATAATTTATAAACTGAGAGCTCAAAGCCTCAAACTATGACTGATAGTTTTAAAATAATTACACTTGTTAAAATTGAGTGCTCATGCCTGAGAAATGTACAATCACAATAACTTAATCGTTACCAATAGTTAAGGAATTTTTATGCAGCACACTATCTGTATTGTTGGCTTCAGAATTCACTAAGAGGTCTACAATCAAGATCCTACTTACAAAAAATACATATCACCTACTATTGTTCACCCTTCTAGATAATCTAAACGTACATATGTTCTCAAGAACAACTATGGTAGTGAGAATTAGAAAAACAAACCTTGGGCAGAGATGAAGAGTGACATAGACATGAACAAAGACATAGAGAAGAAAAATGGATGTGAGTCTACAAGACGAGAGCATTTGGGTTTTCAACATTATATTAAGGTTTGGTTAGACCCTTTGTTTGATATGCAGTAGGTTAGGCCATTTGTTTAGTTAAGATTATGTGATATTATTAAAGGTGGAATAGTCCAACTGCACTTGGGCATAAGGCTAAGGTATAGCTTGATCTGAAAATAATATATATATAATTGTGAATTAATATTTAAATTTTATTATTAATAAATATATTTTCGGGTTTCGGGTGGGGTCATGGGTTAAGATCTCTACCCTAACCCAACCCACAAAATTAGCTTATTACCCTAACCCAACCCAAAAAATAGATGGGTCAATAATCAAGACCCTAACCCGTAAAAATATGGGTTGGATTTGGGTTGGGTTTCGGGTTGGGTCAAAATTGCCAGGTCTAGCTAAAACAATTAGCGATACAGAAGCAAAAAAGAGTTAGTTTAAACCCAAATTTTGAGGCAAGACTGATAATGTCGTGGAGAGTTAGGAAAGTGGAATTTCTACCTGTTTTACCTTCGGGTTCACAACGATTCTTCACACCGGGATTCGTCGAGTGCTCCGTTTGTGGCAGACCCGAAAGGTTTTCGAACCAAGCTTCTGGTGGTTGGTTGTTCTTGCTATTCTTCACATCTTGGTGATGTTTTTGTGGGGTTTTGATGATTATTGGTGCTTTGGGGATTGGAAAATGTGTTTAGATGGTGATTTCGGGGGATTTTTGGTATGATTCGGGTGGCCGGGTGTTGAAAAACATGAGAGAGAGAGAGGGGGCTGTGCTTTCTGTCTTCCTAGGGTTCTTGAGCATATGAGATTCTGATTTTATCAAAAAACCTATCCCTTATATAGACTTTCTTAAAGATAAAGAAAATCTAGTGAAAGTAAGATTTTTTGATATTTTAATTAAGTAACTTCCCAAAGGAATTTTACTGTGAAATTTTGACCACATGTCAAGGATGACAATTATGAATTTTCTGAAGTGGAATCGGATTTTTTAAATGTTGGAATATTTTTAAATTGAATTTCTCGTCAGATTCAGTCAGAAATTGCTAGAAAATTATTGGAAATTGAAAAATCAAAATTCCAACGCCATTATGCTTAAAATGTCATCCTCTACCATGGGCTAAAATTTCAAAGAATTTCGAATTGATTTGACCCTTCTTCGGAGGAGAGAGAAAGCCTATAGGGGCTTAGGAGCCTTGAAAAAATACGAAAACACCCCTGGAGATGACTAAGCTGTCCCTAGTACTCTGAAATGTGCCGATCAAACTGGGAACCCTCGCTACTTGACCAAACTAGCCTATTAGTAGAGACTCTCTTCCGGGGGGTTGAAATTTTGGGTATAACAATATCTATCATCCAAGTATATTGCATGTAAGTGTTTGTTTCTAACATCTCAAAATATCTTTAAATCAATTAAAAATAAATATTTTGATGATTTCCTTGATTTCTCTCTGTTGCTTAATTTTTTTAAAGGTATCTGATGGATAAATTGTGTTATAAAAAATGGGGTGACATGCTGACATTCTTATGCCCTGAGGCCTTATCGCTTGATGTAGTTAATAGAGACCCGACCACATTCCAGCACTATGTCACACACTGCATAAAGAAGGCTGTTGAAAAAGGTAGTAAATACCTCATGATGCCCTTCCATCAGATGTGAGTAGTACTTCTCTTCCCATTGAATTCCTTTCGTTGTGGTTAATTTGTGAGTAAGAATTCTATTACTAATTTCACTTCTTTAAAATATTACAATTGTAGTAACCATTGACTACTACTTATGCTCTCTTTGGATACCTCTCAATTGCTTGTGCTTGACCCGTTAAGAATGTATCATGAGCTCCACGTGGATGAGATGATCAGAACGTAAGTGTTATTCGTTAATATATGTAAGTAATTGTTTAAAAATAACTTACTATTTGAAGAAGCACATGGATTAATGAATTGTTTTTGTGTGTAATAGCGCTCATACGGACACAATCCTTCAACAGTTCAATCGATTTTCAGTCGTCCATCTCGAGGTACGTACTACTGAAACATATATATATATATTTTTCTACAATAAGTTGATTACGTATACTTACAAAGTAAAAACTTTGTTTTTTTTTTGTTTTAAACTTGTCATAGTGTCCAAGGAAAAATGATTCGAAGAGTTGCGGTTATTTTGTACTACGATACATGTATGGACTTTGTACGAATATAGAGAAGCTCACAAAGGATGATGAGGTATAAATACTTTCAAATATGTTTTCTATATATATTTATGTTTCACCATTATGTTTAAAATGTGTATAAATGTCTTTATATATATACACATTGCTGGTGTTTTCCGGGGAATTTATCCAATCCAAGCTGTAGTTAATCTAATATTTCTCACAGTTTTATTGTTGAGTTCGGTCGCTAGTGTAGTATGTTAATAGCTCAATCTCCCTCTCTTGTATGTGTACTGCATTGGCTTCAGCCTCTTCTCTTGTGCATCTAACAGTTGGTTGTTGCATCTTACACACCCGGTTTAACTATCTAAAATATTCAATATGGTGTGTTATGCTTGTTCTTACAGGTTCGTGCATATTTTAAGAAGGCAGGCAAAACTTATTCGTCTAAAGATTTGCAATTAGTCAGAGAGCAAACATCTTTGTTCATCCTAAAGTGTTTCAAGGATCCAGAACAAGGACAAACTAATGAAGTAGCTGTTATCAGGACTACTTCTTAAGTTGGCGAGTTACATGTATTTATATGATTTACTCTGAATTTCACAATTCTGAAATTGGTATGATTTTTGTAGTTATGGGGTTTCATTGGTTGTTACTTATTGTGTAGAAAAAAAAAGTGATTAATATGGAAATGGGCTGGAGGGCATTTTGTTGAGATTGCACACAATGTGCCAACCAGGAAGAGAAAGGAGATTGTTGAGCGGGCTGCACAGCTTGACATTGTTGTCACCAACAAGCTTGCTAGGTTGCGCATGAAGCCAGGATGACGAGTAAAGTGATTGATTCTGCTAAAAACATGGATATCTCCGTTTAGCTTTGTTATGTTGGTCGAATGAATGTTATGGTTGGAAGTGGAAATTGGTAGTTTAATTTTCAGATGTGGTAAAATTTTGGTCGCTCATCAGTGTTTTGTTTTTTAATGCTATACTTGAAGCATGTACTGGTGGTACTTTTGTTATCTATAAAAAAAAGTTACAGAGGTATCTATGTAGTGTGTGATTTATTGGAATTGTTGTTGTACAGGTTTTCTGGTTTTTTGGATGTGTATATGTAATTTGGAAATAGGGAAAACCTGGAAAAAAAATATATATATATACCTTAAGTGACGGTTCACATATAACCGTCGTTTATATTAGGTAGGTGTGAGAGGGAAAAAAGGGGAAAACGACGGTTCAACAAAGAACTGTAGTTTAAAGTACATAATAAGCGACGGTTTTAGACGACAACCGTCGTTTAAAACAATTTTAGGCACGTCGAAAAGCATAATTAAACGACGGTTTGATTACCAACCGTAGTTTAAAGTGTATAATAAGCGACAGTTAACCAACTTAACCGTCGTTTATGCTTATTAAATCCTGTTCCCTATGGTGCCCTTAAAAGACGGTTTGCAACCGTCGTAAAATAACACAATAGCAAAAACGACAGCGGTGTAAGCAACGGTTCGGAACCGTCGTTTTTATAGGTTTCGAACCGTTGCTTATGAACCCGCCTGTACCAGTGCATCAAAGGTTTGTACATATCCAAATCTTGATAAACTTAGTATAACAGAAGTAAAGAGAATATAATCTACTTTTGGATCAAAATTTATCGTTTAATGAATATTAATATATTTTCAATTTTAGCTTAGTTGAATATTGTACAAACTCATGTAATAAATGTTAGAGTAAATTACTCGGAACCCCCTTAAGGATTGAGCATAATACAGTTAACCCCCTTGCGTTTATCATAATTATTGGCAACGACCTTGAGGTTACAGTATCTTTGACTATGAACCCCCAAACTATAACTCTATTATCAAAACGTTAACCACGTGCTGACCAATCAAATTTTTCACATTATTAATGACATGCTGGACAAAGAACACTACTTAATTAGCATTCTTAGTGTCTGAAAAACGTCAACCCTGCCTCAAAAATGCATCTGAATTGGGATGAGGGAGAGCTAAACGATGTTGATTAAGCAGTTTTGTTGTCCAGACTCGCATTAATAATGTGATTAAGCTTATGGGTCAACATGTAGTTAACGTTTTGATAACAGAGTTATAGTTCAGGGGCTCATAGTCAGAGATACCGTAACCTAGAGGTGGTTACCAATAATTATGATAAACACAAGGTGGTTAACTGTATTATGCCCATTCCTGAAGGGGGTTCTGAGTAATTTACTCTAAATGTTAACATGTAACTAGTATAGATATTCTAATGAACAACAATAATTACAACTAGACAAGTTTTAGTGAACTTAATATTTGTTAATATTTACATCAAGGTCACCCGACCCGCTCATCCATTATCTATTAAAAATATATAAAAAGTATTTATGATAAAGTAGAGTATGAAAACACAAAATAAATGGTAATTAATGAATTGAAAATTTCAGGTGAAAGTTTCACGGCCGTCTAACATACATGCTCTGCTCCTCTTTCATTCTCTTCGCTCTTGGTAATTTTGCAACCCTATAACTTGTAAAGAAGAAAGATACATGCTCTGCGCCTCTTTCAGTCTCTTCATTCTTGATAATTTTGCAACCCTAACTGTCGAACAAGGAAGATACATGCTCTGCGCCTCTTTCATTCTCTCCAATTACGGTAATTGTGCAATCCTAACTGGCGAACAATGAGCATACATGCTCTACGCGGGAAGAGGCGAGCAACATAAATGGGGCATAAGTTTACCCCATAGCAAACACACTTTATCCTAACAGACAAGGGGAAATATGCCAGTGTGACATTTATGCCAAACAAAAATGCTACCCAAAATACCACATAAATACCATAAACAAATGGAGTATCGTTGATGACCTTGAAAATAGAATAGATCCTAAGTGTAATTTAGATAGTTAGTTGCAATCAATCAACTTATGATAATTTCTTACCTACATCTAAATATAGGTAAATTATGACTTATCTCTAATTTATTAATGAGTGTGTATTTTAACTAGACTAATTTTACACTCTTTTTAAAATATATTATGTATATCTAAAACTATTGTTTAATTATAAAGAAATTGATAATCTACCTCGATGCAAGACATGTGAGTTTTTATTAAAAATATTTAATTATCAACTATTTAGTTATTGAAATACCCCGAACTTAAATATGGTGATTAGAATATTTTAATATAGTATTTAAGGGCCTAATAGTGCCTAAGTAATTTTGGTAAGGAAAATAAATCCAAAAGAAATGAGAAAAACGCTTAGAAAGCGGAAAACGCTAAAACAAGCGTTAAATAACCATAGGAGGTATGAGACCTCGGTTATAGTATCGTAAGAATTCCTAAGGCTCATTCGTGCCTAATTAGTATATGGGAATGATTCCCGAAGAAAACAGATCCGAATAATGTATTAAAATGCTAATAGAGCTTTAGCGCACGTTTTTCGAGAAAACCCGAAGATGTGATTTTAAGTGGTCAAACGAACCCGTAAAAATTATAAACTATTAAACAACTGTTATTAAGCATTAACGAAAGCTTAATAATCAGTAAAAAAATAAGGAAACGAGAAAATTCCGGAAAACGGGCCCGGTTAGTGAATAGTATCAAAACCGGGTAAAATAACGAGCGTTTTCTGTAAAAGACGAAAAACGCTCCAGCTAGTATTACAGAGGGGGCCGGTTTTTACTGGTGTAAACAGCTCTCTCTCACACACACACAAGTAACAAATAAGTAAATCAAAGGAAGCAAAAAGTAAAAAGTATAAAAGTAAATAACCCCCTCTCTCCTCTTATTCTCTCATTTCTCTTCTCTCTCTCCAACTCCCTTCCCTCTCTCACGATGGAACCCCCTCTCTGCAACTCTCTTCTTCCTTCCTCCCCTCTTGTTGGCGATTTCAAAGCCCCAAAGGAAGCTCACATGGCTTCCTCACTTTCTTCTTCATGCTCTACCTCCATGAGAGCTCCAAATGTAAAAATAATTACATATTTGTAATCCCCTCATCCTCCTCTACATTTCTATCTTTCCAAAATCCGAAAATGAGCAACTTCATCTCCATGGGTTTTCCCCATTTGAAGAGAAAAGCACACAATTGTGAAGCTTGGACTCTCCTCTTTCCAACAAGGTAAAAATCTCCATAAAAGATTCAAGTTTCCTCCACCTTCCTTGGAAACCGATTTTTGGCCCTTTGTAATGCCTTGTTTTTCTCTCTCTTTTGAGCATCAATTTCACCTAGCAATGGTGGTGGATTCTCCTTCTTGAACCAAGGGCTAAAACCCCTCCTAAAGCACTCCGAAGGTAAACCCTAGAATTTGTATTTTAAACACTTCAATGAATTAGTGTTAATATGAGGGTTAGTAGATTAATTATGCTTGTCTTTGTGTGCTTGGGTAATGGGAATGGAGTTTGGCAACTCCATTCCCCATAAAACCGATTTGGACAAGAAAAAGAGAGGAAGAAGAGAATTGAAAAGGAATAGAGGAAATTATGAGCTCAAGGTAAGAGCTTCTTCATAATGCTTAAATTTAATGCATTAGTGTAATGGGAATGGGTAACCAAATAAAAGAACCTAAACTACTGTAATGGTAGTGTAGTTAGGAAGTTTTAAGTATTTGGGAACTAGTAAGTGAATTGTAGGCCTTAGGGCCAAGTATATTGTGAATGAGTATGAGTATTGTTGTTTGAGGGAGTATTGATGTATTGAGCTGAATTTATAATGTATTGCGTGCTGGTAGAACCCTTGTGGTTTGGCTAGAATAGAGATGAATTTGATGAGAAAGGATGTGTGTGGATAAGTAAGGAAAGTAGATGAACTATGGCGAAATTTTAGTAGGAATTGCGTATTGGGAATGACTTGGTGATAGGAGAACCAAGGGATGTACTGGGGTTAGTAGAGATGGATAATGACCATGGATGGGTAATTGGGGAAGGAGGATGAAACATGTAAAAATCTGTAGCAAGAGGTATTGGATTTCCTTGGAGGAATGAGAGTGCAAGACTTAGTAAAATGAATGTAGAACTTGGGTATAGATGTTGTAATTGCTTGGAATGCATTTGGGATGCTAGTAATGGTATTGGTAGTAGAGGTATTGGATGTGAGGATTGAGTATAAAATCTGTAGCATAAGTGTAACAAAAACTGTTACAAGTGTTGAAGGGATGAGGAAAAATTGTGTATATGGATTTAGAAATGAGTAAGGTATTTGGGGGATGAACCAAGGCAATTTTGAGGGCCTAAGTAGTGTTAAAATATGTGGGATTAAGTGTAGGAACAATGGGGAAGTAATGGGTAAAGGAGAGGACTGAAAACAGAAATGAAAACTGAAATACTGGGCCGGACCGACCTTGGGACCGAACTTGCAGGGTCGGTCGAGCCCAGA
The DNA here is from genome assembly GCA_023374045.1 of Limonium bicolor. Classification (NCBI taxonomy): domain Eukaryota; kingdom Viridiplantae; phylum Streptophyta; class Magnoliopsida; order Caryophyllales; family Plumbaginaceae; genus Limonium; species Limonium bicolor. Next base: position 330,732,972 of record CM041776.1, on the reverse strand, counting down.
TTTGCAAAGGACGGAAACCTTCTGGAATGGACCGACCTTGGGACCGGACATGCAAGGTCGGTCGGCCAGAAGAAATTTCCCGTAATGCAACCTACTGGAATGGACCGACCTTGCGACCGGACTTGCAAGGTCGGTCGACTCAAAAATTTTCCGTCTCGTAAGCTACTGGAATGGACCGACCTTGCGACCGGACTTGCAAGGTCGGTCGGGCTAAAATTTTCCGTTAAGTAACTCACTGGAATGGACCGACCTTGGGACCGGACTTGCAAGGTCGGTCGGCCCTGTAATTTTCCAGCGTAATTCCTTACTGACTTCGACCGACCTTGGGACCGACCCTGGGTAAGGTCGGTCGAGTCAAAATATATATATATATATTTGATTAGAGTTATCATATGTATATAAGTATATGCCTATACACATAGGTATATGTAAATGTGGTAATACATCACTAATGGAAAGAAAGGATGAGGAAATGCACATGTGAGTAAGGAAACAAGTTAAGGAGGTTGTAAGTATAAGAACATTAAGTGTACCGGGATAACGGGGTAAGTAAGGGAGTACTAATTACTTGTATATCGTATGAGCATAGTATTAATAACAATGTTGGAAACATTATCAGTGGAACAAGTGTGAACCAAGGAACAAGGGAACACATGGTAAAGCTAACTCCGGTGAAAGGTATGATTTCCTCATGCCCCGTATGCTAACCGAGTTACGTTGATTTGTGTGCTGTATGCCGGCTAATCAAGACTAAAGCATGAAAACGGTTTATTGCCTTTCATTATATGTCTTGCTGTATGTTGTGTGAGCTAACCCTTTTTGATTGATTGAGTGGCTTCATTTGGTGCGTAGTACAACTCATAGATGAGTCTTGTTGTGTAGTGGCTCGTAGTAAGAGTCATGTTGTGAACTAATGGAACCGTAGCAACGCACCAAACTAATGAATCAACAAATGATATCGCAACCCAACGAAACTCACTAGAATGTGAGAGAGTGTACGGGAGTAATAACCTTCCGATGACGGTAGGAGAACCGAATTGAACAATCCACAAACAAAAGTAGTGGGAGTATATAAGTAACCTCTAATAGAGGAATTAATCTTGGTGCAAGACATGAACCATGAGAGTAGTAAAGAATGATGAGGGATCTCCAAACCCCTTAGTAATTAGTCGACCCATTATGAGAGGACCCGACTGATGTAAGTATGTCCCGAACATGAGAGTATTCGATACGTTGGGAAACCCTTAAATCTGAGGATACTAGTCGGTGGTAATTCCCTAAGCTAGTGGAGGTTATCGAGAGAGATACTCCTAGGCTAATCCATGAGATTGTAATGTACTCTGAGAGAAGAGTGTTGGGAATTTGAGTAGTCCGGTAAAAGCGGGCATTTGAGTATTTGAGGAGCCAAGCGTATAGCCCTCGTATTGTAGGTCCGGTGGAGAGTCTTGTGTATGACTCCGCCCAGAGGCCAAAGTAATGAGTAATGAGTATTGCGTATGCATGAGCAAAGTAATGAGTACTGAGTAGGAAGTGAGTATGAGTATGTAATGAGTACCGAGTATCGAGTATGTATGAGTAAGCATTGGGTATTGAGTACGTAAGAGTAAGTATGGAGAATTGAGTAGTGAGTATGCACAAGTATAGTAACGAGTACAGAGTAAGGATCGTGTACGAGTAAGGTATTGAACATGGAGTGATGAGTATGCAAGAGTAAGGAGTAAGTATGAGTAGAGTAGCGAATATCGAACACAATACGAAGAGTAATGAATGAATAACAAATACGAATGGTTGACTATTGAGTTATATTCCTTAGTAAGTATTGAACTTGTATATTTATGTAGGTATTTTGATTGTATTGTTGTAGTATGAGTATGTATGTATGCGTGTAAAATGAACTCCATGTATATCCGACCCAAAGTAGTTGGCGTACCACGGTTAGCACGCGGTATATGCGGATTTCATATGCAGCGTAAGCTGACCCCCTAGGGGGACCGTTTTTAGTGTGCAGGTACTCGAAGCTGACCACCGTTCGAGAGAGTAGGACGGGGACTGCTATGTAAGCATGGGTAGTTGTATGAAAAGGGATTGTACTTGTAATGTATTGGGAAATTGAAAGTCCAAGTTGTATCGGTAACTTAAGGATTGTAGTATACTCGGTATAGTAATGAATTGAAGTTGTAATTGAATTATGGATGAGTAAGCAACGAGAAGTATTGTAATATGTAGAGCACTCGGTATGTTCATATTCATCAGACCGATAGTATGTAGAATTGTAACTCGCCTTGTTAGTCACGTGGTTGACTAACGGCATTGTACACCCGCCGTTGAGTAAGTAATATCCGCTGAGAAGGTAAGTATGGTACAGTAATGACGGTATTAGCGGTAGGGGTGTTACAGTTATTTCTATAATTTGTTAGTTTCCATTAATTACCAGCATCCAAATTAACTCTCAAATTTGAATCAGTAGGCGTATGGAAGAAAATAAATGTGTTTAGCGTCATCATGACAATTAGACCTGGCAATTTGGACCCAACCTGAAACCCAACCCGAACCCAACCCATAATTTTACGGGTTAGGGTCTTGATTATTGACCCATCTATTTTTTGGGTTGGGTTAGGGTAATAAGCTAATTTTGTGGGTTGGGTTAGGGTAGAGATCTTAACCCATGACCCAACCCAAAACCCGAAAATATAATTATTAATAATAAAAAAATATTAATTTATGTATATATATATTATTTTTAGATCAAACTATACCTTAGCCTTAAGCCCAAGTGCAGTTGGACTATTCCACCTTTAATAATATCATAAAATGGCCTACCCAACTGCATATCAAACAAAGGGCCTAACCAAACCATAACATAATGTTGAAAACCTAAATGCTCTCGTTTTGCAGACTCACATCCATTTTTCCTTCATGTCTATGTCACTCTTCATCTCTGCCTAAGGTTTGTTTTTCTTATTCTTACTTACATAGTTGTTCTTGAGAACATAGGTATGTTTAGATTATCTATAAGGGTGAACAAAAGTAGGTGATATGTATTTTTTGTAAGTAGGATCTTGATTATAGACCTTTTAGTGAATTCTGAAGCCAACAATGCGGATAATGTGCTGCATAAAAGTTCCTCAACTGTTGGTCATATGATTAAACGATTGTGATTGTACTTTTCTCAAGCATGAGTGCTCAATTTAAACAAGTGTAATTATTTTAAAACTATCAGTCATAGTTTGAGGCTTTGAGCTCTCAGTTTATAAATTATGTCCAACTTTAGTATATTTCTCTAAGGCGTGATGAAGATTTTCATTTCTATTCCCCTTTTTATTAAGGGCACAAGGATCATGTGCATATCTAGATATGATTTCTCCCCAATATTGGTAGAGCTTTAGGCTTAGATTGATAAATATAAACTTATGGAAAAAGTACGTGTTATTATATTCATAGGAAATTGGTGCAGTACTTTTACATTCTTTGCATAACATGGAATTCGTTTGAAGTTGGGTCGATTAAGCAAGATTAATTCTCTTCCTTATGTTTCATCCTAATTAGCGTGCCAGCTAGCATGGGATGTTTTTGGATTTTTTTTATAAATTTATACTCCTAATCCATCTAAATTATTGTATGCTTAAAAATGGGTTGGGTGGGTTGGGTTAGGGTTGAAGGATTTTAAACGGGTTAGGTTAGGGTCATGATTTTCTGACCCATCCATTTTCTGGATTACTATTCGCAGTACAAAATTACTAATCACTGCAGTATAAAGTTTTTTTAAATCATTTTAACATTGTAAACATGTAATGATGTGTCCCTGTGCATTTTTTTTTATCAAAAAATGATATCTGAAAGTAATTTAACCCAAGAAGTTTTTAGTTGATTAGTAGCGAATTTTGCTACTTACTTTTTTGTTGTAATCAATAATGGAATCTTTTTTTTTGTTTAAAAAAGTGTTGGATTTGTTATTTATGTGTTTACACTATTAATATGATTTAAAATTAATTTGTACTGCGTATAGCAAAAACTTTACTATTTGCAGTACAATTTTTTAAGAGTAAATTACTCATAACCCCCTTGAGGATTTGGGATATTACAGTTAAACCCCTTGTGTTTATCATAATTATTGGTAATCCCCTCAAGGTTAAGATATCTTTGACTGCGAGCCCCCGAACTATAACTCTGTGATAAAAAAGTTAACTATGTGTTGACCTATCAGCGTAATCACATTAATAATGTCAGGCTGGACAACAAAATTGCTTAATCAACATCATCTACTTCTCTCTTATCCCACTTTAGATGCATTTTCAAGGAAGGGTTGACATTTTTAGGAAAATATCAGTGCAGATTAAGTAGTGTTTTTTGTCCAGCATGACCTTATTAATATGATTGAGCTGATAGGTTAACACGTAGTTAACTTCCTGATAGCAAAGTTATAGTTCGGGGGCTCATAGTCAAAGATACCTTAACCTCGAGGTGGTTACCAGTAATTATGATAAACACAAGGGGTTAACTATAATATCCTAAATCCTCAAGGGGCTTCTGAGTAATTTACTCATTTTTTTTCACCAAACTTAGTTGAATAAGTTGGAATGTTATGGGGAGACACTTTTTTCTGACCATAATTCATAAACGTGTTGTTATACTTTTCTGAATTTATAATCTTTGGTAGATATTTGGACGTGGAATAAACGTGTTGTTATACTTTTATTGATTTATACGCTTTCCGTTGGATTGTATTATGGCGATATTTTTTCATTGAATAATGCAAAGGGACATTTGAAACAACTTTCATTGAACATCTTGAATCACAATTAAGTTACATAACATATTACAAGATGACATTTGATGTAAAGACATCTTTAGGGAAAAAACATAATTGAGCTCACTCGTGTCAAATTAAGACACTAATTGAGCTCACTCGTGTCAAATTAAGACACTAGGACTTTTGTTAGGAATTTCTACATTTTGAAATATTCCAGTTCTCGTGACATAAACATTAGGTTTGTTCCGCTCGGTGGATGTTTGGATTATTATATAGTTATTCACTTTCAATTATGTGATACAGGTTTGTTCCGCTTGGTAGATGTTTTGGATTATTAGATAGTTATTCACTTTCGATTCTGTGATTCATGGGGTTTGAATTCTAGGACTTTTGTGCTAGAAGGGATCCCTTGGGAGATATTTTGGATGATTTTGTGCGAGAAAGATATGGTACCGATTCCTATGAGTGTGTTGATGCATGTGAAATATCCTCCCGAAAGCAGACTGCATTAAACAAGTTCAATAGCAACAATACAAGATTCGGTTTCCTACTCGATACACGTGCTTGCTCTCCAATCATCAAGCTACTCTTGAATTTTCCCTAACTCAACCTTAAGGAGTTCTAGTGTTCGGTTTTTCTATATCTACAATGCATAGCCAACAAGAAACTAGGTGCAAAATTGATTCCGATAAATTAACATTTAAGAGCAATGAAGAGCAAAAGAAACGGTGCATTTTTAGGAAAATTTTGGCATAGTCTCCCCTATTTTTCTTCTCTCCCCTGGTTCTAAGAACCTCCACAAAATCGCCAGAAGGTCATCAATAAGATCACCAGCAATTTCAGCAATAATTTCACCATCATCAAGTCCACTAGAAAATAACTACATCCATATTGTATCATAAAACAACAAAAACATAAAACCATAAACTATGGCACACCATACTGGTGATAGTACGAATCCCATATAGATAAGGTATTGAAGACCTCATCTATCCCCTGTTCAGTTTGCCTCTGTTACTCTCCTCACGGCAGTAACGCCAATCCCAGCTATGGTTCCCAGGAAAGTAAGGCCTACCAACCCCAGTTGCCTCACTCATGAGTTGTAACATAATATTATAAAGTTAGTCTAGCATTCATAAAATGCTATAATCAATTGAAATTATACAAAGGAAGAGATCAACTTACTAAGGCGGGATCCGGCCGATGAACGAAGGTGTTTTCGTACATGTCAGGATTCATGATCTTCGGATGGGTGTGTTTGATGTACCAATCCAGATAATCTCCGTCACATGCATGCAGGGCCGCCCGTGTCTTAGTGAACCTCGGAGCAGGACCACACTCACGTGTGGTGTCCCACACACTATACATGGGGGGGTACACACATCTATAGGGGGTTCCCTTTCTCTCTCTTTTTTGGATCTAATGTTCGGTCTAATAGGGGGAGATGGGATACACTGAACGTACCCAAATGGCAAAGACAACGCTTCGACATGTATGGCTCATTCACGGTCATGTACTGCAAGGTACCCCTGTACCAAGAGTGACCCCTGTTCTCATTCACCTTCTTGCATTTTAGCCTCTTTTTACTTATCCTTTTGTACCTATAAGCCCTTTAACTCATATTAATGCTTTAACTTTGTTCTAAACACATTATAAAGTTAAAATACAGTAAATAAAACAGTAGGGATTCAACCTTAATTTTTACAACATCAAAACACTATTAAAATGACATTAAACACTAACTTAAAGAGTTTACCTCCTAATGCCCAAAAGTTGATTTTCCAAGAGGCTTGTAGGTTGAAGTTTTCCTTGCTCGTCGGCCCTATTTATAGAGGAGTTTCACTTAGATTATTGTTACAAATTTGAAGCTTAACCAACTCTTTAATTTCAAGGTTTAGTTTAGAGCTTTTACCTTTACAAATATGGACTAATCCACACTTGTTTCCCTTGTTTTTCTTGGCGGTTTCAAAGGGTTCCCAAGCTCCAATTTCCTGCCATAATACAAGAAAAAAGAAAGTTCAAAAAATAGAACTATAACTTAGTAAAATGACTATGACATTTATGATTTATAATTATTCTATATAATTGTAACTCTTGACTTTATAATTGTCATTCTCTTATTTAATATTTTAGTTGTTTTATTAGCACTTATTAAATTTAATATTTCATGATTTATAATTATTTTAATAAATATATGAAATACCCCGAACTTAAATGTGGTGATTAAATAATTCTAATATGGTATTTAAAGGCTTAATAGTGCCTAAGTAGTTTTGGTAAAGGAAATAAACCCAAAAGAAATGAGAAAACGCTTAAAAAGTGAAAACGCTAAAATGAGCGTTATGAGACTGTAGGAGGAATACAACCTCGAACAGGGTATTAGATGGATGTACAAGGCTTAAGAATGCCTAAATAATATACGGAAACAATTCCTGAAGAAAACGGATCCATAAAGTGAATTAAAAACGCTAATAAAGCTTTAGCGCACGTTTTTCGAGAAAACCCGAAAACATGACTTTGAATGGTCGAATGAACCCGTAAAAATTATAGTTCATCAAATAAATATAATTAAATATTAATGGAAGTTTAAGAACCATTAAAAGTTAAAGAAACGAGAAAATTCCGGAAAACGGACCCGGTTAGTGAATAGTGCCAAAACCGGGTAAATTAACGAGTGTTTTTTGTAAAAGACAAAAAACGCTCCAGCTGGTATATATATATATGGGGCCAGTTTTCTTAAGGCAATCAGCCCCTCTCACATGACTAGCTAACTATTAAATAAGTCAAAAAGTAAAAGTGGGGAAAAAGTACAAAAAGTAGTAAAACACTCTCTCACCTCTCATTTCCCTCCTCTCTCTCACGTTGCTTCCTCCCCCTCCTGATTCCTCTCTTCTTCTTCCTCTGCTGGGGACGATTTTGGAGCTCCTTAAGAGCATCCATGGCATCCTCTCTTCATCCTCTTGCCTAAGCTCCATTTAAACTCCAAATGCAAAAATAACCACATATTTGAACTCCCCTCATCAAGCTCTACCTTTCTATCTTTTCAAAATCTTCAAAGGAGATAGTTGACCTCCATGGGTTTTGGGCATTTGAAGAGAAAATGGTATCATTTTGAAGCTTGGAGTCTTCTCTTCCTCCTAAGGTAAAAATCTTCAAGAAAAACTCAATTTTCCTTCACCTTTTAGAGTGGCCGATTTTGCCCTCTCTTATGCCTTGTTCCTTTTCTTGTTTTGAGCTACTCTCCAAGCCTTCCATGGTGGATTAGAGCCCATCCTTTGATTCATGGCAAGAACCCATTTTTAGGGTTTCAAAGGTAATGCCAATCTTAGAGTTTTAAGCACTTCCTAGTAATCTTGAGTAATTAATGAGTTAAGTGTCCTTGCTTAATCTCATTTTCCTTATTTAATTTTGGGCTGGAGCATTGGCAATTGTATTTCCCTTGACCGGTTGTGGGAACCAAGAGAGAAAAGGAGAAGAGAAGACTTGAAAAAGAGGAATTTATGAAATTAAGGTGATTAAACTACCTTGATACTTATTTTAATGCTTTTAGAATTTTGGGAATGGGTAAATGAATGAATGAACCCAAAACTGGAATGGAAATGTATTTGGATGAATTAGAGAGAATTTGTAAATTGTTGTGTGAAATAAGGGCCTTAGAGCCAAGTGAATTGTGTATATATGTTGGTATTGTTGTTGGATGAAATGTTGAGGAATTATGTGTGCTGGTAGGATCCCTTGTGGATGTGGCTAGATTAGGATTGATTTGGATGAAGATGGATGAGTTTGGATAATGTAAGGATTGTAGGTAAGTTGTGGCAAAATTTTGGTAGAACTTATGGTGTTTTAAGAGATGTTATGAGTAAGGAATGACCAAGGGTTAACTTGGTGTTTGGAGAGAAACCAATTTGGTTAGTTAACCACCGAGGAGCTATTTTAGAGGTGAGTAAAGTAGTGGGAAAAATCTGTAGCAAAATGGGTTGTGAAGACCTTAGAATTTCAAGAAAAAGAGTTAGTGTGCAAAATCTTGGAAATGGAGATTGAACTTGGGTATAGGTAGTGCACTTGTCTAGGATGGAATTGTAATGGTCAATAAGTAATTTGGTGAAGTTGGTAGAAGGTAGTAACCCACCAAGAGGAAGTTTAGAAATGTACTAGAGTGCATAAGTGCAAAAATGAGGATTGAAGTTGTGGAAATTGAGCAAGGATTTGGGTAAAGAATTTGAGTAATGATTTGAGGAGGTTTAGAGCATGATTAAGAGTGTTTTAAGGTGGTTAAACATGTTAGGAAGCATATGGAAGGTTAAGGAAGAAATGGGAAGAAGATTGAAGTTAAAACCAAGTCAAAATAAGTATTCTGCCTTCGACCTACCCAGAGGTCTGGGTCGGTCGGTGGGTCAGTCGAACTGGAATCGCTTTCTGACTTCGACCTACCCAGGGGATTGGGTCGGTCGGTGGGTTGGTCGGACCCAGACACAAAAAAAAAATTAAAATTTAATTAGATATATATGTATATACATGTATATATATACATACATATAGATATGTATAAGTGAGGCATTAGTGCTACAGTAATGAAGGTAAGAAAGTAAGCACACTTGAGTAAAACTAAGTATAATGGGATAACGGGGTTAAGTACGGGAGTATTAGTTTTATATACCGTAGTACCTTATATTAATAGAAATGTTTGGAACGTTATCAGTGGAACAAGTGTGAACCAAGGAACAGGAGATCACACGGTAAAGTTAAACCCCGGTGTAAAGTATGATTTTCTTATGCCTCGTATGCTAGCCGTGCTACGTTGATTTGTGTGTTTGTGTGCCGGCTAATCAAGATAAAAGCATGAAAAATGTTCTATTGCTTGATTTTATATCTTGATGCATGTTGTGTGTACTAACCTTCCTTATATGAGTGCATGGTCTAACTTAGCGTTGTAGGCCGACTTCTAGTTGCATAACGATTGGTTAGTGACTCGTAGAGAGAGTCGTCTCGCAAATTAACGAAAATGTGAGAACACACGAAACTATCGAATTAAGAATAACGATAACACAAACCTAAGAACTCACTAGAATGGGAGAGAGTGTATGGGACTAGTAAACTCCCGATAACGGTTAGAGAACCGAAATGAATAATCCACAAACAATTACTAGTGGAAGTATATAAGAAACCTCTATTTAGAGGATTGATGAAAATTCAAAGACATGAACTTTGAGAGAAGTAAGAGTGACAAGGGATCTCCAAACCCCTTAGAAAAATAGTCGACCCACAATGAGAGGATCCGACTAATGTAAACAATGTCCCGAACATGAGAGTATTCGATACGTTGGGGGAACCCTTAAATCTGAGAATACTAGACATTGGTAATTCCCTAAGCTAGTAGAGGATATCGAGAGAGATACTTCTAGGCTAATCCATGAGATTGTAAAATAACTCTGAGAGAGGAGTGTTGGGAATTTAGGTAGTTCGGTAAAAATGGACATTTGAGTATTTGAGGAGCTAAGTGTATAGCTCTGCTTGTATTTGTAAGCCCGGTGGCGAGTCTTGTGTATGACTCTGCCCGGAGGCTATGAGTAATGAGTAAGTACGAGTACAGTAATGAGTATTGAGTAAAGAGTATGTACGAGTAGAGTAATGAGTATTGAGTAATGAGTAAGTACGAGTACAGTAATGAGTATTGAGTAAAAAGTATGTACGAGTAAAGTAATGAGTATTGAGTAATGAGTATGTACAAGTATAGTAAGGAGTATGGAGTAAGAAATATGTACGAGTAAAGTAATGAGCATCGAGTGATGAGTATGTATGAGTAAAGTAATGAGTATCGAGTAAGGAGTAAGTACGAGTAGAGTAAAGAGTATTGAGTAAAGCACGAACAAAGTAATGAGTAAGGTAACGAGTAAGTAATGAGTGAATAACTAACACGAACGGTTGACTAACGAATTGTATACCGTCGTAGGTATAGAATCTTGTGTATATATGTAAGTATTGCTGCTTATACTGTCTTAGTATTAGTATGTATGTATGCATGCATGAAAATAAACTCCATGTATTCAACCAAAGTAGTCGGCGTACCCCCGGTTAGCACGTGGGGTATGCGAATTTCATATTCAGCAATTTGCTAAGTCCCTAGGGGCACCGTTTTTATTTTTACAGGCACTTCGAAGCTGGCCACCGTTCGAGAGTGTAGGATGGGGTTGTTGTATAAGCATGGGTAGTTAAGTAATAGGAATTGTATTTGTATTGTAATGCGAACCTGTAAGTCCAAATTGTATCGGTAGTTTGAGGATTGTAGTAGACTCGGTATTGTATTGAATTGGAGTTTGTATTTGGATTATGATTTGAGTATGGAATGGAAAGTAATGTATTGTGTAGAGTACTCGGTGTATTCAAGTCATCAGACCGATAGTATGTAGTATTGTAACTGGCCTTGTTAGTCACGTGGGTGACTAACGGCATTGTACACCCGCCGTTGTGTATGTAATATCCGCTGTGAAGGTAAGTAATTGTAGGAAAATGACAGGATTAGCGGTAGGGGTGTTACAATATAAAAAAGATTTATTGTAAAAAAAATAGATCTCGTCCCAACAGACGGGGCGAGTTTGGACAACTAGTGTCTGCCACCATGGTTAGTCGTCTCCGGTCGTGTCTTCATCAGAGGCGAGCTGGGCTAGGACGCCTTTTCACCCAAGGCGAGCAGCATCAACTCGCCTTTGTCAGCGCGGTGAGCCAGCAAAGCTCGTGTCGACTGAGAAGGTGAGCTAGGCGACTTCGCCTTTCCAGCCAAGGTGAGCAGCAGCAACTCACCTTTGTCGGCGCGGTGAGCCACAGCATCTCGTGTTGACTGAGAAGGCGAGCTAGGCGACTTCGCCTTTCCTGCCAAGGCGAGCAGCAGCAACTCGCCTTTGTCTGCGTGGTGAGCCACATCATCTCGTGTCAACAGAGGAGGCGAGCAGTGGCAACTCGCCTTTGTCGGCGCGGTGAGCCAGCACAGGTTGTGTCTTCATCAGAGGCGAGCAGGCTTCGGGCGTGTCTAAGGAGGAGGCGACTCCATTGTTGGAGTTTCAAGCTTTTTTCCAAATTTTTTTTGTAGATCTAGGCTAATTTAATGTGTGTTTCTAAATTCTAACAACATATTTGAAATCACCACATCAAGATCTATAACTTGCAACAAAAAAATTGAAAAACTCACAATGATAATTTTTCCGGCGGTGGTCGGCGGTGGCTCCGGTGATCAGGAAGAGAGGATTCCGGTGAGGTAATTTGGAGGAGAGATGGTGCGTGCGTGAGAAATGAAGAAACCGAACACGTCCCGTTTATATATAACGTGCGTGTTTTGGAGCATTTTTTCAAAAAACGCTCGTTTTGACTCGTTTTCAACATATTAATGTCATTTCGTACTAAATATAGTAAAACATCAATAACTTAGCATAAAATCACAATTATAACGTCCAATCGCAATAAAAACGGGTTTAATGGCTTTTACAACAACGAGAGTGTTTTTTTACCCGGAATTGGCATTATCAACTACGTTTTCAGTACAACGTTTCTGAAACTGTGAGTTTGTGACAATGTCTGTAATTTAATCAAACGTAACGTAAAACGTTATTTACCAATGTCAAGTGTCAATTATAACGTTCGAACGCAATAAAAACGGCTTTAACGTCTTCTAATACAACGAGAGCTTTTTTTTTACGGTTCACGGTGATGAAATGATTTTTCAAAAAAAAAAAATTATGACGCGATGTCACTACATGTTTACAACATTAATATGATTTAAAAAAAAATTGTACTGCGGTGATTAGACAATTGGGTTGGGTTGATGTTATTTTAAATTGGTTGGATTAGGGTTATCCCGACCCGACCCTGGCAAATTGATTGTTTAATTGCTTTCACATGATGTAGACGTGTTGTGTTTCATAAATGCTAAGGCTTTCTAGCTTAGACTATTAATTTGGGGGAATTTGGATTTCACGTGTGCACACTATTAACAATCTATCTACACGAACACTCTTATAATGTGTGATATGTTGGTTGGTTGATTCATGGTTGAGTCATGAGGGTTACATGCTGTGACCATATTTAATTTTATGGGAAAAATACGTGTAACATTTTTTTTATTAGTGATGCGATTTCAGGCCATTATTTTGATTGATACCATAGCCATTAATTATTCTGATATATTTATTTACTTACTCATTAAACTTTGTGTTGCGGGATCAATATTATTTTCTTACGCACTAGAATACTTCTACTAGATATGTTTAACGGCATATATGTAAATTAGGCATCCACAATGGTGTGGATTCCACCCATAATGTTAAAAGAGAAAAAAGAAAATGATGTGTGGATGAGAGAGGATGTGAGAGAGGTTCTTAATTAAGACACTCTCTTTTTAGAGAACCTAGTAAGTAAGAGAGATTGTGTGAGGAGATAATAAAATAATATTTATTAGTGGGTGGAATCCACTTTCACCATTGTGGATGTCCTTAGTATTTCAGCCAAGGTAATTTTGTTTCATAAGATAAGATATAGCAATTAATAAAAAACGATACAATATTGAAAGAATATAAATTAAGTACTTGATTTCCTCGAAAAAATTGAAATCCAACTTTGTTATTTATTTTTATCGTTGGTAGAACTTTTTTTTTTCTTTTTAAATACTATACTGTTAAACCCAACCTAACCTCGTATATATAAAGCAAAGCCCCCCGTCTCTTGAGTTGACATCACAGTATCAGTATCACGCCCAAAAGAAGGAAAATTAAAAACAGCGACGGAGAGAGCGACAGAGCCGGGTTTGTACAATGGGTGATGTATGCGGGAACAAGAACGACGCAATCACAACCGGTGGAGTAATGTGTGAAGCCGGCGGCGGGAACAGTAACCAAGAAGAGCATAACCAGGAGAAATCAAAACCTAAATTGTATTTCCAGATGCCGTTGCACTACCCGAGATACACAAAGACGGATTACCAGTCCATGCCGGAGTGGCAGCTTGACCACCTCCTTGCACAGTACGGCCTCTTTGTTGACGGGAGTATAAACGATAAACGAAACTTCGCCATGGGTGCTTTTCTCTGGTCTTGTTGATATATATATATGCTGATTTCTTGAGCCAAGTTTGGCTTCGTGCGCGCGGTACAGGTTGACTAGCTAGCTGTACGATGATTGATGATCGTCTTTAATTACTACATATATGGATGTATAAGGGTTTTATCTTGTGTTGTCCTGTTTTTCTTTTTCTCCCCCCTTACCTTATTGATCGATGTAATCTAATCTAATGCCGATTTCTTGAGACTACTTCAAGTTAATTCGTCCCTTTGTCTCTCAATTCCGGTATACAATATTTTAAATCAGTCTACTTCGAAAGAAAAATAATAAAAAAAGCTCTTTTTCTGGAATATTCTTTCATTCCATCATCGTATATGTGTTCTTAAATTCTCAAATTCGCCATGGCTTTATCTATCCGCAGGACTAGTTTAACCAATATGCTCCACAGGTCCATTAAATTTTGAGTTTGAAGGACTATTTCTCACATTGTTTTGGTCTTAATTGGTTAATTTGTGAATCCTCACAAAGAAGCTTTTGACGAAGTAACTAGGTGCTCATAGCTCCACCGTATGACTTCCTTTGTCTTCTTAGGTCAGTTACCGTGAGTTGTAGTACTAGAATTATTGATGCCTGAGGTGATGTGGCAGATGGAGCTACTAGGATTATTAGCCCACAATACCGTTATGGCCGCTCCTAGGTGAAGATTCATCTAATGTAGACCTTTTGGGGTCTCCCATTCAGTAGCTTAGGCGGGAGGCATGCCTGGGTTTTTTAGACTTCGCGGTGTCACTTTCTTGTGATGAAAATATATTTAACATAATCTATCCCTGACTTATTATGGGCAACTGTGTTGCGAGGTTTTATGATTAATGTCACTATGGTTAACCAATGACGATAGAGTATTTCAGTTTTGGTGGGGCCAAGAGGTAAAAGTAACTCAATAAATAAGTGACACATGTCATCTTAATCTCAAAAAAGCAAAAAATTGCTGACCGAATATGCCATTTAATGAGGTCTTGGAACCTGATGAAAGATCGCACGAAGTATGGAGATCCCATTACTTGATGCAAAATATACATGGCAGGGAGGATCATCTTATAGTAGAATCGATCGGTGGTGGATGGTTTACACAATACGAAGACATTAACTTACACTCAGGGGAATGGTTGGTCTCAGACCCTAGACTTCTAGTATTGGAGGCTGGTAATATCAATTAGGGTCCAAAGCCCTTTAGGTCATTGGACGCTTGGTTAGAACATCCAAAGTTTAAGGACTTCGTCAGGGACGAATGGACCAAAATACAATTTTGATCCTCTCAGAATAAACTGAAGGCTCTCAAAGGCTCACTTAGAAGATGGAATAAGGACTTTTTGGGGACTTAGATGAAAAATTCAGGCAATACATTTGGAAGTTAGGAAGATGGATGCAAAAGGGGAAGAGGGGACCAGCACAAATGTGGAGGTAGTACACCGGGCTCGACTCCATGGGGTGTTGGAATCAGCAATCAGAGCGAGAGAACTCCACTGGAAATAGTTGTCTCGTGAGGTAGTTAAGAGTATTGATAAGGATACATCATTCTTTCCATAAAAGAGCAACGCTGGCCAAGAAACAGGAACATATTGTAAGACTGAAAGGTGGGGGACTGCTTCATTGAGGAACCAAAGGAAATACAGAAACATATCATGCAGTACTTTTCTGGACTATACTCCACTGAATCGAAGAATGTCATTTATCCCCCAATCATTAAGCACCCGAGGATTTTAGAGGAGGAAGTAGCAAGGCTAGAAGTATTACCATCACCGGCTGAAATCCGGAAAGCTGTGTGGGAATGTAACGGGTCCAGAGCACTAGGCTTCGACGGTTATAACCTGAAGTTTATCAAACAGATGTGGAGCATTCTTGGGGCGGATTTTGCCAAGGATGTACGAAAGTTTTTTGAGACAGACAAGATGGAGAAGGGTCTAAACATAACATGGTTAAGCTTAATCCCAAATAGAACAGAGGCGGTGGAATTAACGGACTACAGGCCTATCAGTATGGTGGGTTGTATTTATAAAATCATTGCAAAAGTTCCATCGAGGAGGCTAAATGAAGTTATGCCAAGGATTATTGGTGAAACCCAATCAGCGTTTGTTGGTGGAAGGAACATCTTAGAAGGTCCATTCATTGCTAATGAAGTCATTAGGTGGATGAAAAAGTCAAGGAAGAAAGGGGTGCTCATAAATATTGATTTTCAAAAGGCCTATGATTGTGTTTCTTGATGCTTTTTGGACAGGATGTTGAAGCAATTTGGTTTTGGAATCAGATGGAGGAAGTGGATAATAGAGTGTATTTCAACAGTCAAAATATCTATCTTGGTGGCTGGGTCCCCTACAAAACCATTCCAATCAAATTGAGGGTTGCGACAAGGCGACCCGTTGTCCCCATTGCTCTTCGTGATAGTGGCTGAGGCGCTGAGTTGGATGATTAGGAAAGCTACATCACTATAAAGTTTTAACGGGCTAAAATTCAATTGCCAAGGTATGGTCTTATCTCATCTTCAATTCACTGATGATACGTTGTTGTTTAGTCAAGTGAAACAGGAAGAGATTGTGGAACTGCATCATATTCTAGTAGCTTTTGCGGGGATTTCTGGGCTGAGCATAAAATCTGATAAAACATATGCATACTATATTAACACCACAAGAGAGGAAGAAAAATGGATCGGGCGTGCTTTCCACTGCAACGTTCGCCCACTGCCAACGATCTATTTGGGATGCCCAATAGGAGCTAATCCTTGGAGGATAGAGACATGGTCTTTAGTAATAAAGAAGGTAAAGAGCAAACTAGTAATGTGGAAAGCTTCTAGCTTATCAAAGGCAGGAAGAGTTGTAAAAGTATGGTCGATGCTGGAATCAATCCCCTCTTATTATGCGAGCCTCTTTGTAATTCCTACTCAAGTAAGGAAGAAACTGATTGCGCTTCAAAGGAAGTTATTCTAGGGTAAGACTAATGTAAAAGGGATTGTCACAGTAGCATGGAAAAGATTGGCGAAACCCAAATGCCACGGTGGTTTGGGATTCTTCGATATCAAGCAGAAAAATCCGAGTTTTCTAACAAAGTGATGGATATTTGCTCAGAGAAGGAACATTATCTGGAACAAAAATTGTCTGCTTGATCTATAGCGAAAATGGATTGAGCACTGGGAAATAACAGCAAGGTCACGGTCAATACATGGATTATGGACGACGGTATTATAGGCAACATCCAGAAATGCTGAAGCTCAAAGTATAATTAACAACCAGCTTATAATCAAACTTGGAGATGGTAGAGATGTTAGTTTCTGGGCGGACAAATGGATGAGAAATAGACCGTTAAAAGACAGATTTACACACCTGTTTGCATTGAGTAATCAGCAAGATGGAGTAGTGGCAGAAGTGGGGAAATGGAACCATAATACATGGCAGTGGAGCTTGCAATGGTGTCGGGGGCTATTCGGCTATGAGGAAAACATGGTCACCGATCTGATGGCCTTGCTCGAAGGAGTCCATCCAGTAGCAAACATCAGCGACAAGGTGGTTTGGGGAGTAGAAGAGAATAAATTCTCAACAAAAGAAATGTGTATGAGTTTGATACAAGGAAATAGCGAGGAGTTTTCAGCAATAGATTGCAAACTGTTGTGGAGCAAACTAGCAGAACCAAGGGTATAATTAATGTGTTGGTCCCTGCTGGTAGGTAAACTGGTAACTAGAGAAGAATTGTTCATTAGGGATGTCATTCCAATTAGACAAAGTTTGTGCCTGTGTTGTCACCGTTCCATAGAAACAACAGCGCACCTATTATTCTTTTGTGAGGAGGCGATCAAGGTATGGACAATGCTAATAGGCTGGTGGTGAGTTGAGTTTGTGTTCAAGGACAGCCCTATGGAGACTTTCCAAGAATGGATGGTGGTGTCTTTAGCTAGATAAGCTAGAAGAATATGGTGGTCTACCTTTTTCTATGGAGTATGGAGCATATCGAATGGTAGGAACAACCTTGTATTCTTTTAGGGAAAGTGTTGTAACTGAGAACATTGTACAACAAGCTAAACTAGGTGTATAGATATGGGTTAAGGGATGGTGGATAAACTGCCCTATCCCCTGCGAGAGGTTATCTAAGGGAGGACTTATTGTATCTGTAACTTGTAAAGGCACAACACTTGTACTCTTTTTCCTCTATAGGTTTTTGTCCCACTGGGTTTTATCTGTAGAGGTTTTAACGAGGCAAGTGTTGTAGGTGGTCAAAACCTCGCTTTGATGAACTTCCGTTTTTAAAAAATGCACTAATTATATATAAAAAAAAAGAGGCCTAAACATATGAGTCATTTTATAGAGTCGATCGGCTAATTATCAGGGCTCAGGATGCTGAGACTTCCCACTCTATCTTTTAGTGCAACCCAATTTAAGTCTTCCTTAATGTCTCTAATCCCAAAAGTTCTGAGAGTTATGGAGCTTGGAACGTTCATAGCTATTGCATTTGCTTTGCTACTACACATTACAGGTTGTCACTAAACATCTCTTCACCCATGTAAAATAGTTGCTTCTGTGGCTTATTTTGGACAACGAATTAAGTTTTGTCAAGGATCGATGTATGCCCCAATGCTCATGTGAAACTTCAATTTTTTAGGGAAATGCTAAATGCTCCCCTCCCTTGGATATCACGTGGATCATCACTTTTTTAGAATGTAACATATTTTCACACAATTATAATTCACTTGAAGTGTCTTTAAGGGATAATTGTGCGTTTCTAACTTTTTGCGACGTCATGTTTGCAAAAAAAAAAACTTTTTGTGACGTCAATTTATTCAAGTATTTATTCTTTTACAAAATAAAAATGTTTTTATTTATTTATTTTTGTCCAGTTTGTGATAAATAATGCCTTAAATTTTCAACGCATGATTTTGAACAATTTTTATCTTATCTTATTATATTCACAGTAGCTATTCTGTTCACCTCAGCATATCCGTGATTGTTTTGATTATGATTGTTTTATATGTTATAATATGTCATTGGGAAGAACGCGGGACTTGTGTGAGACTCATATAGAGACCATCTAAAAATACTGTAAATATACTATATATCAAATATATTACAAAAATGCCAACACATATTAAGAAATAAATCTTAGGAAAAAATCCCAATATATCTCTAAAAACTTTTATAATTCATAATATACCCAGATGCAAAACTCATTCTTCATATATGCGTAGAAAGTTTCGAAATTCACAATATACCTAGATCCATGAAATGATCTTGAATAATCACTATTTTACCCTTAGCATTAAAGATCATATTTCAAGTTCACAATATACTACCTTTATTCTGAGTCTTTTTATGAAATTCTAAAAAGATTAATACTTCAAACATATAAATAATACATAAAATATTTGAAAAAGTAATAAAATAAAACAACTACAACATATATAAAATGTGATGATTAAATATTTAAGAATTTTTAAGAATATATGTTTTAGTTATTTTTTAATTTATTACTTTTAAAAAAAATTGTAATTATTTATATTTTCATATTATTTTAATCTTTTTGTAAATTTCATAAAATGTCGTACTTGAAACATATGCAATGCCAATAATAAAATATTTATTATGAAATTTAAAACTTTTTTAGATATATAATAACAACTAACAAGTTTTTAAATATGGGTATAGTATAAATTATGGTAATAAACCAAACAAGACTACTTGATGATCTAGTGCAGCAGGTAGAACTTTTCCTCGATCGAATGATTTCACGTTTTAAAAAGCAATCTATTGGTCCCAAACAAAAATGCCAGTAACTCCAGATACAGCTAATCTATAGGGTCCATGAGGAGATATGTTTACAGAATAAGACAGAGAATCACCGCTATAATTTGATAACACACATAATTAGCCTCAAGCCAATTTTAAATATTTTCTTCTTGAATACACACCATGATTGTCGCCAATGTTCAAATAACACCCTTCCAAAAAACACATCTCTAACTCCTAAAGAAAAGTACACCTCTCCGCTTGAAATGATATTTTTTCTAAATCTCAAATAAATCATCAACAAGAATAATAAGCTGCTAGGGCTTGAATTCTTTGAACTCGTCGGCCATGCATTAATTCTTCAGCAAACTCAATTAACTCACACAAAAAATGCAAAACGACTAAAAGATCTTATAACTATCAATCAAACTAAACCAATCTTGTTGTGCGGTGCGGTGAGGGCGGAGGATAGTTCTGATTAACCTACAGCGATGATGACAAAAAAACTCAATGAATGAGATAGGTTAACACTAATGCTAGTAACATCAGCGCATACGCTATCCCTTGATCAATCGCCGCCCCTGCAATAGTAATAAAGAAACGTAATGAATGATAGGAAAACAGAATCAGAGGAGACAAATGTCACCATCGAATCGTTTGTAGTTAGGTAGCAGGTAGGATTTGACGAATATAAGTGAGACATGATGAATTCAACCAAACACAAGACAGCTACTCTCCGGGTCATTTCAGGTTAATTCGGTGAAACGAGGTTTTTCAAATTTCTAACGTGATCAGGATTACCTACCCCGGGCCCTGCAAATTAACTTTCAAACGCCAGGAATACAGTAAACGTCAACATCTTCGGATTAGGTGTGACGAGAAACAACAATGTGTCATCCGAACCACCGGAACCGAATAAAGATTCAATTATTCAGAAATAACGGTTTAAACAGAAACCGAAGTTAAAGGTGAAAAAACGGCGAACAGAGATTGGATTAATCAATCGAGATCTATCAATGTAGGAGCATATTAGTCGATTCAATCATCCCATCCCAGGCGTGAGTATCCATTCAATACACACAATTTTCATTTCTTCCCTATCCAGCTATTATTAAATCATACTAGTCTAGTTATTAACAAAAAGAACTTTCACCACTTTCAAATGAAGCAAATAAAGAATTACTATCATCATCACCATCAACAGAAACAGATCTACACTCATTAAAGGAGATCAAATCGGAAAAAACTACAGATCTTATATAATCATGAGATAAGGCATTAGATAGAATTGAACTCACCGTCACTGGTGGGGGCTGGAGCAGGAGACGATGATTGAGCCTGAGCCATGGCGGCATAAACGAGTGAGAGAACCACCAAGACGAGAAAATACGCTGTTCCACCGCCGGAGTCCATTCCTCTTGTTTGCTCCGGCTCAGAATGCGAATAATCCCTTCGAATGTTTTGTAGATCCAATGCTCTGCTCCCTCCTCCTTCACAGTCGTCTCTCTCCCTCTCCCTCTCTCTCTCGTTTCTGATGTTCTTACTGCCTCGTGAAAGGAAAAAAAAAATGAGAGAGAGAGAAAGAGAGAAGGGATGGATAGGGATTAGAAAGGAATGAAGGGGATGGAATTTTCAAAGGTGAAGAAGCGCCCAGAGAGAGAAATGAAGGTATCCCGTGTGTGTCTTTTTCCTTTCTTTTTATTTCGGTATATACACTTGAATGATCCCATCCAAACCCAAAAAACCAAACAAAATCAATCTGATCTTGAAATTTTATTGAATATAATTTTAAAATAATCCAAACCCTAAAAAAATTAAATTGAACCACAAAATAGGTCTAATAAAAAGTCAATTCGATTAAAGTTACTCAAACTACAATTACCTCAAAATGAAGTGTTCCGGATCTGATCTAATAGGTATATAATCATAAAATAACTTGATTTATTAATTGAACGGAACTTTATTCAAACCAAGATTATTTAGAAGTATCATAAACCCGTAAATAATCAAATAACCGAATTCACTCAACTGAATTAAATATTAAACAATCACTAACCTGAATCAAACCCATCTAAACCAAACTGGAACCCAATTGTTAGATCTAATCATACCCATATATAAAGGTTACTTAAAAAACAACACTACAAACAAAAAGAAAATAACGTCTCTTGAGCTGACAGTGAGGGAGATTCGTGGTGGGTCCAACTTAAGACGACGACAACGGCATTATGCTAAACCACTTCCCATGTGAGTCAGTGAGTGTGCGGCATGAAGAGGAACGTGACTGGTAACCCAGACGGGTCAGCCGACCGCCATTGTGATTGGTTAGCTGCTGATTTTACATAGGGTGTTCCTCGGCTGCGAACAAACAAGGGAATTTGTTTGAAACAAAATGAAATCAGGAAAATGAATGGAAACCAATGAAAAAGAATTTTCTTTGATTTTTTCAATTGTTTGTTTGAGTTGGGAAAATGAAATAAATAACCGGTCAATGGTCAACGGTTGTCGGCTGCCGGTCAACAGTTATTAATTGCCGCTCAATATTCACCGATCACCGGTCAATAATCATTAGTTATCGGTCAATTGTCATATGTCGCCAGTCAACGTATACTAAGGAAAGAGAATCTCATTCCCTAATAGGGGTGGGAATCAAGATAGAGGATTTTGGGGTAACCTCATATAAACAGTATGAAAGGGAATCAGATCCCTAACTACCCCAAAACAAACACCCCCTCAAATAAAGAGATTGATCTCCAAATCAGTGTTGAACAGGCTCATAATGTTAGATATTAGGTTGATAGTAGATGAAATAAACCGATAGAGTAGTATAGTGTTTGAATTAATGCTAAATCTGTTGAGTTACTTTTGTGAAGTAAATTGATTATGTCTTCCAGTTTCTTATTCACAAAGATATTCACGGAAGTCAGTAGCGGATCCAGAAATTGTGTTAGGGGGGTAAAAAAAAAATTTGACACTAACATTTTTTAAAACATTATATTATTTTGTATTTTTCAAAATTGTATAAGAGCGTTTTACAAATTTTTAAAAAATTTCAGGGGGCTAGAGCCCCCCTCCTGCATCCGCCCTTGACGGAAATTGAAGATGCATTAATGGGAGCATTTATGCGGTGTAAATTAATGACATCTGAAACATTTGGTTTCTAATATTATGAGGAGAGTTACGAGAAACTTAAATCCTTGAAGAAAGAAGTTAAGACTTCTGGCTTTCTGATACCCGAGTGCTAGTTGTTCCTAGGTGTTAATGGATAGTATTAATGAGGTTGTAACTTGTGAGTCATTATGTGGTTGTTGTTACTGGGTTAATGTGGGAATAAGTGAAGGGTTTAGATCTATCGTTATAAATAGATCTAATAACCTGTAACTTAGGATCATCTCAATTTGTGGGGATCACATCCAAAAAGTCAAGGGTGGTTCTATAAGAACTCAAAGGGACTCGGGTAAAAACAGCAAGGGAAACACGGGTTGATTGGGTAATCCTCATGTAAACTTGTAATCTCCATCCTCTTAATAAAAGTTGCTCTATCTCCTCTCGTGAACGTAGGTCATGTTTGGATTGAACCACGTATATCCTTGTATCACTATTTTATCATTAGATTGTTTTATGTTTTTTCTTCTTCGGCAACTATGTCGATCCCACCACGATCTTGGGGAAATGGGCCCGAAATTCTAACATATAGAACAAAAATTATAAAAAATTATTAGAGAAGTTATACTCTTGGCAAAAAAAATTACGGAAATTAGTATTTATTCTAGCATAAATAACCTAGGTTGCTCATTTATAGAATTTGATTACTATATGATGATATTGTTTGTGGACTTCAAAAACTGAATTTTATAAGTTAACAATTCTTTTTATTTAACTATTTGTTGAACTTAAGTGTTGGAAGTAGTTAAATTACAAAAGTTTCACCAAATTGCTACACTTAGTTTGTCTAGTTGTATATAGGGTTTGGTTAACGGATTTTGTTAATTGGTTCCTCAATTTTTTAAATTCAATTTCAATAATATTCCACTATTAACCGAATTAGGTTAAGTGTTAAATTTGATTTTCTTAAAATCAAATTTCATCAGTGTTATGTTTAGATCGGTTAATCTTTAATTTGGTTCAGTTTCTCAATTAACATTCTAACTCTATATATTTCTATTGATGAGACATATACTATTGATATTATAATTCTAAATTGATCCCCTCATAAACCATGAGTGATAAATCAAACCAATGCAACAATAAATACAATTAAAAAAAAGTAAACTTTCCAATAATTACATCAATGGTTATAGAATGTGTAAATTTATATTTGGGGTTCTTTTATTTTATATAATTTGTAAACAATGTTAAGTGAGTGCTTAACTGATCTAAAAAACTACAAAACATCTACCGAATGTGTTGTGCCCTTGTTTTTTTATTTTGTTTCTGATTCACAAAGGGAGTTTAATGACATTCCAATCTTATATTAGTAAGCTTATGTCATTTCAGGATGAGTTTACACATTCTAAGGAAGGAAGGATAAGAATGTCCTTTTTCGTTTTGTTAATAATTATTGAGTTAGGAAAATGAATTTCCTAATTCCCTCCTTCCTCGTTTTTATTTTATGTTCATTCTTTCCCTCCCGATCCACTCTTCTCTGGTAACTTCCTCCTTGGCTTCTTCATTTCTTCTTCCTTCCCTCAATGTCTAATTGCTGGGAAGATTTGCTCATGGAATCATGTGTGTCAGTCCGTCACCAGTCGAGTTTGTAATTGTGAGATTGTGGTTCCGTTCTTAGTTGTGTTCCTCCCTCCTCTTTCTGATTTTGGTTTTGAATTCTGATATATTCAGTTCGTTTGTACGTTAAATTTGAGTGAGGATTCGAGGAGTCTGCTAAGTGGAGTTTGTAGATCTGTGCGATGCTTTGGAGGTGAGGTAGGTGGTAGATGGATTCGTTTATGTGTGTGTGTGTTCACCCATGGGGGTTTCTGCTTTTGTTTATGCTTCTAATTGTGTTGCTTGTTTCTCCGCATTCGTTGTATTTCTGACTTCGATTTGAATTACGATTTTGTTCTGTCAAAACCCTATAGGAAGTGTTTCAAATTGTGTATTTTGATATGAAGTATTGATGCTATAATAACGGGTTATTTGGCTGTGAAATTTCCTTCTGTTTGTCTCTGAATTTCTGGAATTTCGCAGAATCCGGACGGGGGCCTCAGATGTGTGTATAATAGACCTGTCAAACAGGTTATCCGTTTGGGTTTTGGGTCATCTCTATTCGGGTCAATATCCATTTGGGTCATTTCAGGTCATTCGGGTTCGGGTCAAATCGGGTTCGGTTTGTAACAGTGTTAGGTAAAACCGGATTTTGATTATTGCGGGTCATGGTTAATATTTTTTGAAAAAAATATTAAATAAATGTATACCTAATTTCTATAAAAAATATACTACAACACAAAAAGTCAATACAATAAATATTCTGAATTTTATTCGAATATAATAAGGGTAAATCAATTTGCACACGTTATTATAGCATCAATTTCCTGCATGTGTAGTATATTGGTGAGAAGAGCATCCATATCGAATAGCACGGAGGATCCAAGAAGAAAGTTACCGAACAGAGACATAAGTAGGTGAAGGAGTCAATCCAAAAATTTCCTGCATGTTGCGTTTCCCTGCCACCGTAGGGAGAACCACCAACTTGCCATAATTTTCTTGACCGCTTTCGTTCTGTTCACCACCAAACAAGCTGGTCTAAACTGAAGAAGATGTTGCGCAGTTCCGCCACATGCAACACCAAAGTCCCGATCGAACTGCATCAAGTCAATGGGTGCCGGATCATCTTCTTCCAAGCATGCATCGGCATTAGACATCAAAATCAGTCAACCTTAAACAAAGAAATGAGAAGAAGAGAGAAAGGACAAAGAAAAGGAAAAAAATAGGACTAATAGAAAACTAATAGAGCAAGCCAAGAAAGCGAAAAGAAATTGAAATCCATCGGAAAAAGGGACTTATCTGATTTAAAGAGCAAGAGATTTATGAGAGAATGAGAATGATAATGGCAAGAGTAATTAGGTGTAAATGCAAAAGGGCAAAAAGCAAAAAAGGTAAAGCTCTGTCGAAGGGAGAAAGAAAAGAGAGCCTGATAACAAAGGGGTTGAAAGGGGTTTTGTTTTGAATATGGCACTGTTGCACATATAGAAGTCAAATATGTGTCATGTTGTAGTATGTGAATGGATGTTCGGATGTTGAAGTTTGTGCATTATCCATATCGTTTTAAAATAAAGTGATACTAATACAACCTCAGATAACGAGAAAGTCACTTATGAGAAGAATTTAGCCAATAGTATATCCTCATGTTACGAAGATAGAACATGGAAAGGAATTAAGAATGTGAAGACTGAAGACTAGCTTGAAATGTTTTAAGTTGTTGCACAATATTGACAAAGGGACTAGGTTGAAGGGATACGTGAGATCTGCTAATTCCTTCTTCCATTCCAGTGACGACGTAGAATTAAAATGTCAAAATGAAGCTTTGTTCATTCACGTATCAAATTAATGAAACTGTTGATTCAAAAGGGTTGAGCTATATTAGCACATTGTTTCAACATACACTGAACTGCTCAAACCAGTACTGTAATAAATTTAGGAGATGCACCGAACTGCTCAGACCAATAGTGTGATAATTTTAAGTAATGCTACCAAAAAAGAGAATATTAATGAAGAGGTGAGAATGAGGTGGATGGGTTAATGTGAAATGAAAACACATCTTTAGAGTTTGGGAATTTTCACCAAATACCCCTGAGGTTTGGCCGATTTTCACAAAATACCCCTGCCTTTTCAGAATTAATATGATATACCCTCGAGGTTTTATTTTTAATACGAGATGCCCTTCCGTCTATTTTTCCACTTGACGTCCGTTAACATTTACTGTTTCTGCCCGTTTTACCCTTACCCATAGTTTTTACGTGATACCCCTGCGTTTTTATAACGGCTAGTTTTACAAAATACCCCTGTAATATTGTAACGACTAGTTTCACCAGATACCCCTGAAACCACAATTTTTTACCAGATGCCCCTGTATTTGATAACAACTAGTTTTTGGCCTATAAATTCAGAAAAGCACAACACATCCGTTGGCATTTCATTCAGAATAAGCCCACTTAGCTTCTCTGCAAAGCACAAAAAATGCTCGCCAATTTATGTCTGATCTTTGAAGAAACATCAGAGTTTTTTTTGTTGGACAATATCAACTGTTTTGTGTTGAGTAATAACCTTATGCAGAGAGCTACAAATTCTACTGCTCATATACTTTTCTGTTCTTCTTCATTTTTTTATTTAACTATTCTAATTCGATCAGTTTCACTGATGTACACAGAGTGGTCCCAGATTGTCTTTCGCCATGCACGACACTGCTTCCAACCACTTGCAAGCTTGACTCTAAGAACCAGCTTGTTTTCGGTACTGAGGATTACTGGGGTACTCCAAATTTGACTGCAAACATGGAATTCGTCAGAGCCATTTCACAAACTGGCATGTCCCTGTTGACTGTTGAACACAGATCCCGCACTCTAACTGGTGATTGAGTTTGCATGGTTTTCTGAAATGGTATATATTTCCACTCCGCAACTGAAGGCTATAGTAAATTATGACCTTAATCTGTGCTTCACATATTACTAATTGATGGTAAACGCTTCTTCTTCATATATGATATGATGGTGATGTTATTTCAAAAGTGTCGTTTCTTTCTTATCTGTAAAATATACACAAAAACATTCTCAAACGAGAATGTGACACGGTTGTTTCACATGTGTGTTTGTATTATCAAGATCTATGCTTTACTCTGACCAATGAAGTCCAAACCTACAATTATCTGATGTAGAGCCTGTCCGATATTTGTGAGGGAGACATGTTGTGAATCTGAATGAAATGTCAACGAAAGTGTTGTGTTTTTTCTGAATTTATAGGCCAAAAACTAGTCGTTATCAAATACAGGGGCATCTGGTAAACAAGTGTGGTTTCAGGGATATCTGGTGAAACTAGCCGTTATAATATTGCAGGGGTATTTCGTAAAACTAGCCGTTATAAAAAACGCAGGGGTATCACGTAAAAACTATGGGTAAGGGTAAAACGGTCAGAAACAGTAAATGTTAACGGACGTCAAGTGGAAAAATAGACGGAAGGGCATCTCGTATTAAAAATAAAACCTCGAGGGTATATCATATTAATTCTGAAAAGGTAGGGGTATTTTGTTAAAATCAGCCAAACCTCAGGGGTATTTGGTGAAAATTCCCTTAGAGTTTTTATCAAGATGTATTACTCCTATCCGAAGTATTTTCCGCAACGAATGAGAATTCGGACTCTTGAATCACTTCTTTCGGTTTGCCAACTTTTTTATAATTAGAGGCAATTGCCAATATTGATTTGCCAAATTGTATATTCTTAAGAGTTTTAATATGAAAAGGCAATTTCTCATTCTCATTATGCATAAGCTCCGCACTTTGTTTGCCTTATATTTTGTCACCTGAAATACCTTCCACTCTTTAAGCAGATGTAGGCGCTATCATATTGCCTTGCATCTCCTTTTTCCTTCTTCGGCATGGCTAATGTCAATGAAACAAGAGATATTCACAGTCAACCCGTCAGTTAACCACAATCACATGACAGATGACTTTGGCCCGGTTTTACCAAATAACATATAAATCCTCTTTTAAATCAGAAGTTAACAAAAAATATGGAAAACTTCGGGTAGCAATATCACTGTGAATATATATATGAACTGAACCACCTGTAAACGGCCTATAAGCTTAACAATGGTAGTCTTAAGCCAAATTTGGTATTAACTATATTACAATATTATGTAATGTTCGTTGTCATTATTAGAAAAGCCATGCAACAAGATTAGACGTAAAAAAGATGTACCGTTCTTACATTACTTCGAATTATAAAAAACATTATCTAATTGATCGATTAACAAGGGTTCCTTTAAATAAACTAACCGAGTTACATTACAGAGTCGGTTAACCATATTCTCAGTTCGTTTACTTAGGTTGACTAATTCTGATGATTGACGTGGTCAATTAAAAACAATATTGTTACCCGCTCGAATCAACATGAGCATTGGAACACAGGCAGGTAAATCGCTGCCGCCTGCCAGAACCAAAAGCAGAGATGGAAGAGATTGTTGGTATAAATATCGAAGTTGGTATATTGGAAGCATTCAACCCGGTTGGGTGGTGAAGTCCTGCTCTACGACTGAATACCTATCTTTCTGCACAGGATTCTATTAATAAAAAGAACTGGAATTTTATACTCGTGTAACGTTCACTGACGGGAAAATTTGTGTTTCCGCAACAGCAAGAGTCGGTCTCACTGGTCACAGAAGAAAATAATACAGCCTTGTCCACTGCGGCTGAACGGTTCACGGTCACGGATTAACGATGTTTTTGTTGAGGACGTACTTCACTGCTTCGTAGAATGAAACAACTATCCCCACTGACGGCCCTGCACGAGCAACTCGAGGGCCAACTCCTGTGAACAAGCCTTTCATCCCTCCATCTCTGTTTATTGAGGAGAAAATGTTATGATGCAAGCGTAATATGATTGGATAATATATCATATTGCAAAAACCGTTAACACCATAAAAGATCAAAAAAGATGCTTCAAAAGCTGATCTCATGTCCTATTATTTCTTTGCACAGATTTAAAAAAACCAGAAAGGAGCAAGATAAATAGTATGTATTATTACCTCCAAATCTGCACAAGCGTTTGTTTGGTGGTCATCCTTAGCGCCTTCTGTGGATCTTTCTGATATTGTGAACAGAGAAAAAGACCCAAAAAATCAGCCACTGATCTCTCATTGTTCAATCAGATCCATTATATGACATCCAAAGTCAATAGCATAACATACCCAAAACAACTAGACCCATTTCAGGAAAACTATACCTCTATTTGCCTCCTTGTCCTTGCCACATCTAACGGACAGGTAGTAACAGCAGCTACACTTCCAGCAATAAATGCAGCAGAAAAGTTGGCACCAAGAACGGAAGCTACATTTGGATCATCACCCAAGGAAGCACTAAGGTTTCTCCTAATCTGTTAAGATTATGTGCACGTCAGTTTTTGCCTGATTTCCACCTACAAACTTAAAAAACAGGAAAACATAACTGAGGGAAAAACGCTCTTACAGGCTCCATGGTTGCCCAACAGATAGCAGAAAAGGGAACATCACGAGCAAGTTGAGCTCCTAGACCTGTCCATAAAATCCGGTAGCTTTGGACTGCCATTAAAAGTCACAGCTTCAGAATACTAAATAGCTTGATAAAATGAATGGGGACGAGAAGACATCGCCAAATAACAGGCATCTAATTACCCAGTAAGAGCTTACATTTGCTGTGGAAAGAGTTTGTGGTCTCAACACTTCTTATAACGCCTAGAAGAGTCCTCCAGACACCAGGAGGCTTCATACCAGTCTCCTTAAATGCCTAGAATTATATAAAAACAATGTCAGCTAACCCTGGAAATAGCAAACTTTAAAACGAAGAGTATGGATAAGACAGACAGATCAATAGAAAAACCACCTGCATGCGCGTTTTTGCAAGTTCGATAGGGTAGCAAGTGGTGCAAGCCAAAGAACGAGCCAAGGAGCCAGCTACTAAAGGCACCATTGGAGCCATGCTTGGAGCATTCGCATCACAAAATTTTGTCATATGGTCCCGGAATAAATCATAGAAAGGTAGATAAATACCAACCTGAATAATAAGTTGCATTAGCTACCAAGAGGTGAACACTGACCTTATTTTTTAAATTTATTTAATTTTTTTGAAAAAAAAAAAACACTGACGTTAGTAGGGGTGGCAATTTTTACCCAACCCGATAACCCGATCCATACCCAACCCGAAAATAGCGGGTTTGGGTCACGATTATTGACCCATTTAATTATTGGGTCGGGTATGGGTTGTCTATTAAATTTGTGGGTTGGGTATGGGTTTAAAGTCCTAACCCGTAGTCAACCCGACCCGTTTATTTTATTTTATTAAAAATAATAACAAATAAATAATTAGATAAAAATATAAATATATTACTAAGTAAGTGCTAACCTACTATTAGTATAATACAGATTATGTAGTATCTTTTTATGAGAGGTTGTTTATTTGATAATACTACTTTTTTGTATTTCTTTATAAAGCAAAAACAAGAGTATTCGTTATGTGGATTGTCAAAAGACAGTGTGCTGCTCTCTCCTCCATAGTTCCCACTGTGGTCCTATATCTTCTGTACTCTGAAGATTTTTGTCTATGTTTTGATTCTATATTCTGAAGGAGAAAATACAGTTATATTTGGCCCAGACGCGTACACATCACCTTCTTCTGTTAAGTGCCACTAAGCACGACATGTATGTAGAAAAAGAAAAAAGACGGAGGATAATGAAAACTTTGGAATATCTACCATATTGAATGTATGATTTCATTCATTTGTAACTCCGTTTGAGCAATCATATAAAAAATTTAATTTCAGGTCTTTTAAATTTTGCATAGCCTAATTATGTTGGGTTAAACGGGTCGGGTATGGGTTTAATCATTTTATATGGGTTGATAATTTGTAACCCGAATATTATTGGGTCGGGTATGGGTCAATACAATTTTAATCGGGTCGGGTATGGGTGAGCTTCAACCCGACCCGTTAACCCGAATTGCCACCCCTAGACGTTAGTAATGAAACATATAGTACAAATTCTTCATATATCAACTCACCATTGGAATAGCCACCGCTAGACCAGCATTTGTACCCCTCCACAACCTTGAAACCCCTTCCTGGTAACACAAGGAAATAAATCCCCTAGTATTAGTGGAATGGCCAGAACACAGACTACCATCAGTTAGCAGATGTATACTGTAGTTTGGAAACACATTTGACAATTTGAATTCCCTTAAGCAGATTTAAACCACTTGTACCTGTCGAACAATCTTAAACAGAACATCTAAAGTTCCTTTGTACTGAAAACAATCAGGCGGACAGATTGACACTGTTCCCTGGATGCCAGCACGAGAACACGTAGGTGAGCACCTCAAGTCCGCAAACATCTGAATGACCATATCCACACACAGTATACAATTAGGCCCAACAAGGAATGAAATTTTAAACAAAAACTAATCAACAAGAAGTTGCAACGTTAAGTCCAGGATGTGCAGGATATTTGTGGCAACAAGCTGGAAATTAGAATATCATCAGCATCGGCTCAGATGGAAAAGAGATTTATTGGTCGAAACACCAAGGCCTCCTAAGGCAATTCAAGGTAAAGCCTATGGTAATATCAGGGAGGATTAACTACTCTAGTAACCTCATCCACATCTATATCTAAACAATGGTTATTACCACTCAGCTTGGTGAAATGCTATGTGAACGGGGTATACGTAACAGATAAAATCAGAAGATAATGCGGTCCTCAGATTTATTTTGATCTAATTACCATGCAGATTAAATACTTTATGGAGATATTAAACTTGCCAGGGAAGCAACAGTTTTGAATATCTTTCCACATTCAGCCTCTACTTATCAAGTCTATTAAAAACAGAGCCCTGCTACCAACTCTAGTACATGAGAAAGCATAAGCACAGTTACAGAAATTATAATATATCAGATAAACAACAGCCATTACCATTGTTGGCCCAGAAAAAGCCATACTTCTAGTTACATGGACTAGTGGATGCGAGTACTGAACACCAGCTGCCTGCGCTTGCAACCTAGTCTGACAAACATAAGCAGAGTACTCAGGAGAACGTGAATTTTCCAATGTTCAAACTACATATAATATGGAAACTCTGATCAATGAAAGTTAACTGGTAAAACAATGCATAGTTAAGAGACAAATAACCAAGGCAGTCAATACAAAGAAGCAGATTACATTATTTCTGAGTGATCAGCAAAGAAACTATAACGAGTCAGCCAAAGTAAGTAATTTATGCAGATGGAAACAAGAAGACTGATGATATCAGATTCTTCAACACCAACGGCAAAGATATTAGAATGACTATAAGCCAAATTACAAAACAAAATGATAGGTAAAGGCATGCAATCCAAGGGATAACAAATTTACCAACTCCCTATGCTTGAATACAAGAACAAGGAGAACTAGTAACATGGAAACTAGTTAACTTAGAGCATCCAACTAACTCGCAGAACTATTAGCCCCTGCCAGTTTACAGACTCAAAAACTATAAACCCAAAAGCTTACCTTGGCAACATCTAGAGGATTTACAAGAACAGCCGAAAGAAAAGCCGCCCCAGCAGCCGAGAGAGCCTTTGCCGCAAAAGGCCCTTCCATTGAACAGCTTGAAGGCTGAGACTGAGATTGTGACTGTAACTGCGATTGAGACATCTGAATCCTCTCAGCGAAAATCTCTTCCGATGAGGAGGGCAACGCAAATACGGCTTCATCAACCTGATCGCTTGTTGAAGGTTCCCTACTGAACAATTGGTGTTCGATGCGATCTGGTTCCGCCATACCTATTGCACCTTTTGTTTATCTGTACGAAAAATCAGACACATAACATTCGTTATTCTTCCAATTAAAACTAGAACTATGAGATGTAAAAGCCATTTTTAATTTTTGTGTCAATGTTCCCCGAGATACCTACAAAATGTACCAATCGATGAAAGATTTTATGAAGAGTTTAGCAATTTTGTGTCTTCGTTTTTTGTTTTCCAGGTTTAATGTGAGAATATGAACGTAAAAGACACAGCTTTCCAATGATACGGAAAACAGAAAGGGAATTAATCAACTTAAACCATGACTGAAACAGAAGAAAAGGAATCAAACCTTTCCCGGGAAGAGTATCTACGAGCAAGGAAGAGCGGCGGGGGAGAACAGGCAATTGGAAAACGTAGAAAAACGACTTCAAAAAAAGATAGCAGCAATAAGAGGGAGGAAGAGAAGAATCGGTACGAGAAAGAGAAGTTACCGGAAAATGGAGTAAGAGCGTGCGAAAAACCCTCGAGACCTCAGGCGCAGGGAGGGAAGAGGGAACTTGGTAGGGCAGAGCAGGGGGGAAACTCCGAACTCCACTGCGCTAATATTCCATATATTTGAGACTGGGTGGTAAGTAGTACAGTATTTAAATTTTTTCTACACGAATATTGGAAAAGTACGTTATTCTAGAAAGCTTCTGAAATATGTTAATAGAGAGTTTCGTAAAAAAAAAAAAAAAAAACCAAAACAGGGGGAACCGGATTCCTATCTTCCTTTCTTTTTTTCTTTTTTGGGAAAATTCACAAGATACCATGTTTAAGTTTCTAATTCACAAAATACCACTGTTTTTTTCATAATTTAGTTTTAAACATGTTTAAACGTTGTCCAAAATTGATGAAACTTTACATGGACGACGCTAAAGTGTTATATTTTGGTCCAATATCGAATTTGAAGTTTTTTAAGCTCATATGTGACATGTGGGACCCAATGAAAATGTCATATGTTCATTGGGTCCCACATGTCACATATGAGCTTAAAAACATCAAATTTGATATTGGATCAAAATATAACACTTTAGCATCATACATGTAAAGTTTCATCAATTTTGGACAACGTTTAAGCATGTTTAAAGCTGAATTACGAAAAAAACAGTGGTATTTTATGAATTAGAAACTTAAACAATGGTATCTTGTGAATTTTCCCTTCTTTTTTTTGATCGAAAAACGGGGGCAGACTAGCCCTCTTCTCTTATTGAGAACATAAAGGATTTGTCCTCTGATAACTGGTTTACAACACAATTAGGGGGAACATTAATATAGTTGTATCCAATAGGAGAGGCTAAACTAGACTTTGCTAAGAGATCGGTAACCCTATTATATGTGCGATTTATATGAGAGAATTTAATATTCCTCACAGCCATGAAGTTGGAGATGGATTCCTCAATCAACGGCTTCAATACATGGAGGTTCAGGCAATGATCCACCAGCTTGACCAACTAGGCTGAATCAGACAAGATCTTCACATTGTTCATGTCTCTATCCTTCACAAGTCTGCTGGCATACGAGTAATAACGTGTTTACTGATATATTCTTAAATGCGAAACAATTTCCCACGGTGACAACAAGAGATATATCTATCCTTCCCAAACCAATATAAAATACATTCACAGTGAGCATTCTAAGTACCTCAATCCTATACACGTTTCTAAGTTCGTATCAAAATGCAACAGTGCATATTTAAACAACTGTAATTAAACTACCCAGCGCGTCCCTCTCTTTGCCGACACCGGAAGCTGCATACCTGCAAAAATGGTTGTTTGTGGTATGGAATCAGCCCCTGCTGAGTATGTTACTACATGACTGTCATGCCCCCTCGGACCCTCAGTTAATTGGTCGAGAGCATGCAATTCATTTTCATGCAAGTAGATTAATGTTAAAACTGTAAAGCAACAATATATATTGCAGTAAACTCAAACAACAAACAAGCCCCCGGCTTCACACATCGCATCGATATAGACCACTGAAAGCGTTACAACGCTTATATGAGTACAGAGACTCCATTCCAACAAACACTTAATAGTTCATAATTGAGTACGGTGACTCACTCGACCAAACAATCCACCATAATCTACACATGAGTACAACGACTCGACTCAACCAATACACAACACACAATATGAGCACAATGGCTCGTTCAAACAAATCCACCAACATACCACACATAATTATAAAGCATAACCACTGAGCAACAAGGCGAAACAACGAGAATTATAAACGAGTATAATTTCCCGTCTTTGGCATACAAGCCCAAATAATGTTCGCCTAATGTGCGAGTTAATATAGTCGTTCGTAATTGTTCAGTCATGCCTAATGACAACGTCTCGTTAGAACGATGTGTCTCTAAGTTACCCATCTCTTATGGTGGGTCACCCACGGCAATAGCCACTCCAGCGGTAGAGTCTCCGTCCTACGAACAATTTGTAGTTCGTTGGAAATTTATCCAGATACTTACGGTTACCACACGGTATCCTAGTATCGTTAATGGATCACAGTTCACAGCAAGAGCCACATCCTCTTGATAAACTTATCTATACCATCGCATCGCTTTACTATTTTTTTTCTAACACAGCAGGCTAAGGTCGTAGTCCAATCCTGAGTATATCGACTCGGGATCCAGTGCTAGATACGAGCGGCGTTAAAGAGGCCAATGCTCCGTATATAAGTCTCAGATATTTTATATATCTTATTATCCTAATGCTACAACGTTTTACTTACGTTCCTTATATTACACATATAAGATAGCATCATTGCCGCTAGTTCGTTTTATAATATGTTCATATATACGAACGGTACTGTTATCGCACAACAGTAATAATAAAGCAGCATTAATACGCAACTCAAGCATATTAATTCACACAAGCAGACATTCAATCTTATCATAGATTTTCACACAATGTCTGAACTGAGGAAATCCTCAGAGACAATCAAGCCACATAAATAACATACCGTTCACCCTGGAAGTATTACGGTGGAGTATGATTCAGCTAGATCTGATGCTCCTCGCGTCGTCTCTAACAGTCTAACAATACATAACGCTACTGATTAGATTCCCGTATATCAACTTAATTCTACGGTACCCCGTACCGTCGCTATTACCTCCCGGTTAATCCCCCGTTATTAACTGTCAACGTTTTGTCGGGTTTTCGGCTTAACTCGGAATTTGGAAAAAAAAACGTTATATTACATGCGTAGTCTTGTCTTGTACATTAACTTACCTAATGTTGAATTTGTTATCGCATGTAACTTAACATACCCTTGTATGTCGTATAGTTTGTTTCTATATTGTATGCTTGATTCTTTATCATGATTTATACATCTCACCTTAGTATTTATTTTTCTAAGGTTTGTTTTTTTTTCCTAAGTTCAATGTGGTATAATTCATATGTAAACAATACTTTCAATTATATAAATCCTTATTATCACATGTATACTCCTAACATTAGGATTCCATATCCAATGTTTGTAATTCTTTTTCCTTTCACCTTTCATCATTTTAAATTATGATAATACATGGTTATCAAACCATACTATATTTTTCCACCATAGCATTTATTTATTTATATACATGTATTGTGGAACTATTTATTATATGGTAAATCTTAATATGTATATTCATTCTTTTTAATGAATACCTCTCATATTATAAATGTTATAATTCCTATAACATTAAAACCATATTATAAATTCCATTTAAAATGTTAATATTTCCGAACAGCACCTTTGTTCTTAAATATTCACAAAATCCACCACATAATTAATATAATGTTACATTATAGTTATATAACATATATTATGACATTTATGTCATTAAAACAATTATAACATATAGTTGTAAATTGCTTAAAAATACCAAACAGCCCCTTATATTTTCGGCTTTCACTATAAACCACTAAACTTCTATAAATCACAAATCAACCTCAATTATATTTCATTGTTACACTTATAACATATACCCTATATTATATTCTTTAAACCTTGATATAATTATAACCTATAGTTTTTAAAGGCTATAATTTTCGAACAGCCCCTAGGACTGTTTTAATTAAATTCCCACCACCAAACTTTGTATATATTCCAAATCTTCCCAATTTATAATACATAGTTTTCTAGTTCCATTAAAACTATATATTATACATATATCTTTATAAAATCTTATATATAACTCCAAAAATTACCAAACTATAAATATTATTCCTAACCTTATACTCTCCATAAATCTCGGTTTTGACCCATATGTTACCTATTTGTAACAATGTCATGAAATATCATATATTATACTTATATAATTCATATAAACTCCAAATTTAACCAAATAAACTTCTAAAAATTCCTAATAACTTAAGGACTGTACTAAATCCCATTTAATACCCCAAAGTTTCGGAAATTACATTATAGCCTCATCTCCTATAAATCTTTTACAATTTAATACTTATCTTAATATAAGGTTGTATTTTAATTTCTTAAATTCTCCAAACTTGGTCAAAGTCTCCTATATAGTCAACTTTGACTTCTAATACCAATTGGAACCAAACTTTCGGTAATCACTAATAATACCCCATAGTTTTCTATTTTTACAATTTTGACCCAAAACTTTATAAAATGTTATAATTTTATTAAATTCATTTAAAAACCCTTAAATCCCTCTAAATTAAGCCCACGGGTTTGTATTTTACCAATAATTACGGTTTGGCCCCAAACTTAATTATATAAGCATAAATCTAACTAAATAAGCTTATAAACTTAAATTAAAATGGCCTAATGACATGGCCTTATTACAACCTTGAACTTGAAAAATAAATTACACTTTAAATGTCTCAAAATATAGTATATACTCACGGCCTCACCATAGATTAAATATTTTTTTCCACATAATGTCATAATTTGACCAATATGTTAATTAAATCTCTTAAATGACTAGCTTAATTTATCTTAGTCATTTTTTTCCATTTTTAGGTTAATATAACCCATATATTAAACTCCACTCTCGGTATAATAATTATATATGCTAGGAAATCATAAGTTTTAAGGTGTTTATACCTTGATTTCTCCTTGTATGAATTCGGCCTCTTGAAGGGAAATTCACCACATCATTTAGACATGTTTAATACACCAAAATAAGATATGGTTATACTCCAAGCTTGAGCTTAACCATAAGGAACAATTAATGTAAGATTTAAGGCAAAAATCACCTTAAAAATGCAAGGGAACTTCAAGAGGAATTCGGCCTGTTTTAAACACACCACAAGGTGTTAAATTCACCATATAGACATAGGAAATAGCTAGACAACAACAAGCTGCCTTGGTATTAGGTTTTACCTTGGAAAAATGCCTTAAAGAAGGGTATTTCCTCTAGATCTCGGCCTCCCTTGATTCAAATGGCTAACCAACTGATTGAACATGTAAATATGAAGATTATGAGTGTATAGACTCATAAAAATCAAAGAAAGAAAATCGGATGAAGAGTAGAGAAGCTTAAGGTATGTTTTTACCTTAAAATGAGATTTTGGGAAACCTTGGTCCCTATACTTGCTTCAGCCGAAATTGGTTGGTGTTCTAACCTTAAAAAACTGAGAATAAGCCATAGGAAGTGATGAGCCACGAGATCTAAGTGTAGATGGTGAAGATATGAAGAAAAAGAGCCAAAATAAGCCTTAAACCATTACCTTAGGAGCTTATGAGTTGGATCTACCTTCCATGCTCAAAACATCGGTTGATAGGGTCTGGAAACTGAAGGAGCTCGGCTGGAATGGAGCTAGGAGAAAGAGAATGATTGGAAGGAGCCTTAATAATTCAAAAGGCAACTTTTGATTAATTAATGATTGTAAATGAGTAATGACTCATCAAAGAGATAAGAAGGGATGAGAGCCATCGGTTAATGGAGGGGAAAGGCAGGCTCACACGGTTTTGGAGGCCATTTGACACAATAATGGAGCCAAAGAGTGTATTGTTTAATCAAAAGGTAAAGTAGTCTTCTTAATTTAAGGGCTTGTGTTGGAGACTTGTCTCTTGAATGTGCAAGTGGTGAATCCAGCCTCCTCTTGCTTGTAGCTGCCGATTCCATGTGGTCCAAGGGGTCAACTTTGACCTCTTGACCATTCTTAGTCAATGTTGACTCAAGCGGGTCCCCTTTTAGGGTTTTATTAATATTTTAATATTAAATTTGTAAAAATTTGTAAATTTTGGAATTAAATTATTAATATGATATAATGTGATATAATATCATATTTAAAGGTAATTATAACCTTTAAGCCCATTAAAAACCAATTTAGAAGGCAATTTCACATAAATGTGCTTTAAGGTATTTTAGTGCACATTTTGTGTTGCAAGGTGTTTCTGAGTTTGGTTTTCTTTGATAACGGTTTTGTTGTGTTCCTTACTTCATTATAATACTTAGGAATCCACTTTGGATCCTATTTGAGGTCATACAATCTTTATGGTGCTTTAAAGCACATTTTTGGCTTTACCGATCTTAAGGCATGTTTTGCCTTGTTGAGATCTTTTAGATTGTTCCCCAATAATATTTAGATGTTTATTAACCATATTAGATCATTAATAGCTCATTTAATTAAGTTTTAAAGGTTAGGGGTATTTCAACAGCGGTTACCCAACCACCTCGGCCACTTCTATGTTGGGAAAGGCATGAAGACGATTATGGTCCACTGAATTGCCTGCACGTGTTAAATTACTGGGCTGGAAAATTCTTAATGGAGTTTTACCTACAAAACAGTTATTCAGCAAAGGATTCGTAGCCACCAGGAGATGTCATGCACTTTCTGCGGTGATCCAGAGACCATGTCTCATGCCCTTCACTCATGTTCTCAGGTCCAACCATATTGGCATATGATGCAGATTTCAATGCCACCTGGAATAAACACAGACTCAGCTTTCACAGATTGGTTTCTAATGGTTTGTTTACACCGCTCCAAACAACAACTTGGAACTACTATGGAGATTGTGGTTCGCAAGATGTGATTTTACTTTTAATCGCCACATTACTTTTGCTCATGCATGGTGTCAAGCTGATGCCTATCTCCATCGGCCAACCTCTTTTGCTGCATCCTCTTTCAATGCGCTTCAGAGGCATCGACAACAATATCCTCAGTGTTTAGAAATAGCGGTGGATGCGAGTATGGATAACGAAAAACGTGTGGGCTATGCTTATGTTGCCTCCATAACAACAAAGCTGTTTAAGGTCGGGTTTCATGGATTTATGGGTTCTATTATACCAACCGATGTCGAGGCTTTGGCGGTGCAAGCAGCAATTGTCATGTCTACGTCCACTGCCCATAGCAACATACGGGTTCTTACGGATTGCAAACCTATTGCGGATTACTTCACCACGGGATGCCTTCTACGCTTCAACAATCTACCCTAACAATTTTAAATAGTTTAGCGTCCCAACTTCGGGGTTTGACGATATTAAATGTTTTTACATTCCCCGCACAATAATATGTCAGCGCACACTCTTGCTAACCATGCTCGTTATGCTCAGCAGCAGTGTTCATGGAATCCGGATGTTATTCAGGAATATGTACTACAGTTATGTACCAATTAATACAATACTTGTCTTAAAAAAATTAGCACAAAGAATGGGTTCAAAAAAAATTAGCACAAAGAAAAAGATATCAATGTAACATATGGGAGGTCATTGGTTGAAAAGCTTAAACATTTTTTCGTTTTTAAAAATATACTTGACTAGTTTTAAAATTTTGAAATAAATTTCGAAATGAACATTATGAGGATTAGCTAATTAATGTTGGAAGTTAATACAAATTATACCCTCCACTTTATTGTCGTAGGGTGCTAAACTTCTTAATTTTGGAAATCATAGAGGCGGCAAATTATCCATGACAACATTATGATTAGCTATAAGTAAGTATGGTGACTCTCCATTTAGCAAGAAAAGTCTATATAAGTATCAAGTAACAATTATACAATGTTTGGTTTCTTTTAAAAGTACAATATTGTTGTATGCTACAATTACAATTTTTTGTTTTTGCTTAAATGTACAATTAATTTTATCTTTCATAATGGCATAGTTATCATAGCCAAATCTGAGTACACCAAGGGCTAAGAGTAGTCAAGACATTTTAAATAAATACACGTATAATGAAGAATTTTCGTTATTATCTTAAATTGATGTTTAAATATAGTTTGTGAAAATAAGTCATAATAATGGAGGGAAATAAGTGAATGCCAATTTCTTCACCTTATTATAGCTGCACATGGCTACATACATGTATAATGGATATAAAAAAGTTGTATTTTTGGTATATACAAATACACATTCTCTATCTCTGCAACTCTAATTGTAACATGATCTGGGGAAGCTGTTCAGTAAGGAAAGATCGTATCCACGTAGAGCAGCTAGGGCTAGAGTAGCAATCTTATTACTTCCGACTGACTGAAAAGGGGGGGGGGGGTCCGGAGGTTCCTCTACGCCTCAAAAGCTACAACATGGGCATAGCTAGGTGCTGGCTGTTATCAAAGGATTTCCTGCGATTCTTTCTAGTATGGAATGAGTCAATCATCCACTTCCAC
The DNA here is from genome assembly GCA_023374045.1 of Limonium bicolor. Classification (NCBI taxonomy): domain Eukaryota; kingdom Viridiplantae; phylum Streptophyta; class Magnoliopsida; order Caryophyllales; family Plumbaginaceae; genus Limonium; species Limonium bicolor. The sequence continues at coordinate 330,691,357 of CM041776.1, read as the reverse complement.
TTCGGTATCTTATTGAACACAAAGGTGATATTATTCTTCCATTGATCAATAATTTCAATTTTTGGAAAGTATCATGATCCTCTGCTTTCCATTTTTTCAAATGAACGATTTGAAGACCTAGTGATTTTAACAACGGATTGTAGAGTTGATCATTCGGACCTTTCAATCAGGAGTAAGCGCTATAGCTTGTTTCCAATACTCAGCGGCTTGATCGAACCAAGCCTCCGCAATTTCAGAATCTCCCTGTCGAATGGTCTGCTCTCCCTGGTCGGAATAGAAGGTTCATTCTCTTAAAACCGTACTTGAGAGTTTCCTACCTCATACGGCTCAGCAGTCAACTTAATTTCCTGACGTGGGTATTGGCAAGAATTGATCGAAACTTTAGTATGGGTTCATGAACTTACACCTTTGACCAATTTGATTCGCTTGAGAGATAAACCAGTAGCTCTTTTGATTGTGCAAGCAATCAAGACTTTTCCCGTTGTGTCAATAGCCACCATTCTCAATCCTATGCCTTGATTTAATCCAACACTTGCATCAATTGACATTGTAATTGCATTCGTAGGCATAGATAATAGATGTCAGTCCCTTCCACTGCGCAAACTTTGAGAAGTTCGACATGCATCTTCAAGGAACCGACGCGCAAGCACCAAACCCCAGTCGAATGATTTAGTTCTACCGTCTTAACCTGACACCTGGCAAACCAAATACTTCACAAATTCTGAATTGGTGTTGTCACAATTTCCGGCGTGCATGTAAGACAAATATAAATTACCCAATCAAGCAAACCATTATTCATCTCTCACCGTAGAAGGTGGAGAACACTTCACCTCATTCCAAATCGGCTGTACTAATGAGCATTCGATAAACACATGCAAAAGTGATTCTGGAACGTTACAGTAATCACAAACTATATCATTACAGGGCAACTTTTAAAATTACAAAATTGTGGTGTGAAAGGGTGGGATTACATATATAAGTATTAGAATTATAAATGTATGAGACTGTTTGATGGATATGTGCAATTGAAAAAAAGTGTCGAGTTTTGCTATAGTCAATAGTAGAAGTGATTGATATAAAAAATGGTTAGGCCATTGTGAATCGCATGTGGAAAGATATAATTAATTTCATGTAACTAAATGCATATTGCAAAAACGGATTAGTAATTGCTAACAAGTAATTATAAACGTAGTCTTAAATGTCGTGGCCTTGTTTGTATTAGGGTCATTAGTGACTCATCATTGTTTCTTCCTTTTATGAAAGGAAATAGAAGTATCTTTCATGTGTTCGTTATTTATTACTCTATTGATTACAACATATGAAAAGAAAGCATTCATTTAAGTTATAGGGGTAAGAATGTGTCTTATGTAGTATTGATCCCGCTTGACCGAGAGACTCGACCATTGTAGGCTTGTAGCTCACAATTTGTGACGACCTAAGACTGATTTCTTCTTACGAACCGTAGTCATTGCGGTAGTCGTAATAGACTGATTAATAATTAGTGTAAAATGCCACACGCCACAAGGTATACTATAAGTTAGCATGAATTCTTTATTATAAAAAATTTTATTCCCGGGAAAATAGAAGGCCAAAAGAGTCGACTTATAAGAAATCGGTGAGGTTGACCGTAGAACTGGGTGCGTGGTTCACGTCCAGGCCGTCAACGTGGAACGTTGAAAGACGCTGGTAATCCTTCAAAATCCCGTTTTCCTTCTCTAGAAGGAAGCTTGTTTTGGGTGGTCATCACTCATCAAAGCATCACTCAGAATATTAATACGCGGCAGAGATAATTCAGACGAGGAGGCGCACCTTTTTTGAGCTCTTGGCGGTCCTCCCCCACCACGTCACTTTCCTGTTTCAGAATATTTGGTTTTTAAGTTCTCATTTTGTTCCCATTGGGAACTCATAGTTCACATCGAGTAATCGATTTTAAAATTAGATAATTATGTAAAAATTAATATAAGTGTTTTTATATTAGAATTTTTAAATTAATTAATCAACTAAAAATATGTAAATTAACTAATTAATCAGTTAATAGTATGTACAGTAATTTTAAATTAATATAAGTGTTTTTATATTAGAATTTTTAAATTAATTAATCAACTAAAAATATGTAAATCAACTAATTAATCAATTAATAATACATAAATTAATTGATTAATTAATTAATAAAGTTACTTTAAATAAACTCTTTAATAGAAGGTATCTAACTAAATCCAATTGATAATAATGTAAACCGGTTGAAATTTAAGTAAAGAATGAGACCTAAATGTTTTGTTGTTAACTATTATATATAATTATTAAAAGAAATACATGTTTCACAAAAGACATAGATTTAGAGTCCGAGAGAAACATAAACATATATGCGTTAGAATTTTGTTCTCTCATCAAATAACACGTAAGACATGAACGGAGACCCTGGCGCGCTAGGGTGTAGTATGGAGGTAAGTCACTTATCAAACTATGGTTGGTGGAATTAATGAGGAAAAATAAATGAAGAAAAAAAAGTTGAGAAACGCGTGTAACTACGGAAATTTGGGGGTTGAAATATTAGGAGAGAGAAAATAATTCTTTTCTTTTAAAATGATATAACTCACAAAATATAAGTGCAAAAATAAAAAAAAAGTTATAGCATTTTTATGGTTTGTAGTATAGGACCACAAACCCTAAAAAACTGTCTAGTCAGTGACGACAATATAAAGTGTAGAACTAATGCCAAAAAGATTACCCTACCCCCCCCCCCCCAAACACCCTCAAAACCACCATAGGAATGCTAAAAACGTCGAAGGCGTTTTTATGGTTTGTAGTGTAGAGTTTAGGGTCTAACGACCCTAAACCCTAAACCACAAACCCTAAAAAACTGTCGAGTAGTGACGACAATATAAAGTGTAGAACTAATGCCAAAAGATTACCCTACCTCCCCCCAAAACACCCTAAAAACCACCCTTGCATAAGTTTGTGGTATGATTAACTTTTACTAGTATTAAACAAAATATTCACTTTTCTTAAACCTTTGATTCACCTTTAAAAGACTTTTGATTCACTTTTCTTAAACCTCTGATTCACTTTTCTTAAACCTCTTCTTCACTTTAGTTAAAACAATCTCTACTTACGAGAATCACTTTTCTTAAACATTTGATTCTCTTTGCTTAAACACATGATTCACTTTATAAAAACCTCTGATTCACATTTCTTAAACCTCTTAATCTGTGCTTACGAGATTCACTCTTATTATTTTGATTCACTTTGTAACAACTTATGATTCACTTTTTAACAACCTTTGACTCACTTTTCAAAAATCTCTGATTCACACTGGTCAAACAATCGGAATCACTTTAGTTAAACAATCTCTATTTATGAGATTCGCTTTTTTAAACCTCTTTTCACTTTTAAGCAACTATCTGATTCACTTTTTAACAACCTTTGATTCACTTTGTAACACCCTTTGATTCACTTTTCTTAAACTTAAGATTCACAATGAATCTTAAAAAATATGTACATATGAAAAATAAAAAATTTAAAATTTATCAAAACATATTCATGTTTGGTCTTATTTTAAAGAGCACGAAAAATGATGAACAATGGTATAATTTGTTTTATTTTTACACTTATATTTTGTAAGTTATGACATTTGAAAAAAAAATAAAAAATTCTCTCTCTCTCTCCTCTCATGGTGTTATATATATTTTCTTTTATCTTTTTTCTTTATTTCCATCTAATAGAATATTGACATGTGGCACCATCTCCATATTAGAAGGTGGCGACTATCGTCAGGCACGAATTTACGAAAGTAAATAAATACATTGATTTTGATCTAATAATATCAACGAGCACAATTTCCTCTTTCCCGGCACCGAAGGAAAATCACTTGATCATGTTTCCGTGTTTTTTAAGAAAATTTCTTGCATCGTTGTCACCTAAAATTTGTTTATAGGAGCACGGTTATAGTGACTAATACTATTATAAGGGCAATGTAAAAAATCATTATTCAGAGGATGTTTAACATTTGAGTCATTAATAATAATTCTTGTACCCGTGTTGTCAGCTGAAATGTTGGTATCCTCCTATTCTTATATATACTCATATATATAGCTTTATCATATAATTTACGATTAATGGTGGCCACGGGTCCGGTTCCACCGGTTCCGGTTCCGGAAAATGTGTATTCGTATTCGGAACCGGTCTGGGCGGTTCCGGTCCCGGTTCCGGTTCCGGTTCTGAAATCTGGATTCGCTTCGGATTCGGTCAAAAAACCGGTTCCGGCCGGTTCCGGTTCCGGTTCCGGTTCTGATCGGTTCCGGAAAGATTCGATAGGCTCTAGTTGCCTCGTTTTAGCTCCGATTTGAGATCCGTTTGAGCGCACACGTTGCTCTTTTCATCCACTTTACTCCTAGATAGGTTATTCTTCAAGTTTATAATAAATATGAAGAAACAAAGACTTAGGAATTTTTATTGAATTTACAAAAATAAAAACAAAGAGAATTTATATATGATTCACTGCCTCATTAAAACCTTATTAGGTAAAACCCATTGGGAAAACCCTAATAAGGAAAAAGAGTACAGCTATTTTCTTCAGAGGAGCGCGCGCCTGAGACCCAAAACGACGTCGTTTTGGCCCGATTCCAACGGTAACTTCAACCGGTTCCGAGGCGGTTCCTGTTCCGGTTCCACCGGTTCCGGTTCCCGCTTCCGAATCCGACTACGGTTCCAGGCGGTTCCAGGTGGTTCCGGTTCCGGGCCCGGTTCGGGCCCGAATCTCAAAACATGTATTCGTATTCGGAACCGGCTGAGGCGGTTCGGTTCCGGTTCCGGTTCCCACCGGTTCCCGGCTGATTCCGGTTCCAATCGGTTCCGGGTAGAACCGGACCCGATGGCCACCATTATTTACGATCGTATTGCAATGATTTGGTTAAGAATGTACAATTTTGGCTAATTTTGAGTTACAGTAATTATGAAGATAGATATCTGAAAATTTTAAAAAATTAAAAAATTAAAAACATAACTTATATTCTATTATATGGTACTTTTCATTTTTGTAGTATCATTTCATAAATGCCAATTACTAATTCTAAAAATAATAAATTTGCAAACAAAACAACAAAATTATGTTGTAAAGTTATTCACAAAATAGACTATAAACTTTTGAAGACATAATAGTACGTAAAAGGTTTAAAATAATTTATTTTGAAGAAATAATCTAAATTGGTAGAAAAAAAAAGATAATTTAAATAACTAATATAAAAATTCATAACTGTTAAAAAGTTTTCAAGTGTGAATGGGTAAATTAACTTCTTTTTTTTTTTAGTTTCTCTAACGGTTTATCATGCTCCTTCACTAAAAACTACAATTAACAAATAGGTTGTATCTTTGTCTTTACATATTAAATAAGTAGTAAACAAAAAAGTGAAAATTAGTTCATTAAGAAAAATACCCCTACTTGAAAGTTTTTATTAAAACTGGTAGGTTAATTGAATATTGTTTAAACAACGTGTTTACAATTGTGGTACTTAATATATAGATTTTAATTTCATAAATATTATCTAATAATTACTGATACTTTTTGACATTTTTCTAAAAAATTAAAATGTTTTTCAAATTATTTTAGTACTATTATGTTTTTAAAAAGTTATATTCTATTTTATGTAGTGGTGACAAATCGGGTTGATGGGTTAGGTTGAAGCTCCCATATCTAACCCGCTTAATATTGTATTGACCCAAATCTGACCCAAAATAATCGGGTTACAAATATTCAACTCAAACCTAATACATATAAAATCATTGAACCCAAACTTAACCCATCTAACCCAAAGTAATAAGGTTATGTAAAATTATTAAAATAAAAACAAATACATTTGCCTTTATCTTAAAGAGAAAATGCAACAAAAATGGTATTGATTTAATAAACAACCCCTCATCACAATACTACATAATATGTACTACTAAAATGTGGACAAGAGGTCAAAAGCGAGATAATCGAGCTGATGAGCTATTCTTCATCTGTGACAATAGGTCGTAGAATCGATATCACCACCTCATATAGGTTGTAATTTAGGATTCTAAACTGTGAGAATGAGGAAAATGATATTACTTTTAGGATTTCAAAACAAAGAGTGGGCAGCGGGCTTTTGATATTGATATAGATGAACCTAAATATAAGAATATTAGTGGACTAGGATTTTAAAGAATGCATTTGTGTGGGCCTAGAGAATTGGTAGTATTATTATTATTATTAGACTAATATTTAAAGAATTAATATATACCCAAATAATCTTTATAATTATATATTTATTTTTAATAAAATAAAGAAAAGGTCGAATTGAATTCTTTATGGTAATTAATAAACTTTTTAAAATTTTCAAAGAATTATTTAAACTTTCAATATTTTATAATAAATTTAATATTTTTTTACCTTAATATTATTTTAATATTTTTTTATAATGATTTACATTTTTTACATTCTTTTTAAAATTATTTTAGATTTTTTACGAATTTGATAACATTTAGTGTCATATTGTGCACTTTCAAAATAGTTTGTTAAATAGTAGGTGCATTTTTGTCTCTTTTTTTCTTCTGGTCAACACTATTGTGGCATTTCATGAATTTGAGAAAAATATAAAGGCATTTCATAACTTTTTTTCGGTGCCTATTCAATTAACAAAAAATATAGTGGTATTTTATATAAAAAAAAGTTAGGTGAATGATCTTTTCCCTATATGTCCTCTGTTTGATCATCCGCAATTGACAGTTGACAACTGTCACTTTTAAGCCCGATCTAGGGATGACAAATTTATACAGATACTTGTCAACCCAATCCACTCGATTTAAATAAATAGATGAAAATCCGAAATAAACAGATGACAGATCGGGTTTGGATGAAAGAAATTCATATCATCCGATCCGTCATCTGTTTCTCAACCGACCCGTCATCCACTTAAAGTTACACCTTTTTATTTAAAATTACCAAACAAACCTTAAATAAATTAAGAAAAATACATTAAAAAGCTGCAGCAGACTTATAATTTGTGGTCTATTTTTATTTCTTTTTTATACAACAACAATTTAACACTTTGTTTATTTTCTTTCTTTATCAGCTTGAAACTTGATATTGTGTATGTTTATTTTGTTTGTTAATATTAGTAGAATACTACATAAAATTTAAAAAATATAGGGAAAGTTTATCTTTAGCTGTACATGAATTGTTTTATAATTAAAGTATATGATATAGAAAATGTTTCACCCGATTATCACCCGATTCCCCAAATCACCCGCAGATGACAGTTGGACAAAGCGGATGATGAATGATATATCTGGGTGATGTTTCACCCGAACCCGATTCAGTGACATCCATAGCCCTATCCCACTTTTGCTACTCTACTTTATTTATTTTAGCAAGTGACAGATGCTCTGACAGTTGTCCCACCAACTGACATCAAATGTTATGCCCCAGAATTTTTTTTATTTTATCTTGTTTTACTTCTTTCTGATTCTTAAAGGGAGTTTGTATTAAACTGTAATCTTATATTAGAATGTCTATGACATTCTTCTGAATGTTATCTTGATAACTCTGAGGAAGGAGAGTTAGAAGAGTTATTCTTTTATTTATTTATTGTGAAGGAGGGCTATGGATGTCCTTTCAGTTTTGTTGTCATTTAAGGAGTTAGAAAGTTATTTAATTTTTCTTCTTTTATTGTTAATAAATTGTCTCTTCCCTTTCCTCATTCCAATTCACGCTCTCTTTTCTGACAATATCTCCTGACAGTTTCTCGTTCTCTCAACTCTTCCGTTCTACGCATCTTCTTCCTCCCTTTGCTCCTCTCCTTCAAATTCCTTCTCTCTATAATCCAATTAATCTGGAGTTCTTTTTGGTCGATGGTGGTCCGAGTCCGTAGATCTCTAGTTGGGGATTCCAAGATGATTGTTGTTTTGCGTTTCAGTTCTTCGCTCCTCTTCTGGTTCCGGTCTTCTCCCAATTTGTTCGTGTGTGTATGAATTCAAGTGGGGATTCGAGTAGAGTGATTCAAAGATACCGCTGAGATAGCTTTGCATCGGATGTGAGGGATTTATGTTTTCGATTGGCTATTTTGATACTATAAGTTATGTATGTTTTGTGGGGGATTTGTGGCTTGGTTCTGGCTAATTTCCGTAATTGATTTTGCAGTTTTTGTAGTGTCCAAACATGTGTCCGAACATTGAAGTTCGGACATCATGCGCGGACAGATTTCTGACTCTCGGCTAACGTCCGAACATGCAAGGTCGGACGCATGTTCGGACCGGCCTTTGTTTTTGCATAACTTCTTCACCTGAGCTCCATTTTGAGTGCCGTTTGTAGTGTTGGATTCCACTTTTCGAGTACTATCTGTTTTGATATGTTTTATCACATGTATATGTGTACTTTGATTTGAAAATATTTGATAAGCCTTTCAACTCCAATTTGCTCTGAAAGTGAGTTTCAGCTTCTGACTTTGATTTTGACTTTCGTATTTCATTGGTCTTGGCTTACGACTTCTGTTTCAGCTTATGAATTCTGCTTTTTGTTGTGTTAAGCCTTGGGCTTGGGTGTTAGCGCTCTGCAACGCCTTCTGTTATGTTTTGATTAAGCTTCTACTTTGTGCTATGATCTGATAAGGACTTATGTTCTGTATAAAGCTTTGATATGTTCTGAAAGCTTCTGATTTGGGACCTAGTCTTCTCTGTGTCTGAGCAGTGGATGGCTGTGTGTAGCTATCCCGTAGCATGCTGCGTAGGAGGTCATTCTGTTATCTCACGGGTGTCTCCCCCGTTCTGTTCACAGGTGTCTCACATGTTCTGTTCACGAGTGATGTTTCCTCGTTCTGTTCACGGACTTGCTTCGTTCTGTCTGTATGCTTTGAATGCTAGTGTCCCACCTTTGTTCGTATTTTGTTCTTCTTCTGTCTGCTCTTTCTGCTTTTGTATCTGACAGACTACTTTGTGCTTCATGTCCATTGAACATCTATGTTTTGCAAAGTGCCCCACTTCGTCTGCTCTCTCTCTCCGTTTGGTTTTAGATGGATTGTTGTGTGCTTTCCATCTTTTGTTAAGCTTTAATCTTTGGTTAAACTTCTGATTTTGCTAAGCTTCTGATTCGGTTTAAGCTTTTGAGTTTGTTAAGCTTCTGTCTACAGATTACCTTCTGCTTTTAATTATCTGTTTTGACCACCGCTTAGCTCCTTATGTTTTAGACTTCTGTCTATTTGAAATACTTCCGTTTGTCTTTGATTTTGCTCTGGCTAAGCGCTTTTGTATTTGTATATATATTGGTATGTTCAGTATTTGTTTTGAGCATGCTCAGTTGATGAAGTTTATCACCTGCTGAGCTATAGTTTGGCTCACCCCTATCTCCGTCTGATTTGCTGGTTTTAGTTCAAGCTTGGAGATTCAGTTTCTACTTTTCATCCTGGCATTTGAGTTTTGTATTCAGCTTGTTTGGCCATGGTGCCCAGTTGTAATTAGATTATGCTTTGTATTTTAGTTTGGCTTCCGCTTGTGTATTGTAAAGACATGTTGTAATCGTTTATTGGTAATATATGAGTATTCTCTTCTGTTTTGGGTATCGATAGTGTAGCCTTGCGTGTCTTAGGTAATAAGCGCGCGACGTGTAACGGTCTCTCAACCAGGATGGTTTTGAGGTCGTTACATCAAATCTACCTAGGGGTGAGCAAACAATTAGTTATATAGATATTCGAAATAACCGTTTATTTCGAGTTCCGTCACCGTTTATTTCAGTTACTTTAATAATTGTGGTTATAGGAGGTTACTAGTATACCAATTATCAGTTAAATTGAATATTATTATTATTATTATTAAATTTGGTTAATACAATTACAAAAAAAATCAGAAAGAATGATTACCCATCCTAACGATTTGCTCAGCCTCTACCTACCCATTAATTTTCTGCACGTCTGTCTCGTATTTGTAAAATTACTCGATGAATACATCTTCCCAAGCAAATTTGCATCTTCCCAAGTAAAATTACTCGATGAATAAATATAGGCCGCAGTTCTCGTTAAGGTTTTCAAACTGGAGGAATTTGGACAAGTTGGGCCTTAATGTAGACACGGTTAGTTGTGCATTTAAGCTAGGACGAATTCGGCCAGAGTAGCCTTTTTTCGTAAGCCTGAATTTAGCTGGGCCGATATGGCATAAGAATTAGACCGGGGCTGTAGTTTCAGCTTTCTTTCTCGTGGCTGAGGATTTGCTCTCTCCTTAGGACAGTCCCGGCAGAGCTGTCAAGCTGGATGAGCTGGGTCGGCCTAAAGAATAAGAGGGCGTTCGATGTCAGCGAAAAAAAAAGCAGTAAACGTAGCAATAGCTGCGTTACAAATAATCCCTCTCCGGTTAACCAATTAGAAGCTCAGGATGGTTTATATGGTGGGTTCCATTGTAAAAAGGAACCTATATTTATGCGACACCTGTATCAATTTGTCTAGGGTGCTGCGCCAGTTTTTTTTTCGCGCTGATCGAACGGCGCCTAAGTCGAAAAAGGACGTGTGTTATACAAATAAAAACATGACGGACTACGAAAAAGGACATAAGTTGATAGTTAAGATGGTATTTCCCTTCAAAAAAAAGTTAAGATGGTATTGATATGACAAAATACATAATTTTTTATATATTTTTTGTACTTTAAAAACGTATATCTAACAGTTTAATAATTATATCATCAGACGAAGGGCTTTCATTATGGAGAATTATAAAATAGAATCTGAATGATTGTTTTTTCATATATAATTAAGGTATAGCGCTATTTTATTAATAATTTGGGGAGTCTCATCAAAATTTTCATAGGCAAAACTCATCGGAAAAAAATCCAGGAAGAAAATCTGTTACTCTAATTACAACCTAGTTGCCAAAACTAGAAATGAAAAATACAAATACAAGGAACAACATCAAAGCAATAACAATGTATCAACAACTCCAAGCAATGTTACAAAACCCTCCAAAGCCTTAGCTTCTCATGCCTTTGTCCATCTTAAAGTACCAAGCTTGGTTTACAAGACAAGCCTATCAATGTCTAGAGGCTCTTATTACGTTGCAACCAAATAGAATATATACCGTAGCCAATCTCTAACTTTCAAATCCTCTTATCTTTGCCTCCTAGGGAGACCTAGAACCAGTCTTAGTAGATGTCAATTACAATCTCCTTGAAGGTAAAGACAATGTTACACCACTTTAAAATACCTTCCGGTACTCCAACTATTTTTGGGCACAAGAATATCACATGCTTAAGCGTTTCCATTCCTCTCTTACACCAAGGACACAAGCTTTAACCTGTAGGTGTCACACTTCTGTCGAGTAGGATCTCCCCAATAATTAGGCCCCTCACAAGCGCCATCCAAAGCACCATTCGATTTGTGGTTCACAAAGACCACGCCATAGCCGACTCAAGTCTGCTTCACCCACCTCGTAAGCATGCGCCCTTGCTATAGTCAGGGCATCCATCACTTCCTTTGTGGTTGTTTTTTTTATCAGGGGAGCTACCAAAATAGTAAAATTAACCATAGACGGTTACAACAGCACAGGAAAATCCAGGCCAACAGAGAATGTCACGAAAACAGAAACGTAAATCACACCAGGGGCATACTACATCCCAGCTTGCCAGACGATATTAGAGCAGGTACAAACTTGCACATGCCCAGCTACAGCAGATCTTTGATATTGGACGTATTATCAAGCAGACCCACCGATCCACTCACCAGTCTATCCTTTTTAACCTATTCGAGCACTTGAATTTTTGTAGACAGAGCTACCGATTCCCAATTTAAATCAGCCGCATCAAACACCACCTTATTTCTGGTGCTCCAGATATTGTACACCGCAAAACTATAGGTGGCTCTCCAGGCTTTCCTTGTTCTCTGCTGCTGTAAGAGGTTACACCACGATGATAGGCTAGTGTCTATTTCAAAATCCACCGATCCTACCTCTCCCCACCAATCCAACAGTTCTCTCCACAGCTTGCGGGTTTCAATGCATCTGAAAAATAAGTGGTTCACCAATTCAGAAGCTCGCTTACAGAGTGGACATAACAGATCTGCTAGTGTTGCCAGATTTAAGCCAAAAAGTCTGTCCTTTGTAGCCAGGCGATTTTGTAACAGAAACCACAAAGAGGCTAAATTTAGGAACTGAAAGGAAATGAAATCGGCGATCATTTTTTCCATTCCACTTCATGGATTAACAGTAAAAAAATCAAAATGAATTAAGTTGAGTTTTAGATGAATATTAATCAAGAAAAGTGGGTTTTTCTCAAAATTAAGTTGCTCAATATGCTTTGGTTAATGCTTATGTATTGGTAGTCATTGAAAATATATTTCGAAAACCTAGTAGTAGCTGGGCAGGAGTAGTTTTGTAAAAAATGTAGTCTTCTTCTTTAGGAACTTAAAATGATTAATAGCTTTATGCAAAACTTATTACTTAAATCACACACACACACACACTCATAGATGTCTGATCGATTATTTGTCTCAAACTAAATTTTAAACTACTAGTACGTACTTACTACTTAACGCAAAATGAGTGTATCAATCGATCCCAGCTAGAGCGTCACTAGTTATTGTCTGATGATAACTCACCACCCTTAATTATACATTTTTATGGCTGTCATGTGTGTGTCCGTGTTATTCGTCCTATATATCTTTTTTGAACTGGAATTCAGAAAGGCAGGAGTATGTCAAGCTAGCATAACACCAATTAATATATACTACTCCTATATATGATAAAAATGAAAGAATGGCTCTGAAAAGTAGCTAGGATCATACATCAGCTAGAAGTTCTTGTTTGAATCTGTTGTTTATTGCCGGACAGCTGCTCGCTGAATAATCGGCTTAACTACACCTAATTAATTCCAAACCCCTAAAGTATTGTTGGCAATCATCATTCTATTATTTGTAATCATATACTACAAATCATCATCATGCGGTATATATTCTTAATTAAATTAGTTAGTTTCTTTTTCTTCCCGTTTGGGAGTGAAATGGATCTCACTTCATAAATAACGATAATAAAAAAAGCTACGACGACCCTACCTATCTACCCGATGATAATTTTTTTTTTTTTATAAATAACTACCCGATGATAATTCAGAACAAAAAAGAAATACAAAATTTTGTTTTGTTGTCTCGAGTTACATACAATATACAACCTCCTCATTTCAAGGATTGTTGTCTTCAATTGCATGTATCTATCTCCCACCCAACTTGTTTTCGTATTTTGTATTATAAAACATGCGTCACTTGTTAACTTTTTGTAAAAGGAGAGGTTTCTAATTCGAACCGCCGCGTAGACTCCACGTTGGACAGTTTTGAAGTGAGTGTGTGTGACTGTGGTGAGCGGCGCCGATATCCGGTTTCATGCACCGGGCAAGAAGAGAAAAGCGCACACGCCCCACTTGACAACTTACCGTTACCAACGGAATACGAAGGCTCTCTGCAAACAAGAGGGCAAATTCTATTGTACAAACCGGATGAGCATCGTACAACCGTTCATTTTAAATTCAAATGTTGTTCATTTTAAATTCAAATGTTGTTCAAGTTTTTATATTGATTGTTCATATTGATGTAAAAGTTACATATGTTATTATAAAAAGTTGTTCAACTTTATGTGATAGTTATTCAGAATAATTGTGAAGATTGTTCGAGGATGTACGTGAACATCGTACAACCGGTTGTATGATAGACTGATTAAAACAAGAGGCATTTTCCAGTCCGAAAGGCATTGGGTAGCTCCAATTAAATCCTACTATTATGATACAAATATTTATAAATGAGTATTTGTATTGTAACAATATTTAATTGTATCTTACTACATATCAAATTTTTTAATAAATCGGATTAAATGAGGGATATGTTTCAAAATATTTTGAAGATATTTTTAATGACACATATGAAAGTTGGTCATGGTAAAACAAATTCAAGTTATCTAATCTTTCAAAACTTTGAAGCACTCCGGATTATACCCAAAACTTTATATTTTATTTTCCCTTAAGCACACCCATGTCACATGTAGGTGATGGTTCACATTCCTTGAAGGATTTAACCAATTTTGTTTCTTCACTTATCCTACACTTCCTTACTAGTATTTGTTAGCTTTGAGTATTTCCTACTTATTTGGGTTCATGGTTTTGCTTAAGAATAAGCAAAAATTTAAGTGTGGGGGTTTGATGAGTGAATAATTGAGCATGCTTTAGAGGTGGATTCATGTGCTTTATCAACATCATCATGCTCATTTATTTGTGTTAGCTAGTTTTCCTCTAGTATTGGGTTTCATTGGGCACAAACAGATCCATAATCGAAGCTATGCGAAGAATCTGCGCTACATACATGAGGGCCGGAAGGCACGAACAACATAGGCGCTTAGCTACAACTGTGCGGGTATGTGTTCGGTTAACACATTCATACAGCTCACAAGCCTTTAACTCACCCGGATAGAAGCAACACATGTGAGTGAAGACTGATGTCCTCACCCGGACAAAAATCTCCCATCCCAAAAACACTCTAATCTATTCCATGCCTGTACATACATTCTCGCCTATACAACAATCTCACGCTTCTGTCTTGTCTGGGTCTCCAGTTTAGTGAAGCAGTAGATCTACGCGATAAAAGAAGGAAAATAAGATGGAGAAAGGGTATTCGATACGCACGAGAGCAGTGACGAACAAACAAAAGAAAATAGGGGAAAATAAGAGAAAAAGAAAAGGAAGAAGAAGAGGAGGAGAAGAACCTCACCTCCCTGGAAGCTCTCCTTCAACCTCCCATGGCTCCCTTTTTTCTTATTTATACTCTAATGGAGGAATATCCTCCTTATAACTAGGGATGACGATTTTGTCCCAAAACCCTTGAAAATCCGTGGTTGATTCTTGAACTCCATTGTAGTTTTATTTTGGTCTATATGCATAATGTATGATGATATTGAGTGTTTATGACTTTTAAGCTTGTCTACATGAAAATTGAGAATTTGGTTAGGATTGCTCAATTTATTATCATTGTGTTAAATTGGTTGGTTTTACGTTGTCGATTAGTTTAGCATTAGTGTGAGTTTCTACCGTAGTTAATCAAAAGTAGAGATCTATAGCGTTGAGGACTAAATCAATGTCATCTATCAAAAGTCATTGAGATACATTGCATATGGGGACTTGCGCTTACTATCGATCGAATCAGGTGCTTGAACTAACCTTTGGGTTCCGGCTGGATTGGTTAGGGTTGGTATACCTTGACTAGACTGCTAGTTAATTAAGTGTTCCAGTTATTTAGCTATGAATTCAGGATTCAACAATCGGTACAAAAGGGTGATGAGAGCAAAGCTCTATCCCGGTGCACATCTATCCTAGTTAGTTAGGGTAGTTTTATTGCTTTCCTTATTTTTACTTTCAAATTACCATTAGAGATCATATGAACTGGGCAATCAATGAGAAGGTCCTAATTGATCAGATCCTCAATTTGATGATTAACTAATCGGGTGGACTGGGAAGGAAACCTTGAGCTACGATCTGCCTTGTTATGATCATTGGGTCGCGATGTGTTCGAAGACCCACCCTCAGGTCGTAATCCTCATCAGAGCTTTCATCCTCGCAAGGGGAGTCCCGTGCATGCAATCCAGTTTCAAGCTTTAAACCTTCCGCAGTGGTATCCTTCCCTTTCAAGAATGCGGGAGATCCCAAAGCTTGGCCTCTACTAAGGCCTCCCAAAACTTTCCAGAATTCACAGACATCATCATCAACCATCTTCCATCCAATACACGATCCAAAGGCTCTAAGACATGGTCCCTAGGGACATGATCCATCCTTGGAGCCACATGAAGTTGGACAGTCCTTAGTGGGGTGGATGAAGAGTCCGCAATGGAAGCAGATCAAAGGCATCTTCTAGTAGGATAAGCAAAGCTTGGAGTTAACCCCATGTATGGTGATTGAGATGCAACACACAACGCGCTTGAGAATCTCATGTCAGACTTGATCCTCATGAACTCTCCCCCCCCCCCCCAAATGTCCTTCCTCCTCATCAATCTCCATAAAAAAGCCCAACTTGGAAGAGATCCAAACAGCAAAAGCGTTGTGTCGAAGGATGAGGAAGACATCGTGGACTTGGACCCATAGAAGGATAGACTTGAACTCGTGGTCTTTGGGGAGCTTTCGTGCCTCCACCGATTGAAGTACCATAAGTGAAGTATCAAAGATCGAGGGTCCCCGGTTGATAATGTCGTCCCCGGTTGATAATGTCGTCCCCGGTTGATAATGTCACTAACATTAACATCCTTCCCCATCTCAAACATGAAGATGTTCTTACCCACATTGTCAACTTTGAACTGACCTTGGATTTGGCAAGCTTTATCAAAAGTGGTCTCCATAACATGAACATCAATGGAGCGTGGAGAGAAAAGCTTGCCAAGAATGCATCCTTCATATATAAGAGCTGGAGTTGTTAACTGTGAGCAGGTCTTCACGATTCAAAGAGCCGGTCTCATCCGTGGAAAGAGAGAAGTCAGCACATCTAGTGGCGATCTCTTCAACAATGTCCTCCACATTTGTTGTCTCCATTGTTCGTTGAGCAAAGATTGCGAAAAAACTACTAAAACTGGTCATACGTAATAAAATATGATGATAACTATGGCATATTTTATTGCTCAATTTTGATCGTTGGATTGATAATACATATACATTTTATTAAATATGATACGTTGTCATACCTTCGGGATATAGATATATAGGACAAAGCCGCATCCATAACTATTCTATACATACAAGGGAAATATCTAACTAAGATACCCAAAAAATACAAGTTTACAAAAAAAAAAATAATGGAAAAAGCTCTCGGTGCCTTTATTTGCGTTTAAATTTAGGACTTTTCTATATATTACATCAAAATGAATGTTTTCTTCAATAAGATACTAAATAACAAAGCCGTTAAAAAAAATTAAAAAGTGTCCTGAGTTTCATATTAACATCTAGCCACAAATGGAGGGTGGTTCGACAGAGACACAGGCATAGTCTTCCAGAAATAGCAGAGGTGTGGTCAGTAAGCTCGATCAAGCTTCTGGGATAGCAAAGTGGTTTTTTTAGCTCCTTAGTCCTTATAATATATATTATAATTACAACTATAGTTATATTCATAAGTATGATTCTTGAACAGAGATACCGGTACGTAATTCAAAAGCGAGAGATATTATAGTAAGAATTCACACATTAAAAATTCTCAAAAGAATAATATCAACATGGTTTATGATTCATGAAGGGTAGTGGTGAAGCACCTCCTCGACACTTCCCGCACGACCATTGTCCTTCACAGTTTACATTTATTGCAGGTTTGTCATTATCAGATCTTAATTAGTAACTGTAATTAAGAGTGTCGACAAATCTAATCAATTAATTTGCAGCGGTTGCTTAATCGAACCCTCAAGGGTCATCTTTGTATCTGCATGCTTGTGGAGAGACACATACAGTTTATACTAGCTGATATTGACTCATAGTTGATTGTAAAAGAATGTGCTGCATTAAACTAGTTGAACATGAGAGACAATTTGAGTTTAAATAACTACTAGCTGATAGCTGATATTAGCTAATATTGACTGATAACTAATTATAAAAGAATACATTAAGGTGATTAATCCAGCTGATAATACATAAACCAGGTGAATGGTGTGCAAAAGAATGGAGCCTATTAATGGTTGCGTTTATCATATGCTGTTTTTATTCTACTATTCATTATGTACTACGAGTGTGGCGATACTACTGTATGCTGTTGAAAATTGACATTTTGCAATATTATGTACTTATGACACTAATTAGTAAGGGTAGAGATCTAAAATTACACTTGTGGAAACTCTACCAATTATGGTTCATGATATTTTTCTTTTCCGTCAGTATTGCAATACTTGTGGAATATCTCCCTATCTATTTCGATGAAATTTTGCAAGATTTCCTTACGAAAAAAATAATCATACTTAATACTAGCACTAATCTTTTTGGAGAAAGTCCTGGTACTCGTGCTGATTTACCGGCGGCGCTTTCACCTAACAGCAGCAGTAGTACTGTTAAGCCGAAATTGACAGCTTTTTCTGTATATCACGGCAGACAATTGTGCATGCTTAGACGGTGTAAAGGGCCTTTTAAGATCGAGGATATTTGTTGCATAAAAAATGAAATTGAAGTGTCATTCATCACATGCGTACATTTTCTTATGTTATTGGCTTCCTTGAGTTGATCTTATAGTAGCATATAATATAATGTCCCCTCAATAATTGGCTAATGATGCGCCTCTCCGACTAATACAACTTCGTTTTTTTAAAGACATGTACGTGATATTCATCCCAGGTAGAACTCACTAGTTATTTTCTGATATAACCTTGAATTTTCAAGCTTGGAATTATACCAGTGTGATATTGGGTTCGTTTGGGGACAGCTGTTGGGGCTGCTGTTGGGTCCTGCTGCTGGAAATTGAGAAGTTGTCTGCTGATGGTTTTGTAGAAGCTGTCAGCTGCTAGTTTTAGTGTTTGGTGGAACGTCTGCTGATGGTTTTAAAAAGTAGAGACAATTGTTAGGTTCTGCTACTGAAAATTGAGAAGCTGTCAGCTGATGATTTTACAGAAGCTGTCAGCTACTGGTTTTAGGTGTTTGGTGGAACCCTGTTGATTTTAGAAATTGAGAAGCTGTCTGCTGCTGGAAGCTGTTCCCCAAACGAGCTCATTAACAATATTATCGTAATACAACGCGCAATGGGATTCATAGTTAGCGGAATATGGAAAGTATGTAATATAATACTTACCAGTTAACAAAACCGCAATATCAATTCAGAAAACAAAAGAACCGTATTACATGTGCATATTATTGTATATTAATAAAAATGATAAATGTTTTTTTTTTTTTAAATGATAAATAACGTGAAAAGTAGGTTGCTAGGATCATGTATAGAGCAAAAAGGCAAACATAGCTTAGGTAGAAGGTTTTGTTTGGATCTGTTGTTATTGGTAGACAGCTCGCTACGTACATTGTCGGGTTGACTGCTAAATTACACCTAATTAATTAATTCAGAACCCAAAGACGATAATCGTTCATCTGTTATTTGCAAATTATCTCACGGTGTATAATTTAATACTCCCTCCGTCCTGAATTGACTGTCCTGGTTGCTTTATGACACGTTTTTCGACTTTGATATTAAGTATATAAGATAAAATAATTTTATAAAACTAAATTTTGTAACATATAATTTATCATGTAAGGATTCATATGCAAAACTTAAATTTTCAAAATTAATTTATCTTATATGTTAAAAATTGAAGTCAAACGACATAGTAAACAGGACGGTCAATTCAGGACGGAGGGAGTACTTCTTTTTCCGAAGAGAAATCAACTCACTTTTCTTTGTCTGATAACTAGGAATGAGTCTCGCTTATAAAATACTCGTATAGAATAAGACACTACCGAAATCCGGGAGGGGATTATGTGACGGACTGTTATTTTCCGTCATACGACGGAATTCATTCTATCTTCTATTTTTGATACAGTAGGGACGTGTCAGTCACGTTTTTTTATATAGTGGGGAAGTGTTAGTTATGTATGTATATCCTACGTATCACCATTAATACTTTTGTTTGTCATTGGATATCTCACCTTTTAATAAAGTTTGTTTTTGTTTTTTCATTTTGAAAATGTTAGTATGTAATTTTTATTAATAAAATAATTCCCTAGTTATATAAAATAATTACTTGACTATATTCATGTATGATTATTAAACATTATTTATTTAAATTGATAATATTTGTTGATTAACATATATCCCGATTGAATTATTTTTATAAAAGTTGAATTAATGCAAAAACACCAAGTTAAATATTTATATTTTTTAAAGAAAAAAACTGAATAACATCACTATTGTATTATAGTTTTCTAATCTTGATACATATATACATATATATATATATATGCAAAAAATGGAGTATAGCAATTCAAAATACACCAATCATTGATTAAAATTAAGAAAATTGCTAATATAAAAAATACCAAGCTAATATTTATATTATTTTCAAAATAAAAAAAAGTGATGTATAATATTTTTAAAAAATATTGCATGTTAATTTTTTAACCTTCATGTTATAAGTTATCGTGTAGTGCATATATAAAAATCAAATATTAATAAATACGTAAAGTCGACTCCTACAATTCAGTTTATGTAATATACTAGAATGGCTATGTATAATCATGATGTGGAAACGTTACTATAAAAACGTGGAAACGTTTATATAAACTTGTGGATACGTTTATATAAACTCGTGGATACGTTTATATAAACTCGTGGATACGTGTATATAAACTCGTGGATACATTTATATAAACTCGTGGAAACATTATACTTGATTGTGGCGTGGAAATATGTCGTAGAAACGTTATATTTAATTGTGGCATGGAATATATAATTTTGTAGACGTATATCTGTAATCATGGCATGTAAACGTTTATATATAAATCGTGGAAACGTATTATGGCATGGAAACATTCATATATAATTATTGAATTGTTTATATGTAATCAAGTCATGGAAACGTTATATATAATCATGGAATCGCAGACACGGGGAACCGTTTAAATAAAAATGTGGAAACGTATGTATAACAACGTGGAAATGTTCAAATAAAAAGGTGGAAACGTTTATATAAAAAGGTGGAAACGTTTATTAAAAAGGTGGAAACGTTTATATAAAAAGGTGGAAACGTTATCTAAACTCGTGGACTCCTTTATGTATAACGGTGGAAACATTATACTTAATTGTGTCATAGAAACATCATATATAATTATAAAAATACTTATATATAATCATGAAGTGGAAACATTTATATGCAATGTGGTGTGGAAACGTTATAGATAATCATGGAATTGTAGAAACGTTGGAAACGTTTAAATAAACACATGGAAACATTGATCTTAATTTGTCGACACCTTTATGTAAAACGTTGGAAACGTTATTTATAATTGTGATGTAAAAATCTGTCGAGTCAATGACGACAATACAAGTATAGAACGACCTCAAAATAGATTAACCTACACTACACAACATAAAATATGTAAAACTAATGCCATTTAAAAGATTACTCTATCTCCCCAAATACCCTAAAAACCACCCTAGAAATGCTAAAAACGTTGAAGGGTTTGTAGTGCAGGGTTTAGGGTCTAATGACCTCTAATTCACTTTTTTAACAACTTTGAATTCACTTTTTAACAACCTTTGATTCACTTTTCGTAAACTTAAGGTTCATTGTGAATCTTAAAACATACATGCATACAAAAAATTTAAAACTTATCAAAACATACTCATGTTGGATATTATTGAGAAGATCTCGGATTATGATGAACAATGATATAAAATTTATGTTATTTTGATTTATATATAATAAGATGCAACATTTTAAAATTTTACAAAAGGATAAAGTAAAAGGACAAAAATAAGTGAAACACTATTCCCAGGTTCAAAATTTCCATGAAAAAATTAAACATTATTTAACTAGACTAATAAAATAGTAATTCATAATTTTGTCAAACAGAAATAGTTATATGGATATACTTTTATTTTAAAGAACTATACTTAAAAATACATATTTATAAATACTTATTATATATGCATATACATAATGAAAAAATATACGTACATAGTTATATATATATTTAATTCTAGTGTAAATATAAAACCACCGTATACAAATTATAGCAATTTACTTGTATTAAAATAACTCCATAGTTATAGTGATACTTTTTTCTAAGGTCAATCACTCCGAAACAAATAGGAACTTCTAGATTATTTTCAACCTCATTATTGTCCGCGTCAATCTACTCATTTCAAATTGATCACATACTCCCATCATCGGACTGTGTGAATTCTTTCCGTCCGGGACGGAAATCTATGGTCCGTCACAAGCACCGCCGCCGAAATCCGATAAATAATAAGTTCATGCAACTAATTCATTCTCCAGTTCATTTTCTATAATTCGTTACGTAGAAAAAACAATAAAATTTCACCAATTCCGGTTTTCTTTTGCTGCGAAGAAGTTCATTTTTTTATAATTTTACGGAGTTAGTTTTTGTTTTTTTTTACGGGAGTGTGATTTTTAATGTTAAATAAGATTTATATTAGACTTAAAATTATATAATACATATATAAAAATCGTAAAACTTTAAATTTATAAAATATAAATCAAAATCATAATTAAATTTTATATATTAAATTAAATATTTTATAGATTATAATACTTCAAAATTTAACTAATATATTCAACCGTTAGTTGACACATGAAATTAATTGAACCGACGGAGGTGATTGACACAGCCGGCCGCTCTAACTGTTCTTTTACGGAACTCCCGTTACAAATGCTGAGTTCAAGAAACAGAAAACAATAAAGAAAGAACACAGTTTTGAAGAAAAAGTTTAGCAATCTTCTATATCTTGTTCATGATACGCTCATCTATATAAGTTTGTTTCCCACGCAGAATTCGATAAGTTAGTATTGCTAATCGAACTCGATATAAATGCTGGGTTCAAGAAGTAAAAGAGCACGGTTTGAAGAAAAAGTTATATCTATCTTATAGCAGTCTTCCATCTTATTTTTGATACGCTCCACTTTAATTAGATTTGTAAAATCTTAATCTTTACTTATAATGTTCACTTATTTTTTTACACTGTTATTGATTATATGGGACTGGTAGTGGCAGGTGATCAAAACTATTTAAGCTTTTTTATATTTTAAAATATATTATTTTTATAAAAATGTTATATTTACTCTTTTTTTTTAACAAATTAAAATATATTGATCAAGCCAACTAGAGTTACAACAAAGACAAACCAAGATAGACACATTAAGATAAACCAAGATGGATCACCTAGCTAGGAAGAAGACTAAAACAAACACCCCAAACCTACACTACCTAGTTCATCATCAAGGGAAGCATTAACCTAAACCCATCAACACAACACATTGAAGCTCCTCAGGAAAACAAGTTGAATGCGAGGACTGTGATGGATCTGCATCACTAACTCACAGGACATTCCATATTTGATCAAGAAGACAATCACCATACATGATGACAAACAAAAAGCTGGAACCTAACATAAGAAACATATAATCTAAGCAACCAAAAACAACAAGTGGTGACACATGATCAAAAGACCTGATTGCATTAAGTGTGCCCCTCATCATGCAACTAGAAGAAGATGATATAGTCCTTCTCGCAATCCTAATCTTTACCTAGGATCGCCTTTCCCTTGCCAAAAAAAAAAAATCCACGTTGAATTAGATCCAACTTGACCGCCACCCAAACCCATGCATTGCTTGCCCTTGCCCTGCCTTCTTGCCTTCGAAAGTCGCAAGTCCCAAAGCTCATATCGTGAAGCTTCAAGAAGAACTTTATTGAACTTCCGTTTCTTGGAGACTGAAGAAAGATCAGCCATCTCAACATGTGGGATTGCATGAACATCACAACTTTGCACCACCCCTTGATTTTTGGCCATGAAGATGTTCTAGTACCTGATTGTTATGGCCTTTCCCAAACATCAGCCAGAGAATGGATCTCCTTTGCGTGCCTGTTCTTCGATTGTGCCTCTGAGCTAACCCACATGCCAAAAGGTCTATTGATTTTGTTCGGTCAAACATAAGGGCATGCATCCAAGGAATGGAGAAATAAACCACAACCTGAGCAAATTGCAGGCATATTATCATTGGAAAGCTTAAAAACCTGAAACTGGCCATTCAAGAACATCGATAGTGTTCAAAGGACAGGGACATGAATGTTCATGTCGACCTTGGGTCAGAGAAACTTAAACCCAACTGTTGCTCCATCCTTCAAATAACACAAGAACTTACCCAATTTGTGGTTTGCCCTATACGTAAAGTCAAGAGTGAGCAGACACCTTGGAGCTTTGTAAATCCGCACCCAGAACGAGATCCAAGTGAAATCATGCTGGACAATATTCTTCGTGGGATTTAAAGCTTGAAGCGCAAGGGGTTCGTTGTTGATTGTCCTAGGTCCTCTCCCAAGAATAGCATGCATGGTGTTGGTAGTCTCGAATTCAAACACAAACAAATTTTGTCCAGCTTTTGTAGATCTAAAACATTCGAATTCAATCCAGCCTTCTTTGAGGGTTACAAAACCATAATGAAATACCCCTAACCTTTAAAACTTAATTAAATGATCTACTAATGATCTAAGATGATTAATAAACATCTAAATACTATTGGGGAACAATCTAAAAGATCTCAACAAGGCAAAACACGCCTTAAGATCGGTAAAGCCAAAAATGTGCTTTAAAGCACCATAAGGATTGTATGACCTCAAATAGGATCCAAAGTGGAATCCTAAGTATTATAATGAAGTAAGGAACACAATAAAACCATTCTCAAGGAGAACTAAGCTCAGGAACACCCTGTGACACAAAAATGTGCACTAAAACACTACTAAAACACCTTAAAGCACGTTTTTGTGAGATTGCCTTTTAAATTGGTTTTTAATGGGCTTAAAGGTTATAATTACCTTTAAATATGATAATATATCACAGTATATCATATTAGGAATTTAATTCCAGAAATTTACAAATTTTTACAAATTTAATATTAAAATATTAATAAAACCCCACAAGGGGGCCCGTTTGAGTAAAATTGACCAAGTTTGGTCAATGGTCAATTAATGACCCATTTGACCCCATGGAAATCGGCTGGCAAGGAGGTGGGAAGACAGCTCACAAGTCTTTGATTGCCAATTAGCTACCTAATACCATTTACTTTTGAAAAACTTACCTTTTTCAATTATTTCAAGCCTTTCCAATCATTTCCTTCCTCCTTGTCCGATCCCATCCATTCCAGCCGAGCTCCTCTCCTTCCTAGAAGCTCTCAAGCCTTTTTCTTGAGCATGGAAGGCAGATCTAACTCCTAAGCTCTTAAGGTAAGGTTTTAAGGTCATTTTTAGCTCTTTTTCTTCATCTCTTCACTACCTACACCTAGATTTCGTGGCTCATCAATTCCTATGGCTCATTCTCAGTGTTCTAAGGTTAGAACAACATCCAAACTCGGCTGAGGCAAGTAGAGGGACCAAGGTTGCTCAAAATTGCATTTTAAGGTAAAAACATACCTTAAGCCTCTTTTCTTCAATCGGTTTTCTTCCTGATTTTTATGAGTTTATACACTCATAATATTCATATTTACATGTTCATTCAGTTGGTTATCCATTTGGAGCAAGGGTGGCCGAGATCCAAGGGAAATACCCTCTTTTAAGACATTTTGCCAAGGTAAAATCAATTACCATAGCAGCTTGTTGTTGTCTAGCTATTTCCTATGTTGATATGGTGAATTTAACACCATTAGGTGTGCTTGGTACAGGCCGAATTCACTTGGAACTTCCCTTGCATTTTTAAGGTGATTTTTGCCTTAAATCTTACATTAATTATTCCTTATGGTTAAGCTCAAGCTTGGAGTATAACCATATCTTGTTTTGGTGTATTAAACATGTCTAAATCATGTGGTGAATTTTCCTACAAGTGACCGAGCTCATACAAGGAATAATCAAGGTATAAACACCTTAAACTTATGATTTTTATGATTTTTAAGCACATATATAAATTGTGCCGAGAGTGGAGAAATTAATATGGGTTATATTAACCTAGAAATGGAAAAAAATGACTAAGATAAATTAAGCTAGTCATTTAAGAGATTTAATTAACATAATGGTCAAATTATGACATTATGTGGAAAAATAATTAAATCAAAGTGAGGCCGTGAGTATATGTGATATTTTGAGACATTTAATGTGTAATTTATTTTGCAAGTTCAAGGTTGTAATAAGGCCATGTCATTAGGCCATTTTAATTTAAGTTTATAAGCTTATTTAGTTAGATTTATGCTTATATAATTAATTTTGGGGCCAAACCGTAATTACTGGAAAATGTAAAGCCGTGGGCTTAATTTAGAGGAATTTAGGGTTTTAAATGAATTTAATAAAAATTATAACATTTTATAAAGTTTTGTGTCAAATAGTAAAAATAGAAAACTATAGGTTATAGTTTGTAATTACCGAAAGGTTTGGGTCCAAGTTGGTATTAGAAGTCAAAGTTGACTATATAGGAGACTTTGACCAAGTTTGGAGAATTTAAGGAATTAAAATACTACCTTATAATAAGATAGTTATTAAATTGTAAAAGATTTATAAGTCTTGGGGTGATATTGAGATTTCCGAAAACTTGGGGTACTAAATGGAGTTTAGTACAAAGCTTGGGTTATTAGGAATTTTTAGAAGTTGATTTGGTTAAATTTGGAGTTTATATGAATTATATGAGTATAATATAAGATATTTCATAAAATTGTTTCAAATGGGTAACATATGTGGTAAAACCGAGATTTAGAGAAAGTATAAGGTTAAATGATATTTATAACCTTTTGGTATAGTTTGGTAATTTTTGGAATCATATATGAAGTTTTATGAAGATATATGTATAATATAGTGTTGGTGATATTAGAAACTATATGCTATTAAATGGGGTTATTTGGTGATTATAAGAAGTTAAGTGGTGGAAATTAAATTTAAATAGACCATGGGGTCTGTTCGGTTATTTTGAGAAAATATAACCATGGGTTATAATTATGTTAAGGAATAAGGATTATAATATAAGGTATACTATAAGTGTAACAAGGAAATATAATTTGGGGTTGATTTGTAAATTATGGAAGTTTGGTGGGAATTAATTAATACCGAGAGTTTTGGGTGCTGTATGGTATTTTATAACAATATATGACTATAGGTTATAATTGTTTTAATGACATAAATGTCAAAATACATGTTATATAACTATAATATAACATTATGTAAAATGTGTGGTGGATTTTGTAAATACTTAAGAAAGATAGGTGCTGTTCGGAAATATTAATATTTTTGAATGAAATTTATAATATGGTTTTAATGTTATAAGAGTTATAACATTTATAATAAGAAGTATTCATTAAAAAGAATGAATATATTATAAGACTACCATGTAATGAATAGTTCCATAATACATGTATATAAATAAATATATGTTATGGTGACATGGTTCAATAACTATAAATTATCATAATTAAAATGATAATAGATGAAGAGGAAGGAATTATAAACATTGGATATGAATTCTAATGTTAAGAAGTTTACATGGGATAATAAGGATTATATGATTCAAAAGTATTGTTTGCATATGAATTACACCGCATTGAAAAAAAAAGAGACAAACCTTAGAAAAATAAAATAAGGTGAGATGTATAATGCATGACAAAGAATCACATGCAATAAAGAAACAAACTATACATATACAAATATACATTAAGTTACATGCGATAACAAAGTTCAACAATAAGTATATTAATATACAAGGCAAGACTACACATGTAATAAAATGTTTACCAATCTCGAGTTAAGCCGAAAACCCGACAAACATTGACAGTTTATAACGGGGGATTAACCGGGAGGTATTAGTGACGGTACGGGGTACCGTAGAGTTGTACTGTTATACGGGATGCTAATCAGTAGATTATGTGTTGTTTAGACTACTAGAGACGACACACGGAGCATAGGATCTTGCTGATTCATACTCCACCGTAATACAATCCGGGTGAACGGTATGTTATTTATGTGGCTTGATTGTCTCTGAGGATTTCCTCAGTTCAGACATTGTGTGAAAATCTGTGTAAGATTGAATGTCTGCTTGTGTGAATTAATATGCTTGAGTTGTATTAATGCTGCTTATATATTATTATGTTGCACGATAACAGTACCGTTCGTATATATGAACACATTATAAAACGAACTAGCGGCAATGATGCTATCTTATATGTGTAATATAAGGAACGTAAGTAAAACGTTGTAGCATTAGGATAATAAGATATATATATTATATGAGACTTATATACGGAGCATTGGCCTCTTTAACGCCGCTCTCGTATCTAACACTGGATCCCGAGTCGACATACTCAGGATTGGACTAACGACCTTAGTCTGCTGTGTTAGGAAAAAATAAACATGCGATGGTATAGATAGTTTATCAAGAGGATGTGGCTCTTGCTGTGAACTGTGATCCATTAACGATACTAGGGTACCGTGTGGTAACCGTAAGTATCTGGATAAATTTCCAACGAACTACAGATGTTCGTAGGTCGGAGACTCTACCGCTGGAGTGGCTACTGCCGTGGTGACCCGCCATAAGAGATGGGTAACTTAGAGACACGTCGTTCTAACGAGACGTTGTCATTAGACATGACTGAACAATTACGAACGACTATATTAACTCGTACATTAGGCGAACATTATTTGGGCTTGCATGCCAAGACGAGAGTTCATACTCGTTTATAATTCTCGTTGTTTCGCCTTGTTGTTCATTGGTTGTGCTTTGTGGTTATGTGTGGTATGTTGGTGGATTTGTTTGAACGAGCCATTGTGCTCATATTGTGTGTTGTGAACTGGTTGTGTCGAGTCGCCGTACTCATGTGTGGATTATGGTGGATTGTTTGGTCGGGTGAGTCGCCGAACTCAATTATGAACTATTAAGTGTTTGTTGGAATGGAGTCTCTGTACTCATATAAGCGTTGTAACGCTTTCAGTGGTTATTACGATGCGATGTGTGAAGCCGGGGGCTTGTTTGTTATTTGAGTTTACTGCAATATATATATGTTGTTTACAGTTTTAACATTAAACTATTTGCATGGAAAGAATTGCATGCTCTCGACCAAATAACTGAGTGGTCCGAGGGGTGACAATCAGGTAATAACATACTCAGCAGGGGCTGATTCCATACCACAAACAACCATTTTTGCAGGTATGCAGCTTCCGGTGTCGGCAAAGAGAGTGACGCGCTGGGTAGTTTATTACAGTTTTTGAATGCACTGTTGCATTTTGATACGAACCTAGAAACGTGTATAGGTTGGATACTTAGAACTCACTGTGAATGTATTATATTGGTTTGGGAAGTTGATCTATCTCTTGTTGTCACTGCGAGAAATTGTTTCGTATTTAAGAGTTATCAGGAAGCACGTTATTACTCGTATGGGCGAGTAGAACGGTGACACCAGTAGTTCAATTGTTGAGATTACCGCTGCGATTATATTGTTAAGTAAGATGATTAGGAGCCGATTAGAGTAGGGGTGTTACAAAAGTGGTATCAGAGCGGAGTACCGCTCTGATGACAAGAGATAGTAGGATTTATACAGTGAGCATAGGTTTTGGGAATACGGGAAACGTTGTGAGGATACGTGATTGATGCAATGCTTAAAGCTTGCACACCATAGCCGTGGAGGCACTTCAATAAAATGACCGAGACTACGGTATTAGACCGAGTAAAGGTCTAACCCGTCCTCTTGACATTCAGAGAGGTCAGGGTAACAGTACTAAGGAAGAACGCGGAGCAGCGGAAGGTGGTGAAGGTCCAGCAACCCCAAGTAACGCGAAGATGGTATGAACCGCTCGCACTTGATGGGGGCATCCCGGGAAATTTGCAATGGTACCCCCCCGCCGCAGCCCGTACCGAGTACTATCTAGTGAGACAATGAAATGAGAACACCACGGAGATAACTCCCTGATCGGAAGACCCGATGTGGATGCTGAGAACTAGTTAGGTAGAAAATAAGACTTTGTGTTTTGATGTAATGTTTAGGACCGGGGGTCCTGGTAATGACGTAATGTCTACCATACGAGTAAATGAATATAACCAGGTTGAGGAGATAATTCCCGTAGGACTAATGGGCTAGCTTGCTATAAGCAGGGCAACCCTGTCTTACATCCAGGAAAGCACTGATTAGTGCGCTTGGGGGAAAAGAGATAGAAACGACGAGTAATAAGAGATTATGATATGTAACAGACGGAATGGAACCTTAAAAGTCTCACCCGAAGCGAGTAACTCTAAAACCATGCAACACTGAAGGTTCAAGATGGCCCGACGTGCATGAAGGAGAGATCATGAGAACTGTAGACAAGAACTCGCTAAGTTGCTATCATGCAACCCTCGAGAAGGGAGTAAGACCTTACTACCATGGTAAATTGTGGGAACGAGTGCGGGTGAGACTGTATAATTTAAGTAAGAACTTTACCAGAGAGAACCCGATTAGGGAATCGCACTGCACTGACACACCGTACAGGTGGCTCAGTCTGCATGCGCACTTGCCACTGCAAGTGCCACATTAACCAAAAAAAATAAATTTCAACCTGCCTTGCGCACTTGCTACAGCAAGTGCAGCGAAGATAATAACCCTAAAGGACGTATTCCAGGCGGTTACCAATAAACACTAAACTTTATGGTCCGTAATGCAATAAAGCAGGACACAGCCTTCTTAAGGCAGGGGTACGAAACCTTGGGTTTGGGTCGATAAAACCTCGGGAAGACCTAGCCGGTCTACCATTAAACCTGAAAATAATACATTTAGTAGAATATTAAAAGGGGAGTAAATGAGAATAACAATAATTAGTGCCTACAAGCCTAACCCCAGTGCCGGTATGGACATTAAACGTCAATCATTACCGGTGGGGAGTGACGGGTCTTCAGGACCAGCATAACCATATTTAGAGAGTGCGCGACACTCGTGGTTAAACCACTACCATTGAACATTGCCAGAGGGCAAGAAGTGAGCTATAGTCAGGACTCTTAAAAAAAATATAATTAATAGGCAGATGTGAACGTGCAATAAAAGGGGCCGATGTAATGCCCGCACCACAC
The DNA here is from genome assembly GCA_023374045.1 of Limonium bicolor. Classification (NCBI taxonomy): domain Eukaryota; kingdom Viridiplantae; phylum Streptophyta; class Magnoliopsida; order Caryophyllales; family Plumbaginaceae; genus Limonium; species Limonium bicolor. The sequence goes on along the minus strand of CM041776.1, from coordinate 330,660,656 downwards.
ACACCGAGGTGTTGTTGATCCATTATGCTGCTAGACTCCCGTATGGAGGGCAGTGGATATAAACAAAAAGTGAAAATTGCCTGACGACGGAAGATACCGTTACCTCAAAGAGGATGGAGGAAATATGAGTTGAATAAGAGTAAGGACTACACAATGAAGAGAATGATTAGCGGAAACCACTAAGTTGTGGGTATCCAATTGTAACCTCAGGAGAAAGTATTAGAACCAACTAGGAATAAATTAAATAACAAGACTAACAATCATTTAACTATCAGAATAAGTATTGAGTCTGAATATCGTATGGCATAGGCCTACGGAGGATACCTTAGTACCACCAAAGTGACCCAAAACTAGGGGAACAAGGGTGATGAATCACAAGTACAGATTAATATCAGACTAACGGGACTACCATAAGACAGGGGAAACACGAGGTGTCAACCTTTACATGGAGTCCGACTACACCATAGGGTGTAACCCAATGGATTGGGTGGAGTTTAAACTGAAAACTCATATCTGAAGGCGTTAACAGCCTAGGAGTGAACAGAGGATAATAAGTAGTTACTGATCCCCACTCACAAATACCAGATGACGAGCATGTGGAAACCAGAATTAGGGCATAAGTCGCAAACACCTATCTTAGAGAAAGTAAAGGAAATACACATTAATAAAGGAAACCATAGAACCTAATATTAGGGCCATTCTGACATTAAAGGTTAAGAATTGGCAGTAGTTACTCAAACATAAATTACCGAGACTAAGAGTACGATAATCACCGGGTACGAACGCTACGAGTGCACTAAACGAGACATGGGACGACCGCACTCCTAGGAGCTTGTGGGCCTGACAAACTATATTAAGTTAGTTGGGTAAGTAGTAATGTATCAGTATGGTACCCCATGCATGTAAACGAGTAGTGTAAGGACCCAGGAGGTAATCAACTCTGTGTCTAAGTCAGCAAATGGAACCCTGACTAAGTAAACCATGTAATGACGAGAGAGATCTCAGTCAAACTAGCAAGGTTAGGAAAATCAAGGATAGCTTGATAATAAAGTGACATAAGGTCGCAACTCCACAGTGGAGGAGTCAGAACATAAGTTTTACGGATTTTAGTACACGAGGAAACTAAGGCCAATTTAATGGTAAGGGCAAGTTGAACCCATGAATGAGAAGAAGAATTGTGGTATCTAAGGAAGTTATATTAGAGAAACCTTTGTGATAATAGATGCTACCCAAAAAGGGGGCACAGAAGAGTTATACCACGCGCTGAGGGCGCTGCGATGATGTCGCATTAAATAATAATAACCACATGCTCAAGCCATAAACGTTAGTATGTTAGTACCAATTAGGGTTGAACAGAAAATGAATACCAAGCTAAAACCCACCGTCGTATTGTATGTTTACAACAGACGAAGGGCAAAAGCGAGCATTACAAGAGATACTCTAAGCTGGAGATTAGATACTCCATGCAAACCGCAACGGGATAACCGTCCAATCGACTGGTACATGGTGCGCAACAAGCGACCATTATAATAACTGTTAACCGAATTATGTTGGTAAGAATCAGAAGGTGGAACATCAGAAAACAAATGGATTCCCCTAATCGAGAAGAGGGATGAACCATATATGTATACTAAAGTACCAACACACGAGGGATACGAGTTCACACTAGCAAAAGCGGACCTACAAGGTACCCAAAGAACGAACTCATTCCAGAGGGAAATAACTTGGAGTCATGAGGCGCCAGTTAGATGCGCATATCAGACTCGTCTTGATATTTTAGAGACAACTATTGCAAGCACTAGGTGCTAGAGCATAGCTCGACAACCCTTATACCGAAGGTTAGTTCGGTAGGGTGGCATGAACTCATGGGAATATACCATGAGCATGTATAGAATTCAGGAGGGCTGAATAGAATGGCTAGTTGAAATAATAAGCGTGTGTGACTACGATACCACGCAGCCGAATAAATTACTCCATTCCATAATTATGGAAGACCGTGTAGAAAACACCGTCACATGGAGTTGAAACCGACATGAAATTACCACCTAAAGGGTAAACTAACCATATAGTTGGGCATACTGCTTGCGGAGCGAGTGGGCCCATATTGCTTAGGTTTGACGTACCTAGCGGTTTAGGGAAACAAATGCTGTTTACACTCCCGATCAAACCGTATATGAATATACACACACCTAACCGAGACAGGCGGTATAGCCTGAGGGGCTAAAGCCCGACCCTATAAAAAAGAAGAAGGGGTACGAAATATGTAGCACATTAGTGCACGAATAATTCCACTGAATGGAACATCTTGAACTTATTAGATTACGTGGGCGTAATCATTTTTAAGGGGGGTAGAGCGATTTCGCACGCTTAAAATATACCGTACGTAGGAGTACGTAGCGCATGGTACACATGCTGCAAACTATTATTGTACGTAGAGTACAAGTGTTATGACTGTGTTATATTACTTGAGGTAATATGTGATGTATTATGTGTATGAATATATATATTAGTTTGCATGTCGTGACGAATAGGAAAGGGAGAACAATAGAGTGTTCTTATTCTATTCCGATTATTTATGCAAACATTGCGAACATTAAACACATAAACGCCTAACTTGTTAGCTCCGTTGAGAGTTCAAGTAGGTCTATCTGGTAGCTTCGGTGGGAGATGGCAAATAGAAGGAGTAGAAAGCTCCAACTATATGATTTGTGACTCGGTATGAAACCGATTATTGGAATGCGATGAGTGAGTCGGCATGAGACCGATGATAACCTAGTGGAGGTAAAACCTCTAGGAATTGTAATAATTATAAGTCGAGTGAACTTGGTACATGGTTAGGATACATGATCCTATATGCCGGTGATTAGATTAATTACACTAGTTGACTTGTGTATCTATAGAACACAAGGGGCAAATATCAAGAGGAAACAAGATTAGAAGTGAATAAACAATTGATTGATTGAAATTGACGTGGGAAGTTGAACTTGATCCTGGTCCGATCAAGGGAAACCGAACACAAATTGAGGTGAGAGATAGTTCAACACTGACGCTGACCACGTCGGGTTGAATGATTCCGAAACTTCCTACAAGTGGACACAGATATGAATAGAAATTGGAATTTAGGGCGTCACTCGAAGAGCCGTGGACCGTGGAGTCCTTCGTCATTAGACCGGTGTGTCTGCGAGTGACATCACCCAAGAGCCGTGGACCGCAGAGCCCTTTGTCATGAGACCGGTGTGTCTGTGGGTGACTAAGGAAATAAGGTGATACTGTCCGAGGAGCCATGGACCGCAGTGTCCTTCGTTATTAAACCGGTGTGTCCGCGGGTAGTAGACGTTGGTTGGGGTTGGGGATCGTCAAGTCCTGGTCTTTAAGACTGCTTCCCTGTGAACTGTCAACGTTAACTATATGTGCACACATACATGTGGAATGATGTGTGGGTATCCTCGCGAGATACTAACATGTAGATAGGGATGCGTGGAGTATCCCTTGCAAACACCTTTGAGTACTTTATGAGTTTTGCACCTTGTCTAGTGCTGTGTACCATGAGTTTTGCACCTTGTCTAGTGTTGTGTACCATGAGTTTTGCACCTTGTCTAGTGCTGTGTACCATGAGTTTTGCACCTTGTCTAGTGCTGTGTACTATGAGTTTTGCACCTTGTCTAGTGCTGTGTACCATGAGTTTTGCACCTTGTCTAGTGCTGTGTACCATGAGTTTTGCACATTGTCTAGTGTTGTGTACTATGAGTTTTGCACCTTGTTTAGTGTTGTTTATGAATGAATGTGTCATGATTATTGACTATATGGAATGAAATGGATGCGGTATCAAATGTGATACATAAAGACTAGGTCTGAACCAGTGGGAGTTACTCCCTAGCGATGGACTGCTTGGTTACTTAGTGGAACTTGATTCCTTAGGTGAACTAGAAGATTAAGGACTTCGGGACGAAGCCTTTTTAAGGGGGGTAGACTGAAATACCCCTAACTTTAAAACTTAATTAAATGATCTACTAATGATCTAAGATGATTAATAAACATCTAAATACTATTGGGGAACAATCTAAAAGATCTCAACAAGGCAAAACACGCCTTAAGATCGGTAAAGCAAAAAATGTGCTTTAAAGCACCATAAGGATTGTATGACCTCAAATAGGATCCAAAGTGGATTCCTAAGTATTATAATGAAGTAAGGAACACAATAAAACCGTTCTCAAGGAGAACTAAGCTCAGGAACACCCTGTGACATAAAAATGTGCACTAAAACACCTTAAAGCACGTTTTTGTGAGATTGCCTTTTAAATTGGTTTTTAATGGGCTTAAAGGTTATAATTACCTTTAAATATGATAATATACCAGTATATCATATTAGGAATTTAATTCCAGAAATTTACAAATTTTTACAAATTTAATATTAAAATATTAATAAAACCCCACAAGGGGGCCCGTTTGAGTAAAAATTGACCAAGTTTGGTCAATGGTCAATTAATGACCCATATGACCCCATGGAAATCGGCTGGAAAGGAGGTGGGAAGACAGCTCACAAGTCTTTGATTGCCAATTAGCTACCTAATACCATTTACTTTTGAAAAACTTACGTTTTTCAATTATTTCAAGCCTTTCCAATCATTTCCTTCCTCCTTGTCCGATCCCATCCATTCCAGCCGAGCTCCTCTCCTTCCTAGAAGCTCTCAAGCCTTTTTCTTGAGCATGGAAGGCAGATCTAACTCCTAAGCTCTTAAGGTAAGGTTTTAAGGTCATTTTTAGCTCTTTTTCTTCATCTCTTCACTACCTACACCTAGATTTCGTGGCTCATCAATTCCTATGGCTCATTCTCAGTGTTCTAAGGTTAGAACAACATCCAAACTCGTCTGAGGCAAGTAGAGGGACCAAGGTTGCTCAAAATTGCATTTTAAGGTAAAAACATACCTTAAGCCTCTTTAATCTTCAATCGGTTTTCTTCCTCTGATTTTTATGAGTTTATACACTCATAATCTTCATATTTACATGTTCATTCAGTTGGTTAGCCATTTGGAGCAAGGGTGGCCGAGATCCAAGGGAAATACCCTCTTTTAAGACATTTTGCCAAGGTAAAATCAATTACCATAGCAGCTTGTTGTTGTCTAGATATTTCCTATGTTGATATGGTGAATTTAACACCATTAGGTGTGCTTGGTACAGGCCGAATTCACTTGGAACTTCCCTTGCATTTTAAGGTGATTTTTGCCTTAAATCTTACATTAATTATTCCTTATGGTTAAGCTCAAGCTTGGAGTATAACCATATCTTGTTTTGGTGTATTAAACATGTCTAAATCATGTGGTGAATTTTCCTACAAGTGACCGAGCTCATACAAGGAATAATCAAGGTATAAACACCTTAAACTTATGATTTTTATGATTTTTAAGCACATATATAAATTGTGCCGAGAGTGGAGAAATTAATATGGGTTATATTAACCTAGAAATGGAAAAAAATGACTAAGATAAATTAAGCTAGTCATTTAAGAGATTTAATTAACATAATGGTCAAATTATGACATTATGTGGAAAAATAATTAAATCAAAGTGAGGCCGTGAGTATATGTGATATTTTGAGACATTTAATGTGTAATTTATTTTGCAAGTTCAAGGTTGTAATAAGGCCATGTCATTAGGCCATTTTAATTTAAGTTTATAAGCTTATTTAGTTAGATTTATGCTTATATAATTAATTTTGGGGCCAAACCGTAATTACTGGAAAATGTAAAGCCGTGGGCTTAATTTAGAGGAATTTAGGGTTCTTAAATGAATTTAATAAAAATTATAACATTTTATAAAGTTTTGTGTCAAAATAGTAAAAATAGAAAACTATAGGTTATATTTTGTAATTACCGAAAGGTTTGGGTCCAAGTTGGTATTAGAAGTCAAAGTTGACTATATAGGAGACTTTGACCAAGTTTGGAGAATTTAAGGAATTAAAATACTACCTTATAATAAGATAGTTATTAAATTGTAAAAGATTTATAAGTCTTGGGGTGATATTGAGATTTCCGAAAACTTGGGGTACTAAATGGAGTTTAGTACAAAGCTTGGGTTATTAGGAATTCTTAGAAGTTGATTTGGTTAAATTTGGAGTTTATATGAATTATATGAGTATAATATAAGATATTTCATAAAATTGTTTCAAATGGGTAACATATGTGGTAAAACCGAGATTTAGAGAAAGTATAAGGTTAATAATGATATTTATAACCTTTTGGTATAGTTTGGTAATTTTTGGAATCATATATGAAGTTTTATGAAGATATATGTATAATATATAGTGTTGGTGATATTAGAAACTATATGCTATTAAATGGGGTTATTTGGTGATTATAAGAAGTTAAGTGGTGGAAATTAAATTTAAATAGACCATGGGGTCTGTTCGGTTATTTTGAGAAAATATAACCATGGGTTATAATTATGTTAAGGAATAAGGATTATAATATAAGGTATATACTATAAGTGTAACAAGGAAATATAATTTGGGGTTGATTTGTAAATTATGGAAGTTTGGTGGGAATTAATTAATACCGAGAGTTTTGGGTGCTGTATGGTATTTTATAACAATATATGACTATAGGTTATAATTGTTTTAATGACATAAATGTCAAAATACATGTTATATAACTATAATACTCCCTCCGTCCTGAATTGGCCGTCTTGTTTGCTTTATGGCACGTTTTTCCACTTCAATATTAAACATATAAGATAAAATAATTTTATAAAACTAAATTTGTAACATATAGTTTATCATGTAAGGAATCATATGCAAAACTTAAATTTTCAAAATTAATTTATCTTGTATGTTAAAAATTGAAGTCAAACGACATGTCCAAATAGTAAACAAGACGGTCAATTCAGGACGGAGGGAGTATAACATTATGTAAAATGTGTGGTGGATTTTGTAAATACTTAAGAAAGATAGGTGCTGTTCGGAAATATTAATATTTTTGAATGAAATTTATAATATGGTTTTAATGTTATAAGAGTTATAACATTTATAATATAAGAAGTATTCATTAAAAAGAATGAATATATATTATAAGACCTACCATGTAATGAATAGTTCCATAATACATGTATATAAATAAATATGTTATGGTGACATGGTTCAATAACTATAAATTATCATAATTAAAATGATAATAGATGAAGAGGAAGGAATTATAAACATTGGATATAGAATTCTAATATTAAGAAGTTTACATGGGATAATAAGGATTTATGTGATTCAAAAGTATTGTTTGCATATGAATTACACCGCATTGAAAAAAAAAGAGAGACAAACCTTAGAAAAATAAATACTAAGGTGAGATGTATAATGCATGACAAAGAATCGTACATGCAATAAAGAAACAAACTATACAATATACAAATATACATTAAGTTACATGCGACAACAAAGTTCAACAATAAGTATATTAATATACAAGGCAAGACTACACATGTAATAAACGTTTACCAATCTCGAGTTAAGCCGAAAACCCGACAAACATTGACAGTTTATAACGGGGATTAACCGGGAGGTATTAGTGACGGTACGGGGTACCGTAGAGTTGTACTGTTATACGGGATGCTAATCAGTAGAATTATGTGTTGTTTAGACTACTAGAGACGACACACGGAGCATAGGATCTTGCTGATTACTCCACCCACCGTAATACAATCCGGGTGAACGGTATGTTATTTATGTGGCTTGATTGTCTCTGAGGATTTCCTCAGTTCAGACATTGTGTGAAAATCTGTGTTAAGATTGAATGTCTGCTTGTGTGAATTAATATGCTTGAGTTGTATATTAATGCTGCTTATAATTATTACTGTTGCACGATAACAGTACAGTTCGTATATATGAACACATTATAAAACGAACTAGCGGCAATGATGTTATCTTATATGTGTAATATAAGGAACGTAAGAAAAACGTTGTAGCATTAAGACAATAAGATATATATATTATATGAGACTTATATACGGAGCATTGGCCTCTTTAACGCCGCTCTCGTATCTAACACTGGATCCCGAGTCGACATACTCAGGATTGGACTAACGACCTTAGTCTGCTGTGTTAGGAAAAATAATGAAACAAATGCGATGGTATATGTCAGTTTATCAAGAGGATGTGGCTCTTTCTGTGAACTGTGATCCGTTAACGATACTAGGGTACCGTGTGGTAACCGTAAGTATCTGGATAAATTTCCAACGGACTACAGATGGTTCGTCGGTCGGAGACTCTACCGCTGGAGTGGCTACTGCCGTGTGTGACCCGCCATATGAGATGGGTAACTTAGAGACACGTCGTTCTAATGAGACGTTGTCATTAGACATGACTGAACAATTACGAACGATTATATTAACTCGTACATTAGGCGAACATTATTTGGGCGTGCATGCCAAGACGAGAGTTCATACTCGTTTATAATTCTCGTTGTTTCGCCTTGTTGTTCTTTGGTTGTGCTTTGTGGTTATGTATGGTATGTTGGTGGATTTGGTTGAACGAGCCATTGTGCTCATATTGGTGTTGTGAACTGGTTGTGTCGAGTCGCCGTACTCATTAGACATGACTGAACAATTACGAACGATTATATTAACTCGTACATTAGGCGAACATTATTTGGGCGTGCATGCCAAGACGAGAGTTCATACTCGTTTATAATTCTCGTTGTTTCGCCTTGTTGTTCTTTGGTTGTGCTTTGTGGTTATGTATGGTATGTTGGTGGATTTGGTTGAACGAGCCATTGTGCTCATATTGTGTGTTGTGAACTGGTTGTGTCGAGTCGCCGTACTCATGAGTGGATTATGGTGGATTGTTTGGTCGGGTGAGTCGCCGAACTCAATTATGAACTATTAAGTGTTTGCTGGAATGGAGTCTCTGTACTCATGTAAGCGTTGTAACGTTTTCAGTGGTTTAACGATGCAATGTGTGAAGCCGGGGGCTTGTTTGTTATTTGAGTTTACTGCAATATATATATTGTTGTTTTACAGTTTTAACATTAAACTATTTGTATGGAAAGGAATTGCATGCTCTCGACCAAATAACTGAGTGGTCCGAGGGTGTGTGACAATCAGGTAATAACATACTCAGCAGGGGCTGATTCCATACCACAAACAACCATTTTTGCAGGTATGCAGCTTCCGGTGTCGGCAAAGAGAGTGACGCGCTGGGTAGTTTGATTACAGTTATTTGAACATGCACTGTTGCATTTTGATACGAACCTAGAAACGTGTATAGGTTTTGGATACTTAGAAAGCTCACTGTGAATGTATTATATTTTGGTTTGGGAAGTTTAGATCTATCTCTTGTTGTCACTGCGAGAAATTGTTTCGTATTAAGAGTATATCAGGAAGCACGTTATTACTCGTATGGGCGAGTGAGAACGGTGACACCAGTAGTTCAATTGTTGAGATTACCGCTGCGATTATATTGTTAAGTAAGATGATTAGGAGCCGATTAGAGTAGGGGTGTTACACATAACATAGATGGGGATGGTCGAGAAGAGCTGGGCCATTATGTAGCGATGGACCATCAATTGGACTCCATTACAGTAATTGTTTTTTCCATGATGTGAGACAAAACAGAGGAAGTGAACAATGGAGAGTTGGTAGATGAGAAGATCGTTGGTCACAGAAGGGAGTGAAAATGATTGAGCCAAGTTTGAGAATTTCGTTTTAAAGATGCAAGCAATCGGCCTTCCATAGAAGACAAGGAGACGACTCTTCTGCATGGCACAGTGAGCAACCAAAGGTTCCTTATGATGCCATCATTACCAATTAACCGTGCACAAGTGAAGAAGATCTTTACCCCGGAAACGAGGTATGTTGGAGAGGAATGATTGTACACATTCTCCCATGGAGCATGTTCGGATGAAGCAAGAGTAATAGATTGAGTGACGCCTTTACACACTCCCGACGAAGGGAGAAGAGTGGTCACGAAGAGCTCAATAGAGAGGAGAGTAAACGGGATAAGTCGGTGCCATATTTTTGTGAAAGATGGTGTAATATTAGGCTCCTAAATTTTTTTCTTTATGGTTAGTCATTAAAACTATACTAAAACTAATAAAAACATATCAAATTGATGGTTAATCGGTTAAACACCTCAACAAAGTCGGTTAGATTGTACTTTGTTTACCGTTTATAATTTTATTTATTTAATTGATTTGGTTAATCATAAATCTCCAAAATTGCTTCGAAACGATAGTTAATGATTAATCACTTCTAAATTAACTGAGGAATTCAACTAACCGTAAATATATATAACCGGTTACCAATTATGAAGACCCTGATGAGGTAATTTTTTTTTTTTGTTTTTATACTGACCACTTAAATGGTATCAAGTGTTAAGTGACGTCTTCATCAAAGCGTACAAAATCAAAAATGAGAGAAAAAGAACCAAAATTTGAGACAAAGTTAGCCGTAGCCATTCTCCCAAATGAGCCTGATATTTCCCACGGAGCCGAACTGTACTGGAGGTCTGGAGCATGGGAAAAGCAACTAGCCCTCAGGCGGCGTAGCTCTCTCCAGCTACTACATATATACAGAAAGTAGCAATTCCAATGTTTATGGCTCTACAAAAGAGGTAAAAGAAACTTATAATGAGCTCGTTTGGGGAACAGCTTCCAGCCGCAGACAGCTTCTCAATTTCTAAAATCAGCAGGGTTCCACCAAACACCCAAAACCAGTAGCTGACAGCTTCTGCAAAATTATCAACTGACAGCTTCTCAATTTTCAGCAGCAGAACTTAACAATTGTCTCTGCTTTTTAAAACCATCAGCAGACGTTCCACCAAACACCAACACTAGCAGCTGACAGCTTCTACAAAACCATCAGCACACAACTTCTCAATTTACAGCAGGACCCAACAGCAGCCCCAGCAGCTGTCCTCAAACGAAATGTACAGCATTTACATAAACGAGGTGGTTAATTGATTTTTTTTGCGGTATAATTTATTAATATAATAAAAAATATATAGAAATTGACATTTTTTAATTAAAGGAAATAATAATATATCTACTTCTTATTTTTTATTTTTTTATTCTAAATAAAATTTATATTTAATATTAGATATTAGAGTTAAATATAAAAGATAATATATCCAAGCATCTCATATTTTCGATTAAATTTTGTAAGTTTAGACATGTAAGTAGAGTGTAAACCCATGTATTTGAAAAACAATCTTCACTGCGGCTAGCACTAATTTCAATAATCTGGCAACTCTATATACCAGTACAACTAGTTAACTGACCAGTGTTTGAAAGGGGGGATCTTGGACAGTGTGTACGAGCGAGAGGAGAGGTCGCATTCGATATTCTAAACTCTAGGCAGTATGCACTATACACACACACATACCACAGTTTGGTTAAATTAAATTAGCTGCAAGTATGTACTGCACTTTATTATGAACCTAAGAATCAATGGTCTAACATCTTGCGCTGTGGATGCATGTGAGGTGTCGTTTTCCTTTTACTTGGTCAGGGAGAGACGGAAGGGTCAACGACAAGTTGACGCAAAACCTCCGATAATATAAACTCACTTCATCAAGCTTGTTCGTGAAGCAAGAGATAGTTTTTTTCAAAGTTAAAAGTATAGATTATATTCCATCAAAGGTCATTATAAATTACATCAGAATAAGACCGTCACCAACTTTACTTGTACATTGAGGATCAGTGAACTAATACCGACAAAGATCAAGATGCATGGTGTCAACTACTATAAGCTAGTATCCTGTAGATACTACCGGTGAGCAGGTTGTCTGAGAGTGAGACTGTGCTAGACCAAACAAACTAACATAATTCCAGATAATATTACATAACCAAGTAAAAAAATAAAAACATAGAAGTAGAAACAATTTAGGTTCCCATATTTATTGAAATCTAACAAGCAACATGCAATATCTAGGCGGTGGCAACGATAAGGCAGCGAGGCAGGTGGAGCAGTGACGGGAGTGGTAAACCCACTTTCGACATTGCATCAAAAGTGCAAAATATTATACTCGTCTTGAAGCTCTCGACGATATCAACACATTGATAGTAAAACTAAAATTATTTGTGGAGAATTTAGGGGAGATTTAGAGGATGAAACTAGAGTACAAGATGAGAAATGGGAGATGGAGGAGGAAGAGGGTGTTACATGTTAAAGGAAAAGAGACAAAAGGAGAAGGAGGGGAGGAGAGAGGAAAGAGCTCTCTCTCCCTCGCTTGGCTACATTGCAGCGTTTTTTATGGGACATGTTTCTCCGCTACATGGTGTTAACATGAAGCAAGTGATGTTTTTTTATTCGAAGTTAAAGCATAGATTATATTCTTTCAAAGGCCATTAGACAAATTACATCATAACAAGGTGTCACCAACCTTGCTCATACGTTGAGTAGGTTGCCTGACTGTGCTAGACCAAACAAACCAATATAAGTAAAACATCAAACATGAAAGTAGGAGCAACTTAGGCTTCTATACTTTATTAAAATCCGACAGGCAACATCAAGGCGGTGGCGACGAGGAGGTAGCAAGGCGGCGGTGCGTTGTAAAGTTGCTGGAGTGAAGGCGGAGCAGTGGCGGGAGTGGTAAACCCACTTTCGACATTGCACCAAAAGCACAAAAGATTGAGCTCATCTTGAACTTTCGACGATATCAATGCGTTGGTAGTAAAAGCAAAATTATTTGTGCAGAATTTAGGGGAGATTCAGAAGATGAAACTCTCATGTGGCTTGATCGGTAATAGAGTGATATCCTAGAATCAAAGATCCTGGGTTCAAAAGTGTCAAGAGACAAAAGGATAAGGAGGTGAGGTCTCTCGACTTACATAGTTACATTGCAGCGTTTTTTGTGGGACACGTTTGAAGAGATGTTTCTAACGTTAGTTTTTGTTCATGTCTTGATGTTATTATCTTCGGGCCCGCCACATATTATAAGCCATGTACAAAGAGATAAACTACTCCTCTAGTGTCAGCTAGAAATTATAATGGGTGAGGGAGACCATTATATCATATTATATAATGAGTAGTATATGCAGCCTTTTGCATTACTACAAAGCTTGATTCGATCTCTTGGCTTGGATGAAATGAATTGCAGTACGGAGTCGAAAGAAACTTTGATAATTTTATTGTACACTCGATATAAGGATACGACGTACATCGATCTATCATGTATCATGGCAGCAGTGGGCATGCAGAAAAGGGGTGCTATTGCTTTCAATTTCAATGCATATGCTCTCTTGTTCTGTTTCTTTTTTTTTTATTTTTATCATAAACTTGGAACTACTTCTTTCATTAGTAAAGTCATCAACATCAAAATTACAATACCTAGTTATTTGTAGGGAATATCTTCACCCAGGCATAATTTGAAGGAAACACTAGTATTATATACTATGGAGATAAGCACAATAAGAAAGTTCAAGACCGAATTTTCTAAGCACACATTAGCTAGACATACTAATTGTTCCCACCTAGTAGACTGAGAGAGTTACTCCTAATTGTCTTTCAGCTTCTTAGGGAGGATGAAAATCTCAGAGTGATAGGCATCGACCTCAACATCAGAGTAACCTACTTCCAAAGCCCATTTCATACCAAAAATTAGACCTTGGATCTCAGCTCCAGGAAGAGAGCAGAGGTGCCCACCTTCTTGTAATATGCCATCAGGATAGATCCATCAGCCTGTCGAATTGAACATGCTAAAATCAGAGAGATACCACGTCTCCTTTACATCCACAGTTGATTTTGGTAGCACCCTGCATAAAAGGAGACCAAGAATAAACTGGTTGAAGCATAAAAATCCTATCTTTCAAACCAATCTTATAAGCTTTTGTAAAGGCATAATTAGACTCAATAAGAGCTATCCAAGACATTTGGATATTATGTCTCATAATGTTTTTTGCATCATAAACCACCCACATAGTGTTGATGATTTGTTCTAGTTTGTCACCAGGCCACTTACCAGCATCTAAAAACATCCAATCCTGGATAATGTTCCATCTGGTAGAGGATTAACAGAAAACTCAATGAGCCCCCACTGGAAATATCCAATCTTGGATAATGTTCTCATTAGGCCACTTTCACAAACAAAATTACCATCTCAATAGTGGTGCTTTACAGTGAAAAAAGCTTTTTTTTTTCTTTTTTTAATCAACCAGTTCTCTAAAAGCTTAAACCAAGCATAAAATGCCCTATCTTTTTGCGGGCTTATGGAAGCGGGCCAATTACAATTAGAACAACTTTGGAAAACAACTGGAGAAAGTAGAATGGTAATACACACACGTTCATATGCCGGTAATGTAGCAGTCGTAGGCCATAATGGAGACGGAAGGTCAATGAAGAGAGAATGGAGGGAAAAAATAAGCTAGTAGTAAGCTACCCACCAATATGGCTTTTGTTTCTTGTGTCACGTTGGTGAATATACATAAATTAGGGAAAGTATATTATATTTCAAAGTATTATAACATACAAAATATAAGTGTAAAAAAAATTATATTATTATTCATCATAATTTGTGTTCTTTAAAATAATATGTATCAATGATATATTTTAATAAACCTAAAATTAAATATTTTTGAATGATTATCTAATACATATTTTAAAAAATTGATTATATTCATTGCAAATGAATCTTCTTAAACAATAAAATGGTCTTTATTCAATTTGACGTAGAACCCTAGGACGACTAATAATCGCGTAGATGCAAAACCTCGAACCCTCAAACATGTCGATAATTGAAATGTTACAAAAGAGTAATATTACAACAAAAATACATCCTAAACCCCAAACATACCCAGAGACAGTTAGTCATCGAAGAAGCTAACACCATTGAAAAATACTAATCTGGTTCAATTATTAACTACTACTTTAGAAAAGATACATAACCCTATCATACAACCCTATGTTGGTTAACATCACCAAAGAAGCTAGCAAATCAAAACATATAACACTTTTAATAATATAATCATACATATCTTATAACATATGTACATAAAGAATGTAAAATTTTAAGTTTATCGAAACATATTCATATTGAATCTTATTTGAAGAGCTCAAATTACGATGAACAACTATATTAAATTTATACTATTTGGACTCATATTTAACAAACTACAACTTTTTAAAGTTTTGAAAAAAAACAATAGAAATAATGGCATCTTCTTGCATGGATGGCTCCAACGCCAATCGAATGTACCTTTAGGGCCCGTTCGTTGGCTGCATTTCACAAATAAAGTCACTTTTTGATGAAAAACGGGGACACTTATCCATTTT
This sequence comes from Limonium bicolor, assembly GCA_023374045.1. Lineage (NCBI taxonomy): Eukaryota > Viridiplantae > Streptophyta > Magnoliopsida > Caryophyllales > Plumbaginaceae > Limonium > Limonium bicolor. The sequence continues at coordinate 330,645,405 of CM041776.1, read as the reverse complement.
TTATTGAATAAAAACAAAGCTCATACCACATGTCAACCACTAATAACTTAACTGCAGTTAGCTTAAAATTTTCGCAGCTATTGCTGCGTTTCCCAGCCACGAACGAATGCCCCCTTACTAAAAATGTGAGCTAGGGTGCCACACTTAGGCCCTGTTCGCTCTTTCCAAGCAAAGCTTGATTTTCAACATTTATCATAAATGTTCCTCTAGTTAGCTAAAGTTAACCAATAATAGTTTGACAAGCATATTTTAGTTTAAATTTGGTGGGACTAATTAATGAGTAAAACAAATAGAAAACTGACATGTGGAGAGAACTTTAAAGTTCATTAATGTTGTTATCAAACACCCCTAATAGTAGTAGTCGCCGCACCATCATTAGAACGCAACACCACCTCACAACTCCCAAGTTAAGCTAGATATAGATCCTCTATTGCTCCTAGACTTGTCAAATAGATTATCCATTTGGGTTCTAGACATATCTATTTGAGTCAAGATACATTTGAGTGATTAAAATTTTGGGTCATTTCAGATTAGGGTCATTCAGGTTCGGATCAAATCGGATTTGGTTTATAATAGTGTTAGTGAGATTCGGGTTTCGGTTACGAAAATGATCAATAGAATTCGTATTCTGATTGTCATTCAGGTTCAAAACAATTTAGAGTCACTATATTTCATGTTATTTGAATTTGACCAACTTTTAATTACTATTATTGGGGATTAGTTTCAGGTCACCAATATTTCGTATCATTCAGATATATGCCAATTTTTAACAACTCTAAGCGCACTCACAGAACCCACTTTATATCCACACACGGGTTAACTTGTCGCCATCTAAGTTTTGTCCCTAATTACGCTACTTCTTTCACGCTTTGGTTCTATTGGCCTTAAAAATTTTTTATAGTTGTTTCTATTTTTGTTATTTTATATGATCACTATGTTATCGAAGTAAAACACCCTATCTTTTGATACATATTTTAAACATATCATCAAATATGCAATAAATATATTACATTAGACACTTATCATAGTAGTTTTATATTTTATTAATTTTTAAAATATATTTAAGAAATTTATTTATAAATTAATATTTTACCATTATAATTATACCTTACAATTCGGGTCAATGGTTCGGGTTGATATCAACCTAAACTCAACCTATTTAAAATATCATTAATTCAACCTAACCCAAAGTAAATGACTCAAAGAGTTACGCCCTAACCTAACCCATTTAAAATTCTTAAACCCCAACCTAACCCACCCAACCCATTTTTTAAGCAAACACAATGCCCCATATTAGATAACACAATCATAAATGTCATATTATATGAGATTAAATTGTATACATTTAGTACACCAACAACTTTGACAATCAACTTTTCAAAGTATAGAAGCTACTTTTCATAGCCCCTAGATAGCATTACATAATATATTTGATTGATATAATCACATCCCCTAGATAGCATTACACAATATATTTAATTGATATAATCACATCCCCTAGATAGCATTTAGAATGAAAAACAAAATCATTGAGTAGTTATCTTCACGTTAACAACTGTAGAGCTGGTTGAGTCAAACTAAACAAATAAGATGTGAAGTTAAAACTCTCAAAATAATTATTTGCTATGGAGAGCTGGTTGGGCTATTTATTAGATTAACGTAATGAAGTGTGTAATATTTTTAAAGCTTGGATAGTCCAACTAGACATGTAAAATATTTTTTTGCTTAAAACTAAGACATAGTTGATATAAAATAATATATATATATATATTAATATATATTTTTTATTATTAACAAATATATTTTCGGGTTTAGATCGTGAGTTTAGATCTCTACACTAATTTAACCCACAAAATTAACTTATTACGATAACTCTAAAAAAAATAAATAAATAATTAAGACCCTAACTCATAAAATTATGGATAGAGTTGAGTTACGCATTGTATCAAAATTGATAGGTAGCACTTTGAGTCAAGGAATACAAATTTTATCTGGGAGTAGAAGTCGACTAATTTCGTCTAGCTTCCTCCATCTTGGCTGTTTGATCGTCGCGGTTTTGGTTTGGCTTCGTTTGGACATGTCATAAATGTGGCATAAATGTGTCATTTTTTATTTTGGTATTTTTGACCTAAAATGCCAAACCGCCATCACCGAACAACAATTTTCAAAACAGTCACAAATATACCATTTTCAAAACAACCACAAAGCAACCAACAATTTATGCTGCAAATAGAATTAATACCGTAAACAGAGGCGGAGCCAGAAAACTGTAACTAAGGAGGCGAGAATATTTTAATAATATTAATTAATATTAAAAATTTAATTTTTAATAAATTAATTTAAATTTTCAATACTTATAATTATATTTTAAAAATGATTTTATATGCTAATATATGTTATTTTTTATTTCTCGGCATATTCAGTATTAAATTTAAATTTATGTTTTTGAATTTTATTAAGTAATATTTAATTGATTAGAATATATTGTTTTAACTACAAATATATGTTTAAAATAAATATTTTATCATTAATTAAATAATATATAATAATAAAATAATAAATGATAGCTGTACATATATATATTCGGTTACAGTCAATTATTTTATTATTAGGAAGAATTATTTTTTCAGTTCCATGATATTATTTATTCCATTAAAAATTAAAATAATCTTAAGTATTAATACATTTGAAATGTTATATTAAATACTAATATGTAATCCATAAAATTTTACTTTTATATGTAACATCTAATATATTTGCTCTAAACACAATGGTTTTTTTCTTTATTTTTTCTAATATATGTAAAAAAATTTTGATAAATTAATTGTCACTAAAATGTTAATAAAGAATAATAATAATTAAAGTATATAATTGAATATCTACATATATTTTAACTTTATTAACAAAAAATTGTTTTAAAATGTAATATAAAATTTTTAATTGTAACACCAAAAATGGTAAACACACTACACAAACTAACTTATTCAAAACAGCCAGACGAAACCGCCGCCTGCCGAACACTATTTTTCAAAACAGCCACAAAACAACCAGCACAAAAAACCACCAAACAAAACTACCACAAAACAACCAGACCAATTCAGTCACAAAACTACCACGTTTATACCCACCCGAACGCATTGTCATCGTCCTTTTGATTCCAAGAGAGCATTTTCCTTTTTTTTCCTTATAGTTTTACAACAGAGTTTTTCCCTTTTGGTAGCGAAAACACAAATACTGTTATATGTTTGTTTTTTAGCACACTTTTATACTTCAATATTAAACATATAGAATAAAATAATTTTTAAAAATTAAGTTGTACAATATATAGTTTTTTCATAAGAGTTCTATTATAAAATATAGATTTATAAAAATATATTATCTTACATGTCAAATATTAAAGTCAAACGACACATCTAAATAGTGGAGTGGACACTGTCATTGGGACGAAGAGAGTACTATTTTTGTTTTTCGTAAATGAACTGAATAAAAACTGGAACAGAGAAACATATATTTTTTTTCTCCCACCCGGTTCACCCTATTAGACTATATCCGGATTCGGGCGGGGAATCGAATCATAGTTATTCCTAGGGGTGGCAATTTTTACCCAACCCGATAACCCGATCCAAACCCAACCCGTAAATCGCGGGTATGGGTTAAGATTATTGACCCATTTAATTTTTGGGTCGGGTATGAGTTACCTATTAAATATATGGGTTGGGTATGGGTTAAGGGTCCTAACCCGAATTCAACCCGATCCGTTTACTTAATTTAATTATAAATAAATAAATATGTATATATTTTGCTTGGATATGTATTAATTCTATAACCATTAGTATAATACTCCCTCCGTTCAACAATAACTGTCATTTTAAAAACTTACACACTTATTAAGAAAAGTAGGACAATGATGCATGTGCCCCTACTTTTTACTTTTCCATTTATATAATAATTACTTTTATATTGAATAGTAGGGGTAAAAGTGGAAAGAAGTGTGTCAAAAAACTAGAATGACAGATATTTTTGAACAAGAATCACATCCTAAAACGACAGATATTAATGAACGGAGGGAGTAGCAAACAAAAATACTATCACTTCTTTAGGCCCACACAAATAATTATTTTATACCAAATACATTATCTAGGCCATCTATATCCACCATTCACTGTTTGTTTGAAAGCCTAAATACTATGTCAGTCATTAGTCGCATAAACTCAACCGTTCACACTATTTCATCCACACAAATAACGACTATGAGTTAAGATTATTGACCCATTTAACAAAATGTTGACATTTGGAAAAACAACACACAATAATTCGAAATAAATGACCGCTATGTGCACGCTTTTATGGACAAGTGATCATTCTGCAGAAAAACAAGAGTATTTGTATTTAAATGGGTTAAACGGGTCGGGTTTGGGTTCAATGATTTTATATAGGTTGGGTATGGGTTGAAAGTTTGTAACCCGATCATATTTGGGTCGGATATGGATCAATACAATTTTAATTGAGTTGGGGTATGGGTGAGCTTCAACCCGACCCATCAACCCGAATTGCCACCCTACCAAATCCAGTTTAAATCATCAAACCAAATGGGTATTAGTAGAAAAGTACTTTTAGTGCAAGTGTTTTTTTATACGTTTGGTTTGGCCAGACCGGATACTCACTCACTCACTCAGTATAAAACCCGCCGCTCAATCCAATGCTTCCTTTGTATTCTTTGTTTCTCAATTCACCCCTCTTGCCTCCTAAGAATCTCTGTTCCTCCTCTCACTAAGTAAAACATCAGTAGTATCAGAATCTCCGCAGAGCCGCCGCGACTCTTTTCATTTTCCATTCTCATCTTCTCTACTCTTCGATCATCATCTCCCCCACTAATTGGGACGGGGAGTCATTAACACAGATCCCTGAAGAAGACCAACCAATCCATTCTAATTTAATTTCCCCTCATTAATTTAAAACCCCTCATCTTTCTCATCCCAATTTCAAAGTGGTTGACAAACAAATCAAACGCCTCGAGTGACCCTTTAGCAATACAAGAAAACTTTAATATACAAAAAAAAATGATAGACCATCATTCTTCTCTGTTACAGCAGCTATGTCCTGTCAAGTTTACAGAGCACAAACACATCACCAACAAACATCTCCCTCTTCCTAAACCCAACAAAAACCCTACCTCCGCCTCCGTCGACGATACCATGATTCCACGACGAATCCGCATCTCCGTCCGCGATGAAGATGCCACTGACTCTGACTCCTCCAGCGATGAGGATACCCACCTTTTTGGCCGCCACCGTATCAAGCGTTACATAAACGAAATCATCATCCAATCTCCTTCAACCACTACCGTCCCTTCTGTTCCCCCGACCGCATCAAAAACCCACCGCCGCCAACGGAGAAAGAAACCTGTTGTAGCTCCGACAGTGGGAGGAATAAGAAAGTTCAGAGGCGTCCGTCAGAGACCATGGGGTAAATGGGCTGCTGAGATTCGAGACCCCGCAAGAAAGATGAGGTTGTGGCTAGGAACTTTTGAAACTGCTGAGGAAGCTGCCATTGTCTACGACAACGCCGCCATCAAACTCCATGGACCCGACGCCGTTACCAACTTTACCGTACCCTCCTTTCCCCAACCAACTAAGCTGGAGGAGGAATCTACTACTACTGCTGCTATTCCGCCACTAGTAGCGGCACCGCTTTCGCCCCCAGCTGGCTACGAATCCACCGACGAATCATCACTCGTCTCTTCCTCACAAACCAATCTCTCCATCTCATCTCCCAAATCCGTCCTCCCGGCCATATTATGGTCATCATCTGATCAAGAAATCACCGTTAAACACCCCGAATCAATCATACGACGACTCACTGAAACCGATAACGGTCGGTTTAATAATACCTCCTCTGCTCACCAATCCAGCAACAAACGTAGTTCATATGTTAGACCGTTTTCTTCATACGCAACGCCTACAGACCGGGCGTTACTTACCGCCACCAACGCCAGTTGTTCGACGGAAACTGAGTTCGAGTCATCCTCCTCCTCTTCCGCTTCCCTGAAACCAGGAGAAGATGATGACCTCTCGTTTATCAACGAGTTCTTCACATTTCACGCACCAGAGCCTTTGCCTGGTTTTGAAGAAGATAATTGGACCCCCACAGTTGCGGACGAGGTTGAGGCGGCGTGCGCGACGTCGTCCTATTTTTATTTTACCCAAGGTGAGGAGGAGTACGAGGTTGGGATATATGAGGAGTTGATGAGAGTGGAAGGAGGATTTGATCAAGAGATGATGTGGATGGATACTGATAATTATACAGCAGCCACCACGACGACGCCATTGTGTTTGGATTTGGGCCACCCGGAGGAAGAAGAGATACTGCAGATCGACGATAAATTTGGTGATGCAGTGGATTTGTTTTTCACAGATCCTCTTCTTCACCCACAAATTATGGATATCAGTACGAGTATCGAGTAATAGTAAACACTCCCTGTAGGGTTTCACAAAGTGTAAACTACATAGATAGAATAGAACTTTAGAAGAGTCAAACTCAACAGGTGCGATTTTTTTTTAATTAGGGACAGAAGTTTGTTAAATTAATTGTAAAGCTAGTTAGTTACTTAACGCTGAAATTGATTCACCCGAATCAACAGATGAATTATATCATATTGACAAATTAAGTTGGCACATATAGGTACGTATGGGTGATGTTGATTTTTGTTTATGTTTCCTAGACTCATTCCTAGCTCTCATGTGTTTGCGCCAAACGGTAGAGCCTCATAGAAGCTCCTCCTTCCTATTCTAAGCGACAACTCTTCTTTCTCACACAATAGTAAGGTGGCCATTGGGACGGGTCAGTCCACCACCGAGTCCTGTCAAAGACCGGATCATGATCGTTGACCAGGGATCGAGACCGTCCTGAGATCGGCCCGAAAAAAATAACAGATCAGTCCAGTTTCACTTTCCAAGAGACTGGGAACGCATGAAATTGGGCTAGATTGGGTCCTTTTTTTTTTTGAAATATTTTCGTTATTCAATAGTGACTCACAATGTTTCAAAAGACTACTTGCCATTTCTAAGTCCAAGTTTGTGAACTCGGTGATAACTAATATTCTTAAGAAACGAAAGACTACTAGCTCAGGCTCTACCTACTCCACTCATGATGATTATCGTGATTTGACTTTTAATTTGGGTGATGATGAGGTTGTTGATGTTCTCAAGTGGTGGGAAGACCAAAAATCAAAGTTTTCATTCTTAGCTTGAATTGCAAGAGACATCCTTGCATTGCAGTTCTTGCCTCAACTATATTGCTTCTTAATTAACATTCTGCATGGGTAAACACGTGTTGAACGCTAGAAGATCAAGCTTGGCATTAGATTCAATAAAAGTTAGTGTATACAAGTACAATTGGGATGCTCCTGACATACGTTCACAAGGACGAAATCAAGTGAATGCTCCTTTTGAAGAAGATGATTGGTTGACGTTGAACTAAAACAATTTAGGTCAAGGAGCTACTAGTGGGAGCGATGACGTAGGAATGCTTGATTAAGTTTTAGTTTATAATGATTGTAATATTAAGATATTGGTCAAATTTTGAACTTGAAAATTAGAACTTATTATTCGAACTACTAGAAGAATTGTAACGTAATTATAATTGTAATAATAGAACTACGTAAGAAAATTATCTTATGATTTTAAAAATCTTAAGATAAGGGTAATCCCACAAAATGAATAAATCTTGTTTTTTTACAATACATAAGACTAATTAGCCATAAATTACACAAAATGTATCATTAAAAAAAAGTCTGGTGCAGACCGGAATCGGCTTGTGACCAGTTGTGGTCGCTCAAAAAAAAATGGGATTGGGGCTGAAATCAGTTACTAGCGGTCCGAGACTGGTCCCTCACTCTGGGGACTGGAACCAGTTGAGCCCGGGTCCAAACCAGGACCGGCACGGCCCGGCTCGAGGCCAGCTCTACACAATAGGTTAGAGGCGAATCGACTTACATGAGCGTGGCTGTAGGCTGTAGCCATTCTTCTATGACTATTGTCCTCGTCAACCTACATAAATCTCTGGAAGTTATGCACAACTTCATCCTCGCCACCCATTAATATGTTACAGAACGAGCTAATGTTAACATCAACTCACCCATTACAGACTCCGAATAGAGAGCATACAAAACCGTGAGAAAGCCATTTCAAAAGCTAGCTCAACGAATAGAGAGCTCATAGCCCTATATGAACCACACAAATCTCCCATACGATTGATGTGATCCTGTAACATAATACATCATCAAAACCCAAGTTTAACCGCGGTTGTTCAGAAAATCTCTTTTATTAGATTACTTCTATGTAGTGCAGACTTTAAAAACATTCCAGATTTTCTAGCTAGTCGTTGTTATAATTACTCTTTTGAATATTGAATTCGACCTTAGCCCCCGTTACGTTTGATTCAAGCCACTAGGCTTGAGTAGGATCTTCCCTATAACTCTTGTAATAGTTTAATACTTTAGCAGTAATGAAAGGTTCCAAGTTCTCTCTCTATATATAAAAGAATCAACAGCAGTAGCAACAAGTTTCAAGTACCCTGGTAATTCCTTAGCCCTAGCTAGTAAGACAAGACAAGGCGACCACAACAATGATAATAATCAATGGCCACTCCTGGAAAAGGAGATTAAGGGCGAGTTTGTTTCCGGGAATCAACAAAAATTAGAATGATTCTGTTTTCTTATACCCACTCCTGTTTTATATAGATGATGTTATGGTTAACTTCTAGGTACATGAATTAAGGAGAAAAAAGGTACACAATTTTACCCTTACTTTTTGTACTGAAATTTATGGAATTGGAAAAGGAGAGTTGTGTGGGAAAGGATGAAGCGTATAGTTGGAAAATACAGATTAAAAAATCCAAAACATCTTATATTTCAAAATAATGTGGAGCAAAAAAAAAACATCGATCAAGATGAGGAGGGAGTATTTGTTTATACAGTTTTGCTCATTTTTAGGAGTGGGAATGGGAATATGATTACCCTAAGGGGCGTTTGTTTTGGGGTAATCAGGAAAGGGAATCGGAATGATTCCCTTTCCTGCTGTTTGTTTTGCCAATTTTTCCTGTTTTCAGGAAAGGGAAAGGGAATGGGATTACCCCAAAACCCTTTTTCCTGATTCCCCACTCCCTACTAGGGAATGGGATTCCCTTTCCTAGTACACTTTGACCGACAACATATGACCATTAACCGATGACTAATGACCATTGACCGGTGACCGGTGAATGTTGACCAGTAATTAATGGCCGTTGACCGGCAGCCGGCAACCGTTGACCATTGACCGGTGCCGTTGACCGGTTATTTATTTCATTTCCCCAGCTCAAACAAACAACTAGGAAAATCAAATGGAATTCTTTTCCATTCCTCTCCATTCCCTTCCTGATTCCATTCCGTTTCCCCCCTTTTAACCAAACGCCCCCTAAATCTTTCTATCGTGATATTCCACCTTCACCTGGGAAATTGGATTTCCGTTCTCCATCACTATTTGACGGGTGACTAGCAGCCATTAATCGATCACTAACAACCATTGATCGATGACCGATAGATTTAATTGGTACTTGGTGGTTGTTGACTGGCGACTGCTAACCGGTTCCCGAGAGTCACTTGATGGTTCTTCTATACAAACAACCAATCAAGAAAATCAAATGAAATTCTTACCTGATTCCATTACAATACCTTTCACCAAAACAACGCCCCCTTGAAGACTCATGGAAATCTGTCATTGGCTGGGAAAATGTAATGTATCAATGATCTCTTCTGATGGGCGAAGGCTACCGTTGTGATGCCTCGCTAGCGTCTCGCCTTCTCGCCTTCCTCCCTGCACGCCTCCTTTGTAATCAACCTAATGATTAGCCGTCTCATCAATGCATGCTCCTCCTCCTTCCATTCGACCTCCCTTTTTTAATTTGCTTCCTTGCTCAGCTAGACAATCTTAACCCCCATTCTCCTTGCATGCTTCTTCTCATAGATTACGGTAGCCTTGTTCGATTAACAATGTCTCTCATTAATTTGCCTGCCTTCTCCCTAATCCATCGTTCCTTCTAATTTTCGTATTACTCTGCTCTTTCGCTTCTTGGTCTTTTATTGTCAACCCCCAAAATAATATTTTCATCGACATGCACTAATAGAAAAACAGTCTATTTCGACGGTTCCAAATAGCCTATTTCGGCGGTTGTGAACCGCCAAAATGGAGTGTGTTGAGATAGGCGTGTAATCCTATCTACCGCCGGAATAAGTACTCTATTTCGGCGGTTGTTAGCTAAAAACTGTCGAGATAGGCGTATTTTAGAACAAAAAACACACCTATTTCGGCAGTTCCTAGCTAACAACCACTGAAATAGGTCTTTTTTTTTATTAAAAAAAAATTGATTTTCGTGTCATCTTCAACATCTCGACAGTAGTTCTACTGATTTTCAACACGGGGGCGCAGACACGAGAATGAATAGAGGTGCAAAGATGTATGCAGTTCCAGTGATTTTCGACACAGAGGCGCAGACACGAGAGAGAAGAGAGGATGAAGAGATGAGGCCGGCGAGCAAATATGTAATGAAATAGATTGAAATGTAAGCGGCATTTCAGAAAAAAATCATGGAAAACGCCCTTATTTTGGCGGTTGTAGAGACAATCGCTGAAATATGACTCCGAGATTTCTATTGTCTGAAAAAAGACACCTATTTCGACAGATCCTAGCTAGGAACCGCCGAAATAAGTGTCTTTTTTCAGACAACAGAAATCTCAAAGGCCTACTAAATTCGGTCATTTTATTGGCATTATGAAGGATACCACGGTTGGACGTCGACTAAGCTTTATTAGGCTAAAAGTTCTTCTTAATGTCCATCTCCCTATTTTGCGATCTCTTCCTATACACTATGATGGCTTGGATTTGGTTTTCACACCTATGATGATATACCAAACATTTGCATGGGCTCTGACCACTTGGTTCATGCTACTGATATACTATGACTACTAATTTCTCTAGTAGTGGCTCACATTTTCGCCTTGATCGCTGGTGCTCTCGAACTCGTCGACGCCCCTTCTGTATCTCCAGGAAGCACGTCTTGGCTTAGCTTCTGGATATCGGCCTTGATGAAGATGCTCTAATTCCAACCGTCTCGAGGTTGATCGGAAGGGAAAGCGGCCCATGCGAGTCTTCCTCGACGGTAGAAGAGCGTCATAGACTCTCCACCATTGAATCTCTAGCGTCTCAGGGTGGCCCTTAGAGTCGCCTACAAGGATGACACCCTCTGTTTTGGGTTGCATGTGTCAGACTCGACTCATGCAATCCAGTTTGGTCCACTAGTGGCTTGTCGGATGTGATTTTGTTAGCTTTTGATCTTATAAGTTATATAGGGTGTAAATTAGTTCTTGAAGCCTGATTGACTCTCTTAAGTTTCTTCTTTCGGTTTAATCCTTAATTATCTAGCGTTTGATGTGAGTCGCATTATGGGATTGTTTGATCGTTCTTGGGTGGTGCTAGTTGTTTCAGTCTTGTCTGCTTGGAACTTTTGGTTCAGGTGCGCGTTTGTTGTACCAACTGCTATTAATTACAGCCTCCTTATAAGAAGAATAGATTGTCTTTTCACAGTCTGTTTGCGGTGAAGATGTTTGGCTTTAGTCCGGGTGTTTTTACCGTGGTAATATATGTTGGTATTTCGAAGAAGGAAAAAAACGCCATCTTGTTCTTTGATTTTTTTTTTTTGGGGGGGAAAATAGTTCTTTCGTAAAGATCTTACTACTAACGGAAACCTGTCTGGGAAAGAGTGGCCCCGCGCCGGGGGCGCAGGCGCAAACGTATCTTCCACAAATAGTATAACGTGGTCGGAGAGATCGAGGGAGCTACAGCAGCTCTTCACCAGAAATAGCAGCGTTGTCCACAAACTTTCTTAGATCTTGCTCTTTTATTGTAGTTTTTTTTAAAAACAATAGTGAACAGAGAGACCACTACAATTAAAATTGATTAATACTAACAAGTGAGAGATATTATGCATGGCAGATGATTCGGCCATTAATAATTCTCAAGAGAATAATATATATGAAAACAGTTTATGGTTCATGAATGGTACGTAGTGGTGAAGCACTACCTCGCCACTACCCCCGCACGACCATTGTCTTTGACATTAATTGCAGGGATCAGGTCGAATACTCAGTAGCAAACTAGTATGTGGTCTCTGCTACTTAAGTATACTGGACTGTTTGTCATTATCAGATCTTATATTGTTATATATATTAATTAGTGTACTGAATTGATTTGATGACTGCAATCATAGTGGCAAAAAAAATATAATTAGCTAGCTAGCTTCCTTTGCTTCGTTCGAAGAGTCATCTTTGTTTCTGCTTGCAAGTGGATCAGAGACACGTGACATTCTTCCCCATCATCTCTGCATTATTGAATGTACAAAAAATTGTGAGCAGTATTTGTATTTCAGTTGAGTGGAAGAATTTTGAGCGAGGATGAAGTAAGATTAAGTAGAGTTGTTATTTCAGTGTGGTGTGTCTTAATTAATTATTATTGTATCAATACGACATACGATCATGGTAATTAAATTATGTAGATTGCAGGGTGCAACTGAAAGTCTGCATTCATAATTCCTGATTATATATATATATATGTACCACTTCGTGCATGGTTGTGAATATCCTTGTATATACTTAGTTAAATTGATGCATGATTAACAAATAATTACTGTATTAGTTAGAATATCGCATACTGATTTAATTGGTGAGACCTCGATGCTAGCTTGTTTTTGAGCTTAGCTGAATAGCTAGCTGCTATAGCATGTCCTGTTTGTGTATGCCTTTTGGTAACCTTCTAATGTAAAAATGTATTCTAGCTCCGGAGCATACATGTTGCGTCCTTTTCACCTTGTATTCCCAACTTTAGTGCATTGGTTTTGACTTTATATACCAGCAGCATAGGAGATGATTACCAGAGCACATGTGTATAATTACATCTTAACTAATTATTTATGACAAAGCGTAATATATCTCAGATTGAACGACTATCTTTCAATGTATTTTTTTGAAAATTTTAACATCTAGTAACACTTTCAAGATACTTTCTCTAGATTTTCAATAAAATATAATGATATTTTCTATTTATTTCGATGATATTTCAAGCCCTCGTGATTTGATCGTATGTAATTTTGAACCAAATTACTCCACCTATAAAAAAAAAATGATAACATAAATTCCAAAAAGTGGGTGGTTAGTGAGCCAACGGTAGCACATGCACAGCTGTAGAAGATCTTGTTTTCATTTGTGGACAGATGTGGTGGGATTGCATGACTGGTAAACTACACGATCTAGTATTTGTAAATAATCATATGGTAGTCTATTCTTTTTCTATCCTAGCTAGCCTTCTCCACTGAAATGAAATTATTCACATCAGAATGATAAAACATTTAAAACAAGCCACACGTGTACGTATACACAATAAATGAAACTGCAACCACTAGTAATTAGTTCGAACTCGATACTACACAAGGAGAACAAGTCAATAATTTCGGTTTTGTCTTCTTATGGAAGACATGTGAAAAACTTTTTTAAGGACTCATGACCCCCTTAATTCCTGGATTGATGTCTTTAGTTAGCTCGATGTATTTGTCAATCATAATACTATATAATTTCTTTCCTTGCTGCTAGTTCCAAACAACCCCTACATTTTTTACTACTTATATATTATACTTGTGAGAGCTTTACAGATTTGGAGAAGAGAAAACGAAGGAAAAACTTCATTACTCGAGAGAGAAAGTTACACTGATAAGTACAGAGAAAAGTATATGACTTATCTAATCTATCTGTCTGTATGAAAGCGAGTATATTACTTAGAATAGAACTAACTCCTATGTATAAATATACCGTACAGGTATATTAGTATATTATAATACGTTACACCACTTACTGTACTAACTAGTCCTATACCCCTCTCAAGACTTGAGTCTGCTAACAGAGGAGAGACTTAAGACTTTTTGTTCTATACTGGTAGCATCCCAAGTTTCGGCAGTGATGCTTTGTATACTTTGCCGGTGTAGACTTTGTCAAGATATCTGCAAGTTGTCGATTTGCAGGAATATACTGAACATCTTATCAAGCCTTGTTTAGCTGCTCACGCACTCAAATGACAGTCAAGCTCTATTGCTTGGTCCTCTCATGCGAAACCGGATTCCGTGCGATGTGGATTGCAGAGATGTTGTCACAATGCAGAGTATTGGTGAGATAATCTTCAACCCTGAGCTCTGCCAACAGTCTTGTTAACCAACTCAATTCAGTGGTTACTTGTCGAAGTGCTCTGTATTCAGCTTCAGGTGAAGAAAGGGCAACTGAAGCTTGCTTTTTAGATTTCCAGCTGAGGGGCAGCCTCCAAATAGAATGTAATAACCTGAATGGACTTCCGTGTTATTGGGCAAGATGCCCAATCGGAGTCACAAAAAAGCAAGGAGATTGTAAGATTGGTTTTTGTTAAATGAAAGTCCGAAACCCAATACCTTTTACATATGAAAGAGCATGAAGAGCAGCCTGCAGGTGAATATCGGTTGGCTGTGTAGAATTGAGAAAGGTGCTGGACCGTGAAAGCCAAATCTGGCCTGGTATTTGTTAGGAAATTTAGCTTTCCCAATCTTCGGTATGGCGTTGGATCCTTAAGTAGCTGACCAGAATCCTTGAGAAGTTTCTGATTTAACTGCAGAGGTGAAACAGCTGTCCGGCATGTCTGCATATGATCTGCAAGAATCTCTGTCGCTATTTGCGCTGGCACATAATCAACATATCATTAGTCTCAATAAATTCCATACCAAGAAAAAGTGCAGCCACGAGATCCTTAATCCTAACTCTTGATGGAGCTTAGCTTTCAGATTCTCAATTTCTCTGTTATCGCTTCCTGTATCAAGATATCATCCACATATATACCGAGAAAAGTTAGTTCTACTATTCTGCTTTTTGAAGAAAAGAGGTTCATTTTTAGATTGTTGGTAACCCATGTTTTTCCGAAACTTCCTAACTTATCATGCCACTGTCGGAAGCTTGCTTAAGTCCATATAAGGACTTATGCAGCTTACACACTTTATGGTTTCGCGGTTACATTAAGGCCTTGTGGAATGCTCATATATACATCTTCATGTAAGTTCCTCCATGAAAATACGTTTTAACGTCTAACTGATCTATTGTCCAACCCTTTTTGAAACCAAGGATTATAAGGGCTGAACAGTGGTAAGTTTTACAACCGGGGAAAGGTTTCTTCATAATCAAGCCCGTATCTTTGTGTAACCCTCTAACTACAAGCCTAGCCTTAAATCTTTCAAACTTCCATCAGATTTAAGTTTGGTTTTGTATACCCATTTGCAGCTGATGGGTTTCTTCCCGTGGGGCAGGTCAACGATAGACCAAGTTTCCATTATCTTTAAGGGCTTGAAATTCAGTTTTCATTGCTTCCACCCATCTTGGGTCTTTGATTGCTTCTGTGTAAGATGAGGGTTCTGTAGGGAGAGGACTTGGTTATAGAGATTGTTGGAATTGCAGGTGAGAAGAAGGAGGTTATGCTTTTGTTGGGAAGAGTATGGTGAGGGTGTCAACAGGAGAGTTTCTTGCATTAACAAGTCTTTGGTTTTTCATGTAGTCTGTGAGACAAAATATCAGAAAACGGATTCTGGTGTGTTTTTCAGGTTCAGATATAATCATTG
This sequence comes from Limonium bicolor, assembly GCA_023374045.1. Classification (NCBI taxonomy): domain Eukaryota; kingdom Viridiplantae; phylum Streptophyta; class Magnoliopsida; order Caryophyllales; family Plumbaginaceae; genus Limonium; species Limonium bicolor. Next base: position 330,629,697 of record CM041776.1, on the reverse strand, counting down.
AACCGAGAAGGAGGTCTGTGAATTCTCATAGATCGTCTAGGGCTGTGAGGGTGTGGTGGACTGTCATCTGTGGGATCAAGATCATTAGTTAGATCGCTTCAATAGTTTGGTCAGACGAAACAATAGGTGACTGCCTAGTGTGTTCAGATGAGGAAGAAAGTTTTTCTGAACTATGGGGATTATTTGGAGAGGCGTCACTGTGGTGGTAGTTGCTGTGATCTGAAATACGTGGGTGTTGAGAGTTATCTCATGATTTGACTCTTGTTGTAGGGGTGTTCTGAGGGCAGCGGAGTTTTGAGGGATGATGATCATAAAAAGAGAAATCTGAGCTCAGGTTATCCATTTGTTGGAATAACTCAATGATATCATCGACTCATCTTTTCTAGATGAGTTGTGCCACAGCCTTTTCCAATCTTTATCAAGCAAGGGATAGATGGTTTCGAAAAAGGTGACATCTCTTCCAATTTTTATGTGTCTTGTATCCAAATTAATGTGAATAGCCTTAGTGTTGTTGCAGTTCCTAAGTAAACAGCACACTAGATCTAGGGTCTAATTTACTTCTCCCAGGTGTAATATCAGTTATGTAACACAGAGAACCAAAGTTCTTGATTTCCTTATAATTAGGATCCCTTCCAATAATTTTTGATAGGGTGTGCAGTTGCCTTAGCTTTAGAAGGAATTCGATTAATTATAAAGGTAGAATGGCTGAGAGAATATCCCCAATATTTTGGAGCAAGACCAGACTGAAAGGGAACTTCTGGTCATTTGCATCAGGTGTCCTTGCTTCCTCTCCACCACCCCATTTTGTTGGGGTGTGGGGACAGCTCATCTGATGTCTGATCCCTTTATGTTTTAGGAAATCAGAACCTTCATTTGATGTACCTAATTCCTTTGCATTGTCTGAGCGAATTACTTTTATCAAGTTTTCTGAATTGGGTTTCAACCAGGAGGACAAACTCTTAATGGCACTCATAGCTTCAGATTTCAACCTTAAAAGTTTTATCCAAGTATATCTGCTAAAATCACAACGATGTTATAAATATCGTTGTCCTTTAGAGGTTTCTATTCTGATGGGCCACACACATCACATGCACAATGTCAAGATCTCTTTGCTCTTTGTTTCAGAATGCGGAAACTTTAATCTTTTGGCCTTGGCCTTGAAACAGACAGTACATGGGACAACATCATAGAAGGAAATTTAACTCCAAGGTGCAACATGGATAGTTTTCTAGGTGGAATGTGTCCCAACTTGGAATGCCAAAGAAAAAGATTTCTGTCTGGGGTATTCTCATGATTATTAGTTTCAACAGACATAGCATTTACATGAGACCCTTTCAAATCTATCAAAAAACTGTCTTAAAGCATCACATTCACAAAATAAAGACCGTGTTCCGTTGACCAATTTCAGCTTGGAGTAAAGTGTCTCTATCCTGCAATATACAATGAGATTGTGCAAATATGAAGTTGAAATTGGTTTCCTGCGTGAATCTACTTACAGAAATGAGATTAAAAGCAAACTTGGAACATAAAGAACCTCAGACAGTATAAGGGGTTCACACAAATGTATGTTGCCTATACTATTCACATGGCAAATTTCCCATCAGTAGTGTTATATTTCGAACAATGTTGAAGGTTTTAAGTCTTGAAATAAAAATTGTTTCCAGATACATGCTCAGACGCTCCAGAATCCACAATCCAAAGGGAAGAGATATTACCATCAGATAGATTCTCAATCAATTTTGTCGTGTGAATGTGAGGTTGAGAAAACGTACCAGAGAAACTGCCAAAACTTTGATTTGTTGTGTCCTTATTGCTCGTGTTTCTTTGCTCCAGATACTTCGCAAGTTCTTCGATCTGGTGAGAAGTGAAACCAGCAACGGGGAGTTCTCATCATTCGCCTTTAATTTTGTCTTGGTGTCTTGACTCGCGATTGTTCCAGCAATGCGTTGGGGCTGTGATGTTGGCGCGTGCTTTGACTGGGATCTTGGTTTGGAAACCCAACTAACCACCAACATTCAGATCTTGTATGCCCAAGTTTCGCACAGTTGGTGCATTTGCCTGGTTTTTTCTTGCGCTGGAATTAGGGTTAGGGCTCCTTTTGTTGTTTCCGCCTTTGGCATTAAATCTCTTGTTGCTTGAAGTACTCTTGGTTGCGAGAACGATCGAATCCTCGCAACACTCCCCTCTCTTCAGATACTGGTCTTGCTTCTCGTCTTGGCTAATTAGGGAGAAGGTCTCCTCAAGATCCGGAGCGGGTTCATCAGAAGAATCATGCGCTTGGAGTTGTTGAATGTAGGGTTGAGACCATCTAGAAATTTCATATTTGATCCTGTTCCTTGTGTTTTTGTTGCGTTGCGTCGGCTCCACACTTGCAACCGCTACCAGCGGGGTTCTTTCTTGATGCATTTAGGCGATCCCACAGCTTCTTCAATTTTGAGAAATAGGCTCGTACTGATTCTTCCCCTTGTCGACATTTATAATTTCCTTCTGTATAGAGTAAACTTCTGGCCCGCTTGTGAGTTCAAACCTTTACAGAGGCCTTCCACATCTGGTGCGCATTATCGCAGTATAGAATGCTCTCGGCCGTGTCTTTTGAGATGGAATTCAAGATCCAGCTCATGACGGTATGGTTGCATCTCTCCCAGGTAGGGTATCTCTCATCAGTGATTTCTGGAGCCTCAATTGTCCGTTGACCATACCGAATTTGTTCTTGGCCTTGAGAATGATGGTCGCGGCCCTCTTCCAAAGTCGAATCCAGTTCCGTTGAATTTATTCCGAAACTAGAGATGGTTGATCTGATGGGTGAAGATAAAGCGGGTCGTTGTAGTCGCCATTGCTACTTTCAGAGGTTTCTTGAACTTCTGGATTCTTCAACCCTAAGTCGTTCGCTCCGACGTTACTTTCCTCAGTTTGTTTTCGTCATCTTCCGGATTCGACATCGTGGAGGAGAAAGGAGCTCTCAGAGCTCTGATACCATGTGAGAGCTTACAGATTTGGAGAAGAGAAGAACGAAGGAAGAAACTTCATTACTCGAGAGAGAAAGTTACACTGATAAGTACAGAGAAAAGTATATGACTTATCTAATCTATCTGTCGTATGAAAGCGAGTATATCTTAGAATAGAACTAACTCCTATGTATAAATATACCCGTACAGGTATATTAGTATATGTATAATACGTTACACCACTTACTGTACTAACTAGTCCTAATATATACTCCCTCCTTCCCGAATTGACGTCTTGTTTACTATTTGGATATGTCGTTTGATTATAATATTTAACATATAAGATAAATAATTTTAAAACTTTAAGTTTTGTAAATGATTCCTTATATGATAAATTATATATTACAAAATTATTTTTATGAAATTATTTTTTATCTTATATGTTTAATATTAGAATGGATAAATGTACCATAAAAAAGACGTTCAATTCAAGACTGTATATTTTTATGGCGGAAGACTAACTCAAATTTTAAGAACAACCAATTTAAATCATTCAATAATGTAGGTGTATCTTGCTGTGGTTAGTCCAAAACTAATCACTACAATATGATTAATTAACAATTCCCATGCAACTAACTAAGCATAGAGAAACCAAAAATCTTCCGGATATCAGGCTTGATCGTACTTTTATGAATGACAAAATACTACTAATAAATACTGACGTTAACAGTAAAATAACGCTAGATACACCTGAAACAAGACCTGCCGCCTACCGGTGAGTAGTACTAGTTGCTCCTCCGCCCTTTCTCCGTCTGTTCATCTTTGTTTGCATCGTTTTATATTGATAAAATTCACGATATGATATATCACGATTTAAGTTTGTAATTCATGATATACCTTTTTTAAAAAAATTATTCATGATATGTCACAATTTGAATTTAAAATTCACAATATACCATTATTGTGGCGGATGTTAAACCGCAACGATAGGTCACCATAAAAATCAACAAGTAAACCTATCTATCTTGGTGGTTTTTAGCTTACAACCGCCGAGATAAGAGACTGTCCTTGTGGATCGGTCGCCTGGGTCCATCTGTTCCAGATACACATTATATTAATAACAAATTAGCTAGGAGCTGGGGTACATCATCAAAGGATAGAGAGAGTTTAGCTTCTTATATCCTTGGGCTTTGCTAGATTATCTCTACCACCACTAATTTGGTGGTTCTTTATAATGTTTTGATTATTGTAGTAGGGTGATTAGTTCTACAATAGGATGGGTCCTTTGGCAAATTAGGTTTCTCTATGATTTAGTAATAATGATCTTCTCACACTTAATTTATGTTGTTAACGCTGGTTTTTCCCTTGCTTTTTATGATGAATTTGTGTGAGAGAAGACCCAAGTACTTTATGATTTTGGGGGATGAACTTTCATCCTTCTTCAACCATGTTTGAGCAGTGTACTTAGTCATTTATACAAGAATGAAAGGAAATTTTTTCATAAAAGCTACTGTACTTATTTATAGCTGCTGCTGAATGTGGTCTAAATACGTGCTTGTTATAGAATAGAGCCAAAGCTAAGGTTGCAGTAGGAATTGATCTCTCAGTTTCACATAACAAAACAAAAAAACCGCAATATTTGTTTTGGCCACAAGAAATTGAATTTGGTGAATCCACTAAAACTTAAACATCTGTCGTTAGTCTCTGGGTTTGACCAAGCACGAACCTAAGGCCTGGAGAACAGGCCCTGACTGACACGAGCAAACCCCAGATACATCACCAATTGACAAAGTGCTGTTACATCAACAATCAAGGAAATCCGGATCGAACTAAATTGTATCTATAGTTGTTTTATACAGCAATTGGAGTGTCTAGTATACACAGGTTAAATATGAGACCCATCAAAATCCAAATATCACTAAACTGAAACTATTCAACCTAAATTGTTTCACCCTCTGCAACATTAGTTAGCGTCAACGTAATGTAGCATGTAAATGGTAAATGGGCTTGGCTTAACGTGTGCACTACTCAAAGCTTACATCTACACCCTTTTGTTTCAGAAAGTCCTTGGCTTCGACAATGTCCTTCAGAAAAAGATACAGAAAGCAAAAATAAAGATATCAACAGGCTAGGAAAAACTAAACAAAATAAAAGCTTCACACTACCCACTAGGTAATAGAATTATCGATCTAATCATGATAAACATGGAACAGTTTTCCCATCTATATGTATGTGTATGTGTTTGGGGGGGGAGGGAGGGAGGGCGTGGTATATGAGCGTACCTGTTGAAGCAACATTGCTTCCTGAGGGCAAGTAGGGAATTGCATTAACCCAATACCAACCATCAATAGACCATAGCAACCCAGTGATATAACCAAGTAGATGGGCATCTATAAGGGTAAAGATTCACGAGTCGTTTAAATACAAGATATTGTAAAAGCGATACATGAATTGGCCAAGACATCACATGTAGAACTCAAGCAAAATGAAATGAACTAATGGAGTAGAGCCAGCAAAGAAAGAACATCCTACCAGCCATGTATAGCTGGGTGGAACAATTGACATTTGCAGCAGAGCAACCCATATTGCAGATATGGCCACCAGCAAAGTAAGAATCTTCACAATATGCTTCATCTACAGATTACAGATGTTACTTTTGGTCTGTAGACATTCATCATATGGCAGTGAAATGAGAATGCATAAATAGAGAATCTTCCAAAACGTATAGTGAGAGAGGTAATTAAAGATCCATAATATAACATAAGAAGACTTATCAATAGAATTGATATTCAGATCAATTCAAATAAAATCGAACATCAAATTGAACAAGTGCATCACAAGATATTATTCACCCCTCCTTCAAGTCATAAAGAGCTCAATACCCTTGTGCAATGACTCATCAATCATAAAGTAGAAGAATTAGAAGCATGTGCAGCATTTAAAAAGAGAAACATTGGCATGTTTTAAGATTGAATTCCCTAATTCAACTGCTGAATTTGTCTAAAAGAAAGCAGCAAATCTTTAACAAAGCAACTGTAACTGACCATCCCAATGAATTGAAACATGAGCATGCTGATCACATTCATAACTCAGATCAACATTTATGCATTGCCCGGATAGGTCTCACACATCACGAGACTCGAACTTCCATCAGTGTTCAAATCAAACAAATCATCCCATTTCAGAAACTTAATCCTAATCATTTGTCCACAGGACCTCAAAAGTAAGATTCATATAGTCTTAGACACTTTGAAGCAGAATATTTCATCAAGAAGATGTATCAAGACTGGGACCGGGAGTTTAGCAAACTATGTTAAAAGGATCCCAACTCAAAATCCAATTATCTACTCCACTAAAAAGAAATTTAGGCAGGGAAGATGAGAGCCAATGCTACTAGAAGCAGACGACGTTAAATAAGTACGCCATCACTACTGACCCAAAATGCAAACTGGGGGGCGAATCTAAACCAGCCCTGACAAGAACCAGGCATGATCGCACTCCCTCATTTCCCATTTCAACGAGGTCAATTAAGATTAGCAGATCACGACAGACGAAATTTGAACGAATAATCTCAACTAAAGTTCCAATATCAAGAATGTACGATCTAAACGCCGATCCTCATGACAGAAAACCCCCAGAAGTCACTCAATTATCAGTACAAATTAGAACATAAACCCTAACCACTTCCAATTACCTGTAGGGAAAGAGACCTCGATTTCTATGGATAGGAAAGCTAGCTGACGATGGAGAGAGAAGATCGGGATCAGGTGTAGCGAAGCAGCCAACAAACCAAACTGAAAAATTCTGGCAGTCCCGATCCGTAGTTGGTTGAATTAACAAAAACAGCGATTCACTGAAAGAAAAGGTGAAGTTGGCGAAGAGGACTCATTCGATTTTCTTTTTCCGGCGTCGATGAAATGAGTCTGTCTGCAGTTATTATTTTTACTAAAAAAGGTCATGAAAAAAAATTAAAAGTTCACGAAATATTATTATATCATTAATTAGAAAAAAGGTAAAAATCCCTTATTAGTTAATAAAATATTATTGAAGTTCACATATGTTAAAAAATTCACTAAAAATATAAAATACTATAAAATATAGATAATTATAAAAATATTTAATATATTATAAAAAATACAAAAAGAAATAATTTTTTGTAAAAATATCATAAAAATTGAAAAAAAAAATATTTCTTAGAACATTTTTTCAAAATGATTTAGTACCATAAAAAATAATATAGAGTTTTAAACACAATTTATAATTTTTAACAAAGTTAGACCAATATAATACCATAATTTATATCAATTAATTCCCATAATCTATACCAATTAGTTACCATAATTTTTACCATACATTTTTAAATTATTTTTGCCTACCAATTTATTTATGCAAAATAAATTATTTTAATTAATATTTGTAATGTTTTTAATTCATATTCTATTTTGTAGATGAGTTTATGACATAATATATTTTATTTCAAAAAAGTTATTTAAATTGATAAAAAAAAAAGATAATTTGAAAATGTATGGTTCAAATTATAATAGTTAATTGGTACAAGTTATGATGATTAATTGATAGAAAATTGGTAGTAGTTATAATTTTTAATATAATTTATACCAATTTTTTTACCAATTAAGCACCATAACTAGTACACTAGTACCAAAATGACCTATTTTGGCGCCCCTATCTCGGCGGTTGTACAAGAAACCGCCGAGATAGGTCCTCCGTAATTTTATTAATTAAACAAATAACATCTATTTCGGCGGTTCCTAGTAACAACCGCCGAAATAGATATATTTGGTAGTCTATTTCGGCGGTTGCTACAAGGAACCGCCGAAATAGAGGTTATTTTTTTAATTAAAAAAATTACGGAGGACCTATTTCGGCGGTTTTTAGTAACAACCGCCGAAATAGGTCGCTTAATAAACACCCCCACCCAGCCCCGACTCCGTTACGCTGTTAGAACCCTAACCCCTCTTCTCTTCTCTGTATCGGGCGAATCTGAGTACCAATCTCGACAGCCACCACACCACCGCCGCTCCGACGTCCGTCGCCCTCCTCCCGCCTTCGCCGTCGTCGCGCCGTCGCCGGTCGTGCGTGGTCGTCATCGGAGGTTGTTGCTGCAACCAAGAACCGCACCTCCATAATACCGGGTAAACACAATTCCAATTCGGTTTTGACTAAATAATTACAAATGTGTTGTTAAAATTGGTAGATTTGTGTAATATTATGATTGTTGATGCTGATATTTATTGTGTGTCAAATCTTTGAAAGATTTGGTTGTTAAACTAATCAAATTATGTATGAACACAAGGTGTTTGATGAAATGTCTGAGTGAATATTTTTACTGTTTTTTGCCCTTTTTTAAGTATAGTTAGGCAGGGGCGGACCGACTTGGGTGCGTACTGTGTTTGTTGACACATATGGAAAAGAAAATTGCCTAACGTTTTACTTATTGTTATAATTAACTAATTTATTTATTAATTTAACACATTAATTGTTACGGAGCAATAGAGATCTGTACTTTATATTTAGGTATTCAATAGTTTAACTATTATTAAAAACTTGTTAAGTAATTGTTAGTAACAATTTAATATATCTTACATTTGTTGAACTGAAATACAATTAATAGATATGGTATAATTAATAAAATTAGTACATTTATTTCTATAGGTTTGATATGGAAAGGTTTTTTAAAAGAAAAATAGCTTCATCATCGGAGCCAACGCCCGCCCAAGAAATAATTGATATACCGAACGAATGTGGTTGATAAAGATGTAAACAAAGTCGTGTTGTTAGCAATATAGTGTTGCGCCCTCAATTGATACTTATTTTGCGTTTGCGTTGCCTCTGTAGAGATTGGTACTGCTACACGTCTCGCATGCCCGATTGAGAAGAGGGGCTGAAAACAATTCCTTTAGGAACCGGTAATATACTTTAACTTATCTCTTCATTCTCTTCACTCGCTGTAAATTTTCAATTAACGTAACTACAAATAAGGAATAAATTTGGTATATATTAGTTTGGTTTATGATGGAAATTTGTGTTGTTGAATAATTGGTGAATGCTTAATAATAAGCATGGTTGTGTCTTTGTAGAGGGAAATCACTAAATGGGTTCACCGGATTGAAGTCGTACGGGGCTGAATACCTTTCATTTGTGAACCCGTAATATACTCAACCTACATCTTCATCTTTTTAGCTCATTATATAATTTTGCAATCCTAATTACAAACAATTAACATACGTAAACTAATGAGTTTGTATTCTATCTACAGAGAAGTGGTTAACAAACTCCTCAGTCATTGCACGGTAGATTGAAAGCGGAGTGGAAGAACGGTAATATAATCTAACTTATCATTTTTCTCTTTTGTACTTTGTATTTGATTTCCACAAATTATTGGAATTTGGTTTGATGAATTAATTTGGTATATATTAGTGTGGTTTATGATAGAAATTTGTGTTGTTGAATATTGGTGAATGCTTAATAATAGCATGGTTGTGTCCTTGATTTCCACAAATTATTAAAATTTGGTTTGATGGATAAATTGGTATTAGTTTGATTTGTGATGGAAATTTGTGTTGATGAATGGTTGGTGAATGCTTAATAATAAGCATGGGATAGGTAAAATTATGCAAAAGTCATGCCGATTTTTTTTTAAATTCTCTTCGTAATTAATATTGTTTGATGTATGTGTATATGTCTAACAATATCTAATTTTTTTTATCAGGTCTCACTACATTCAAGTCCGTGAATCACCTCTCTTGTTTCCCGCCTTCTTCCATACTGTTGCACTTTCCTCCTCTGTGCACAAGTAAGTAACTAAACCTTATTTTTTGTTTAATAAATGCAATTATGTATTTAAATATAATGCTAGTACATAATTTAGCTTCATTCCATATTTGTTGATGCATTTCTTTTGTAATTTATTTTTTGTTGCATCTCTCGCACAGAAGCCTACCTCTCAGGCACCAGTCTCCCCTGTCCATAAATCCTTAAAAAACAAGTACGTATTTTAACTCTCGATTCTTTGTTAATCTCTAAACCGGTTTGAACTTATACAGTGGAGAATTGAAAGCGTTGATTTGATGATCTGAATTTGCAATTGGTTTTCAGTTAGCTAGTAAAGAATTGATTTATTTTAATTGTTGGTTGCTGCCATTGTTGGAATGTTTGTGGTTGTGATGACTTTGGTGAGTGCTGAATAATAAGCACGGGATGTGTACAATTATGCAAAGGTCATGCCGAATTTTTTGTAGAAAAAGTATTCGTAATATTGTTTTAAACACCGGTTTCTGTTTTAGAAGTGCAACAATTTCTTAAATTTAAAATGGTAGTTTATTTTGTGTTTGCAACCTTAGAGTTAGGCTAGACTAATTGACAATCATCCCAGTCATGCTCCATTAAGAAATAAACATGTGCAACTTAATACAGGCCATATTCTACAAAGGCTCTAACTCACACCTGTGATCTGTTGCACATGTAGTATGGAGCGTGACTGGATGTATGGTGATAGAGGCGAACATTTTGACAAAATGCTGAAAGAGTTTTGCAAAGCTGCAGTGCAACACAAGGACAGGACAAAGGCGGAGAAAATTCCATGTCCTTGTGTTGATTGTGGTGTGGTTAGACATTATTCAAGCATCAACCTCGTACAACTCCATGTGAAGACCCGTGGTTTCATGCCACATTATACAAAATGGATTTTTCATGGAGAACGTGTTGAAGATAATGCTTCATCTTCCTACAGTCACGATCGGTGTAACTCAAGAACCGAGCAGACATTCGATACTACTAACGAGTCAGAACTCCCAAGCGCTTCCGGAGTCAATGTTGACAGTGAGTCGACTTATCATGATGAACAAATTGACGAGATGCTTGGTAACGTTGAGGATAACTTTGTCGACCGGCCGGATGAGTATCAAAGGTTGTTGGACGCATCCAAAACGGCGTTGTATCCTACTTGCACTAAGTACACGAAATTGACAGCTATATTGAATTTGTTCAACCTGAAGGGAAGATATGGATTGAGTGACAAAGGTTTCACGGCATTCCTCGAGCTGATTCATGATATGCTACCGGATGAGAACGGTCTCCCTACGACCACGTATGAGGCAAAGAAATGGGTGTGTCCAATGGGAGTAGAGTACAAAAAAATTCACGCGTGTCCAAACAACTGTGTGTTGTACAGGGGTGAATACGAACATCTGGACAATTGCCCGAAATGTTCGTTGTCCCGGTATAAGCATAAAGATGGTGAGTACTCCTCCGTTCAGAAAAAAAGCCCTCCAGCAAAACTTGTTTGGTATTTGCCGATTATACCCAGATTCAAACGGTTGTTTGCGAATCCGAAAGATGCAAAGAACTTACGATGGCATGCGGAGGGTAGAAAGAGTGATGAGAAACTAAGACATCCAGCAGATGGGCCTCAGTGGAGAAACATCAATAGACGGTTCAAAGAACATTTCGGACATGAAGATAGGAATCTGAGGCTTGGGTTATGTACTGATGGAATGAACCCGTACGGCACATTGAGTAGTCAACACAGTACATGGCCTGTTCTGCTAGTGATCTACAATTTGCCCTCATGGTTGTGTATGAAACGAAAGTACATCATGTTATCGCTCCTGATATCTGGTCCCAAGCAGCCAGGTAATAGCATTGATGTGTACCTTGCCCCTCTGATCGACGATCTGAAGCTATTGTGGAATGAGGGGACCGTGGTATATGATGCTTATGCAAGAGAGAATTTCACGCTCAAGGCTTTGTTGTTCTGTACCGTCAATGACTTCCCTGCGTATGGGAACTTGTCCGGTTACACGGTTAAAGGAACATTTGCATGTCCCATATGCGAGGAAGACACTTGTTCGGACCGTTTAAAACATTGTGGGAAGAATGTTTATATGTGTCATCGACGTCTTCTCCCCGAAGATCACCCTTATCGAGTAACGAAGAGAAAGTTGTTCAATGGTCAAGCCGAAACTCGTGTGGCCCGTCTACCTCTGACCTCTGAGGAAGTGTACGAAAAGGTTAAGGACATTGTAAATGTATTTGGAAACACATCAAAACCGGCGAAAAACATTTGGAAAAAGTGTTCTATCTTTTGGGAACTACCTTATTGGCGTCATCTTTCTGTGAGGCACTGCTTAGACATCATGCACATTGTGAAGAACGTTGGTGAGGCAGTGAGTGGGACTTTACTCAATATACCCGGCAAAACAAAAGACGGATTGAAAATCAGAAAGGACATGCAAACCATGGGTATACGAAAGGAGTTACACCCACAAGAGAATGGGAAACGAATCTACCTACCTCCTGCATGCTACACGCTCTCAAAGGCTGAAAAGATTAGTTTCTGCAAATGTCTGTACTCGGTAAAAGTACCGTCTGGGTACTCTTCAAACTGGAAGAACATTGTATCGATGAAGGATTTAAAACTTTTAGGCATGAAATCTCACGATTATCATGTACTGATGTTACATCTTCTTCCGGTCGCAATTCGAGGGATATTGCCATCTGATGTCAGAAATGCTTTAACTCGGTTATGTTTCTTTTTCAACGCTGTTGCTCCAAGGCAATTGACGTAACCTCTAGATGATCTACAACGTGAAATTGTTCACATTATGTCAACTTGAGATGTATTTCCCACCATCTTTCTTTGATATAATGGTACATCTAATTGTGCACATCGTTCGAGAGATACAGTTCTGTGGTCCGGTATACTTACGGTACATGTACCCTTTTGAACGGTACATGGGTATTCTGAAAAGTAGAATGAAGAATAGGTATCGACCAGAGGGGAGCATTGTTGAAGCAACAGTGACTGAGGAAGTCACGGAGTTTGTGACCGATTATTTGAGTGAGGCAGAGTCTATTGGTATCCCAAAACCACGACACTATGGCAGGTTTAAGGGTAAAGGTGTTATTGGTAGAAAGATCGTGCAAGTTTCGCGTCTACTTATTCATCAAGCACATTTGTTTGTCTTACAACATCTTGAGGTTGTTGAACCTTATTTGGAAACCCATATGGTTGAGTTAAGGCATCAAAATCCTTTGAAAAACCACATTTGGCTGACAAAAGAACAAAACCGAGTTTTTATCCAATGGTTCAAAGATCATGTGTTGACATTAGCATCATCAGATCCAGAAGCTGTAAGCGAAGAGATCAGATGTTTGGCAATCGGACCTGAAACTAATATTACATCTTTTGAGGGGTATGATATTAGTGGGTATACATACTACACTGCACGCCAAGATGCCAAATCGATAAACCAGAATAGTGGGGTAAAAATTGAAGCTGCTGCCACTGAGTACCACAGCGGTAACCGATCTCAACCAGTTAGTAATTGGTATTATGGTGTCATCGAGGACATCTGGGAACTAGACTATGACATTGATTCCTTTCTGTTGTTCCGGTGCAAGTGGGTGGACAACCGACGCGGGTACCAAAATGATGGAGGGCTTACCATGGTTGATCTTTCACGGTTACACGGTTATAATGATGATCAATTTGTTCTGGGAAAGGATTGCGAGCAAGTGTGGTATGTTGAGGATCCGAAAGACTGCAGATGGTCTGTTGTTCTTCCAGGAAGAAGGCCGGTTGTAATCGAAAATGAAAATGAGGATAACGATGAAAATGGGACTGTAGAGGAAACATCCTTGTTTCCTACTGGATTACCGGATTCGATTGATGATACCGAAAACGATTTGCTCTACGCACGATCAGACCATGATGAGGGTGTTTGGGTAGAAAATATGAAATGATTTATGTTTTTGTACGTGTCAGGTAATGTTGTTAGTAGAATGTAGACTGTAATATCATCTTAACTGTTATTGTTATGCATCATAGTATTTATGTTATGAGTTTAACTGATGAAAATGCTTTATGATTTTTTTTTGCAGTGGATGATCACCCTATGGATGACCCCATTGGACGGCTTATCTCGACTGGAGAACCTGAGCCACAGAATAGACCAAGTAAGCGGGTCACAAGAGGAGGAAAGAAGAAGAAGGACCAGTTAGCAGTACACGAGACTGAGGCTGGCCCTTCACAGCAGACCGAAGAGGAGTCGTTGTCCCACCAGAGGCGAAGAAGCAAAGAAGAGAGGTGCAACACGTGGGCTGAAGGCTAACAAGGGCCCTCCTACAAAACCGGTGGACTTCAATCAGTTCAACCAACCCCATGGAAATTGGAAGAATGACTTCACCGCTTACGGTAGCCATTTGGTGAAGTCATATTGCAACATAAACCACAACTGGAAGCAAGTGCCTCAATCATTGAAGGATACTATGTTTCAGCGTCTTCAGGTAAATCTCTACATTATTACTATGATCTTTTGTGAAATAATAGAACATTTATGTTTACTTTACTAACTGAATGATCATGTACGTAGTCTCGTTTCTCCGTGGATCCCGCACTTAAAAAGGATGTGCTATCAGCGATGTCGAAACAGTTCCGGGACCACAAGAATAAGTTGGCTGACAAGTTCATCTACAAGATGCCTACTCCAGAAGATCCAGATGATCCAGATCATGGTGGAGACGGTGAGAGACCACCATGGGAGGTTTACGAGGGCATAACAGAAGAGCAATGGTACAATTTGTTGAGAGGCGTCACACACCGGAGTTCCAGGTGCACTTTATTGTCATACATACATAAATTAATCTTAATTTCTTATGTTTTTTTGTGTTCAATTTCACTTAACATGATCCCATTAATTTATGCAGGCTCTCCGTGCGAAACAACAAGCAAATGCTAAGAAGAATCTGTACCCTCACCACTTAGGTGGAAAAAGTATTGCTCAAAGGGTACCAGAATGGGAGCAAAAGGGATATCTGCCCACGGATGGCTCATTGGATGCCAGTGGCAGAAGAATGAAAGTGTGGGAGTTAAGCCACATTCCGAAGAACTCTACTCCCGAAAATCCTCAATACGATGAAGCCACGAGAGCAGTTATTGCTCAAATGGTAAGTGATATCATTTCATTTTCAGTCAAACTGTTCATTTCCTTTGTATATGAACTTATGTTAAACTAATAACTGTATTTGTGTTTATTAGGGTGAATTAAGCTCTCAGCTCACCCAGGGCACCTGGACCTCACAGAGGAATGATGATCCTCTTACACGCGCTCTTGGTAAGAAGGATCATCCAGGTCGTGCCATTGGGTTTGGTGGGCACGTTGGTATCCGCCAGGCATTTGGCGCACCCGGGTCCAGAATCAGCCAGGGACAGTCGATTAGCTACGAGGAGCACCTGAGAGCGTTGGCTGAGATGGAGCAGAGGATTACTCAGAACGTCGACGAGAGGATCGCTCAGGCTATATCAGGATTCAGCGCAGCAGCATGAAAGCCAAGAGGTTTCTCGACCACCAGTTGATCAGTCACCCATTGCAGCAGAGTGCACCGGTAGTGAGAAGTAGTGTCCACTCGGCTGATCCGTTTCCCTATGCATCTCTACATGTTAGACTAACATTTCAATTGAGTACATGACGATTATGATTTTTCACTTGATCACTAATATCATCATAGAAGAATTCACAATTTTTATCTAAACAAGTTCCACATAACACTCAGGCATCCACTGAGTGCCATCTGTTTTTACAAATTGGAGTAGAAGAGGTCATGGTTGCATGGGGAAAACTTTCCCCTCTCGTCCAAGTGATATTGTGCATGGTGAACCACTCCGACATTACCATGCACGAGTGCTTCTAGACGAATTTGTTGCAGAGCATGCTGACGTCGGTTTACCGGTGCCGATCCCACAAAGATCTACCTTGCGTTCTGCACAAACTGCGACAGTGCAGTGGCCTGCACGATTGGTCAGACTCCCTGGGCAGTATTACTCTTAACCGTGCTATAAAACTATTGGTGGTACCACCTTGCATCCATATACTTAATTAGACTAATATCATAGGATATGACCTCACCGAAGACTGATAAGGGCAAAGGAAAAAGAATTGCCACACCTGTGCAATCAAAGGCATCCACAATTTTGTGCTTAGACCTGCTTTGGTGGAGAAGAGAATATTGGCCGGCTTGTCGACTAATATGCAGATTCTGCATTCCTCGTTGTTGCTGCTACCACCTGATTCTGATTGCCTCACTGTGGAAGATCCCGAGCGGATATTTCACTATATAGTTCAAGGAGAAGATATACATCGATTTGGGATGTATATGTCCGACTTCGAGGAGTGCTTCAGGAAGGATTGGTTGAATGTGTCGATTATCAAGTCGGCCGCCATGGAGTGACTTCTACCTTTTAAATTTTGAATTCATTAATTGGTGATGAATTAGATGTTGAATAAAAAGTTAATGACTAATGATATTGCCTCATAGGTGGGTGCATGATAAGGCGATCAATGTCTATGAAGATCGAAGATTTGGATTCCTGTGTCCTGCTATGTGCAGTGAAGTCCAGATGACAAGTGATCCGCAAAGCCTTATGCAATATATGACGAATGCCCTCTTTGAATGTTCTAACAAGTCATTTATTATGCTGCCATATCATTCAGGGTATGATATTGACTATTTCTCTTAGTATTATCTAAAACATATAGTTTGTGTTAGTTGCTTAATGATTTCAACACATTGTGTAATTTGTGGACAGTCGACATTGGTCTTTGTTTGTGCTGGTGATGTCGAAGCACCCACGAATCTTGCAATTTGACTCACTTGGTACGGGTGCCAAGAGACCGAAGATCTCCACCGCAATACTGGGGTAATTAGTTTGTTATCGTAAACAACAATTATTTTACTTAACATTAACTATTTCATAACTTGCTACTGATGCTTAAAACTATATTGCTGATCTATATAGTTCCATGAGAGCTGCATTAAAACTCCAGGGTATAACAATGAAGAGTAACATCCCTTGGAACACTGTCAAGGTACTCTATTAATTGATAAATTTGTGTGATAATGTTTAAACTTGTTTATAACTGTCAATATGTGCGTTTGTATAGTGTCCGGTGCAGCCTGGGGGTTCAGAATGTGGATACTATGTCATGAGATTCATGAGTGACATAGTAGGAGCGGCGAACCTTTTACCAGAGCACTCGTTAGACAAGGTAACATTCTTTGAAAGTTTCAGTTATGCTCTTTACATGTTGTTAGACTTGTACATTTTAGATTAATGTTCATTTTTTTTTCAAGGCTTACGAAGAAGTGTTCAAAGGTGGTCAGTATGAAGATGCTCAAATTGTTGAGATGCTTGAGGAATGGTCGGAGTTCGTCTGCACAAGTTTAATGAATTGATGATCATGAAGATGTTTTGTGAACTTTTTTGAGTATGTAAATGTAACTCTGTACACTTGTGGATGGTGTAATGGTAGATTTGAATTGTATTGGTTTTTTATTTGTAATGAAAGTGTGAATTGCATTGGTTTTGTTAACTCTCAAATTGTGGTGCGTCGTTGGTATTAATTGGGAGCTTTTAAACTTTTTAAATGTGTGCTGGAGCTCCCTGTATGGATGAAGCATTATTACAGGTCTGATTGAACCAAATGTGGTGAATAATATATATATATATAAGCTGGGATGGAAAAAAACAAAAAAAAATATACCTATCTCGGCGGTTCTTAGAGAACAACCGCCGAGATAGGCCCCTGGATTGACCGATGGTGAGATTGACCATGAGTCTATCTCGGCGGTTCTTAGAGAACAACCGCCGAGATAGACCCATGGTCAATCTCACCATCGGTCAATCCCAGGGGCCTATCTCGGCGGTTGTTCTCTAAGAACCGCCGAGATAGGTACATCTAGTTCGGCGGTGCTCATTTCGGCGGTTCACAACCGCCGAAATAGGCCCATTGGAACCGCCGAAATAGGCCTTTTTTCTACTAGTGGTACCAATTAATTACCATAATTTGTACCATATATTTTCAAACTATCTTTTTTTCAATTATTTATTCGAAATAAATTATATTATGTCATAAAGTTATATGTAAAATAGAGTATAAATGAATTTTTAAAAAAATTAAAATAATTTTTCTTGAATAAATAAACTAAATTGGTAGAACTTATCATAGAAAATCTATTAATAGAGGTAGAATGCTCATTTCTACGACAAACAATAAATGGAAGAGAACCACTTAGAAAGCTCTCAAAGATTGTAATACTAAAAGATCAAGAGAGAGATAAAGATATGTTCAAGAACTGGACGTAGGCCGGTTTCTTGGCTGAATCATTATAATTTTTGGTGTTCGGTTTATCGGTAAAGATCTTTCGGGGTTGGCATGTGGAACAAAATCACATGTTTTCACCCGCACTGATTCTCCAGAGATGAGGTTAAAAACATACCATAAAGAAACAATCCCAACTAGCCTGGAATTGAAAGAAACAGAAAGACAAAACCTAAAGCATAGAGAATTGCGGTCTTTTTCTTCATCCCACTTTTCTAGAGCATCATTGCTACGTCTGTTTTCTCTGTTTTTGACAGCAATTTCAATTGCAAATAGGCACTACTTGCAGCAGCCATCTTCCACATGCAACCACTGTAACACACGCCTCCACCACCGACATGCAACATTGGCAACTGAAATTAAAAAGAAAATAAAACAAGAAGATGAGTTTGAGGATTTGATGACAGGTTCTGTCCTAGTGACATCGTATTGTATGAGAGATGATTGTTTGAAAGGAAATACACTTTCATGAAAGATGGTATCTCTAGATATTATGATTTTCATGTCTTTTAACTTCAAAGTTTGTAACCCTTATGATTTTAAGCTAATCCCAAGTTGACACATGTAGCAGATCGTGGGTCTAGTTTATCTTTGGGTTTCTCTATAATGGTTGCATACATAAGACAATAATCATGTCATAAATTGGGTATTTTTACATGTAAAATTTCACAAGGGGTTTTCCTTTAGTTGCTAAAATGCAATCTCCCCATATTGCAAAGTGGACTAAAAAAGTACATGGCTCTTGTTGTTTCCATTAAATATCAATGCTTTCGTATCGCTGTACATCATGTTGGGGTGTGTGAGCATATGATGTTTGATGAATTATTCCTAAGGAATCAAAGTATTTCTTCCCTCCTTATGAACTTCCCAATTGAAAAGCATTATCAGAACGAAAACACTTTATTCTAGGCCAAAACTATCTTTTTATAAGCATAACAAAATATTTGATGATAACAAAAACCTATCCTTTGTTGCTCAGCAATTTAACCCATAAAGTTGTTGATTTATCGTCTTGTAAACTTAGAAAGTATCTACTGTAATCATGGTTATTACTTCTGAAGGGGCCACATATGTCTATGTGAAGTATGTCGAAAAGATTCTTACTAGATGTGACAGAATGAGGGAAAGCAAGTCTATGATTTTTGCCCTTTTGGCAAGAGACACACAAAGAATCCAGTGGTATATCCTCTTTATTTATGAGCTGAATCCACTATGCCCATATCATTTAACACCAAACACCGCATGAGACTTGGACTCAAGGTCTTGCATAATGCATTTGTCCACTCATAAAAGCATTTAATTACAGCAAAAGTTTTCTAGCTAACAATAGATTGAATTTAAAAGTTGACACATGCAAGACATCATTTAGAGGTAAGTTTTTTGTCAATTTAACTTCTCCAATTCCAAGTATTTGGCCTGAACGAACACATGCATTGTGATAGTATAATTACAAATTTTGTATTTGGTCTAGCTTAATGAACATTTTCTTAATTCCACACACGCGATCTGTTGCACTTGTATCTATAATCGATTAGCTTTTTAGGTTTTTCATATTAAGCATGCTCTGTTTCTCCCATGCAGGTTGGAAACAAACTCAAGAAAAAAGAAGGAAAAATACTATATACCCAACTATCTAACAAAGCTTAGTTGGCAAGCTAAATGATCTAAGTCACTGATGAGTGTCCAAATGATCATGTTCTAGGGTGTATTTCATACTCCTCCGTTAATTAATATATGTTGTTTTAGGAATTGATTCTTGTTTAAAAATATATGTCATTATAGTTTTTTTACACACTTTTTTTACTTTTAACTCTACTATTCAACACAAAAGTAATTATTATCTAGATGGAAAAATAAAAAATAGAGATACATACATCATTAATAAGTATGTAAATTTCTAGAATGACAAATATTATTGACCGGATGGAGTATGGTTTATCAAGTAAAAGCAAGATCCTTCTAAAAATGGGAACCTGTTAGGGATTTCCTAAGCCAGGCAAGGACAAATGTGAACCGGTAATTGGCGGAGGGGTAAGGCGCAGTCTTTCAGAAATAGCAAACTGTGGTGCGGCAGAAATCGAGCTAGCTAGCTACTGCAGCACACCACTTCACCACAAATAGCAAAGTACGTGGTCCTTTTTTTATTATTAGAATGGTGGCGTAGAGCAAAGTGGTCCTAATTAATTAACACTCTCTAGCTCTAGATTGTTTTTACTACTATTACTATACGATTTCCTTATTGAGATACCAAAAGAATTTGTTTTTGTTTTTAGATAAAGAATACCAAGTGAGTCAGTAATAACTGCAAGCGATAGGTTAGGAGTGAATATTTCTTGATTAGTTAATTAGAAAGAGAATAATACTCCCTCCCTCCTGAATTGACCGTCCAGTTTACTATTTGAACATGTCGTTTGACTTCAATTTTTAACATATAAGATAAATTAATTTTAAAAATTTAAGTTTTGCATATGAATCCTTAGATGATAAACTATATGTTATAAAATTTAGTTTTATAAAATTTTTTATCTTATATGTTTAATATTAAAGTGGAAAAACGTGCCATAAAGCAAACAGGACAGTCAATTCAGGACGGAGAGAGTATCATCATCGTTTTGGGTTTAATCAAGCAGCGTCGTGGTGAAGCACTCTCTCGTCACTTCCCGCACGACCAATATACGTCTTTCACATTAAATTATGCAGAGATGACAAAGTTCTCTGCTGCTTGCTTGTTGCCTCTGCTATTACACAAACTTTTAAATTTGTACAGATCATTTGCATTGTCGTTATTAATGAATTGATTTTGAGTGCATCAGTGGCCTATATCTTTGTTGCTGCGGCTTAATTCTTTCGAACCCTTTAAGGGTCGTCATCTACTATATATTTGTATGCATGCATGTCTTGTGAAGAGACCTAATAATGAACAAACTAATTTTTATTAAATAGACTGAAAACACTTACGTATGATATGATCAAAGTTGATCGTTGCTACACAATACCAAAAACTAAGTACTAAGAAGTGTTCTTTAATTATATAAAAATAACTAAGAAGTGTTCTTTCATAGTCATAGGAACGAACACATGTTTCTCGATCTTAAAAAAAAGTACAAATCTTTCTATCTAAAAGAAATGACTAGCTAGATTAAGAGTATAAAACCAAGTGTAATTGATCTACAAAAGTAGGAAAATGAAACAAAATAAGTAATACTACTTTATTCTGAATTGGTTAATTATCATATTCCTAAAACATGTTGATTCGTAAGCCAATCCTCTTATTAGTTTATCAGGAAATAATATTCCTTTCTGAATGAATCATATGTCCAAAAATATATCATCGCATCAAATATCTGTGCAATTTGGATCGAGAGATACAAGCACATAATGGTAAATAAAGGAGTCACCACTAGAATATAGATTTTTGGTAATAACAAAAATCAATAAAAAATTAATATCGTTACTAATCCAATTTATGTAATGATATAAATCGTTATATGTCTTGATCAAAAATCAATTTATTTATTGTAACGACATTATTAAAATTATATCGTTACTAAAATTATGATTTGTAATAAATCTATTGTGTATTCTTTACACCGATGAAATACCAACAAACTAGATTTATTGTAATCTCAATTTTTTAAAAAGTTTTAGTATTATCTTTAACAATATGAAATACTTATCATTAATAACGGATATAATAACAATCTTAAGACATTACCAGAAACTTTATAACAAAAAATTTGATTTTTACTCTAAGATCATAATTTCACATCAAATTCTTCATCGAGACCGTCATCTGAACGAGGGTTGAAGTCCTACTCTTGATCACTCCAGGCTTGAGAGCATCTTAGCCAATAGGGCCCTGGGATTTTTGCTTTCTCATTCGCCCCCTCCTTTTTACATCGATCCCATCTTCATGAGTAATTTTTTGTTGTTGTTGTTTCTTATGTAATCTCTTGATGCACAGTCCTGGATCTCAAGCATGGATTATACATACCATCAAA
Organism: Limonium bicolor; assembly: GCA_023374045.1. Lineage (NCBI taxonomy): Eukaryota > Viridiplantae > Streptophyta > Magnoliopsida > Caryophyllales > Plumbaginaceae > Limonium > Limonium bicolor. The sequence continues at coordinate 330,607,572 of CM041776.1, read as the reverse complement.
GACCTTTAAAAAATTGTCACACAGAAACACATTTATTTGAGTAGCTTTGGTAAGGAATACACTGATTGATTCGATGTTATTTTTATTTTTTTTTAACCCTTGGAGGGGGTGTGGGTAGGCTTCCGTATTCGGAGCGGTTCTTCTTCCTAGTTTGGACATTTAGGTTGTAACTGGATGGGATAGGTACTCTTTTTCCTCCTTCAACTTTTTCTACAGGGTTTTATAAGGAGGTTTTAACGAGGCCCAAAAAATATATCCTGTTCACCTGACTCGTCAGGTTTCTATTATTAATAAAATGGCTTTATGCCCAAATTATCAAAAAAAAAAAAAAGATTGATAGCCTATAAATAAATACTCACTCATCTGGTGAGTGGTGAAGTATACTCGTAAAAAAAACACTTCAAATTGTAACCAACGATATCAGTTAAAAAATGCACGTCGAGACCATTCTGTTGTGCCATATGCATTTAATTCGTCCCGCAGTTCAAATTAAATAACAAGTCGACGGTTAGTCAGCAATGTAGCTAGCAAACGTCATTTCAGTGGCGGCTGCTGCCGGCGAGAACAGCGCAGTCATAATTCACTTGTTTTTTTTTCTAAAATAAAAAAATGGAAAATTCACGATCCCTGTTTTTTTCGTAATTCACAATATCCCCTGTATTTTTTGTAATTCAACTTTAAACATGTTTAAAGTTATCCAAAATTGATGAAACTTTACATGGACGATGCTAAAGTGTATTTTGGTCCAAATCCAAATTGAAGTTTTTTAAGCTCACATATGACCTGTGGGGCCCAATGAATTGGAGAAAATATAACACTTTAGCATCATCCATGTAAAATTTCATCAATTTTGGACAATATTTAAGCATGTTTAAGTTGAATTACGAAAAACACAGGGGTATTTGTGAATTACGATAGAAAACAGGGGTATATCGTGAATTTTCCCAAAAAATAAAAATCTTACCTTGTCATCAGGCCGTTTGAGGCTGGAGCTTTGGCATAAAACACCAACTTATCAGCCCTGTTTCAGCGATTATGTTATTATTAGTTAGAGTTAATAGTTACTATTGTATATAAAAAAATATAAAAGGAAAAAAGTTATAAAAAAAATATGATTGTTTATTAGTGAATTTTTTTACTGTATACATATAAAACGGAAAAAATCTTAACTCTAATATTAAACAAAGTTTTTTCTATTAAAAACATGTATAAAAATGAAAAAAAAAATTAATTAATTAATTAATATCGAGTATGAATATCACTTAAATTAATATATAATTATTTTTACAATTTATATATAATTTTATATTTTATGAGAAAATTACATCATATCCATGACATTTGGCGAAATTACACACCACACTAATGAGGTTTCAAAAATTACTTTCTCCACCTATGTGTTTTCCCCGTTTTATATCCGATAACTTTTTTATTTTCGTTCAATTTAAAGATGCTTAAATATTATCCAAAATTGCACTACAAGAAAAATCAGATTTAGCTACCACTGTATATCAGTAGCTAAATCATCAGTTTTGGTAGCTAAACACAACGGGCTACCGCATTTTATGATTTAGCTACTGATATACAGTGGTAGCAAAGGTCCTAGTGGCTAAATTAAAAATAGCTACCGTTTTGGAATACGGTAGCTATTTCGCTTTGGCCTCGCTACTACTTTTCTATAGCTAGATATTGCTACCGTTTTAGAATGTAGTAGCCAAATGGCTACTAGTGTAACAGTAGCAAAATGGCTTCGAGTATAACAGTTGCGAAATCGTTACTAGTACATCAGTAACAAAATCGATACTAGTGTAGCAGTAACAAAATCGCTACTAAATATTGGTAGCAAAATGGCTACTAGAAAAGCAGTATCAAAATCGAAACTAGAATATAGCTAGAGCTCTACACTACTACTGAACAATGGGCACCACAACCATTCAATCCCACAAGAAGTGGGAGCCATGAGCCCGCGTAACTTAACTTGACTATTCTTTAATATGTTATGTGTACCCATCTAGGATCGAACCTTACAACGTATGAGTAAATAGACCTCTATGTCAATGACATATTTAATTCAAACTAGTGTGTTAAAATGTGCATAGAGCTGGAATCGATCCCCCGATGTTTGGGATGAATATAGAATGTCTTAACCATTGTGCCATGATAGTTTCACATCATAATAGAAACTACGTGTATATTGAATGTTTGATACTGTAAATATAAATGAAAGTTTTTACCGAGACACAATCAAACCAGGGATATATTAAAATTAATAAAATAGATATATGGTTGATTAATAATATAACAAATTAATTTAATGCGACCAAAATAGTAAAGCTAATAATATGTATAATATATTTTTATAAATTTAATAGATGTATAATATTGTATAATCTTGACTAATTTAAATTGTTAACTTTACTATTTTTCAAAATCCTATTAATTTGTGTGTGTTTTGTAAATTAAAAACATTAACATCGTATATTTATGTACGTTTTATTATAATTTTGTATACTTTTAACATTTTATAAATTTATACCATATATATTAATATATATATATATATATATATTCAACTTACTTTGCAAATTTTAACCTACACGTCAACTAATTTAAATTGTTATTAGTTTTAGTTTTTTTATGTTTTATTAGTTTATGTGGCTTTTGTAAATAAAAGTATCATATTGTAATAAAAACTGTATTAAATTATATATATAAAACACAACATATGTACTAATTAAATAATTAACTTTTACTCTATTTTATAATGTATTAATATGTGTGATACTTTGAGACTTAAAATATTATAATATCACAAATATATTATGTTAGGTATATCTATATGATAAAATAAATTGTAGTAGTAGTATATAGTTTAATTATTTTTCACGAATTAGACAATTTTTATTTAATTATTTTCTTTTTCAAAATTTTGATAGTTAAAGCTAACGAATATACTATATTGAAAAAATTAAAAAAATTAAAAAATTTATTTAAAAAGATAATATGTCCACTATGACAGTAGTAGTATAGGTTAGTATTTCAAACTATGTAGTAATCACAAGTTTAAGTTATAAGAATATAATTTGATACCGCATTCATTTGTTGTATTCTAGCATAATATCAACTAAAATTTATTAGCATTATTAGTCAGTAGCAATTTCGAAATTGAATTATATACGTATCACACATTTAAATTATAAGAGAATTATAATTTTGCTATCACTTAAAAATATTAGCTATCATTTTTATAATGTAGCACAATATTAGCCATAATCTCATTAACATCATTAGTCGGTAGCAATTTCATAATTAAAGATAGTAACAATTTTTATGCTTGCTAAAAATATTCGCTACCGTCGCCCAAACAGTAGCAGAACGGCAACCGTGATGAGTGTTAGTAGCAATTTATTAACTTAGCTTATCTATTTGGTAGTAGCAATTTAGCTACTAGTTATAATATTTTCGCTACTACTGCTTTAATAGTGGCACAATAGCTACCATGATGAATTAGCCACATCTTGCAGTAGCTATTCCGTAATTTAGCTACCAACATTGGTAGCTAAATTGTTCTTACAAAAAGAACCAAGACGAAATAAAAAATAGCTACTACTAATGGTAGCAGTCTTGTCAGGCGATAGCGATTTGGCTACTGTTTAAAAAATCTAGCTACCATTGTCATTGTTGTAGCAAAATAGACACCATTATGTCAGTACCATTAAAAATCAGTAGCAATTTTTGAAAGTAGCTACCAATATATGTGTGGTAGCAAATCATTGGTGGCTAAATCTGTTTTTTCTTGTAGTGTTGATGGAACATTACATGAACGATGCTAAGGTGTTATATTTTTGTCCAATGTCAAATCAAAGTTTTTTAAGCTCATATATGACTTGTGAGACCCAATGAAAACACGTTCACATGTCACATGTTTCATTGAGTCTCACATATCACATATGAGGTTAAAAACTTTAGATTTATCGTTGGACCAAAATATAACACTTTAGCATTGTCCATGTAAAGTTTCATCAATTTTGGACAACATTTAAGCATCTTTTAAGTTGAAAAAAAAATAGAAAAGTTGTGGGATGTAATCTGAGGGAAACCACATGGATGGGAAAATAATTTTAAAACCTTTTGGGTGGGATGTATAATTTCACAAAACATCATGAGTGGTGATGTAATTTTTCCTATTTTTATATATGATTTAATATTTTATTATAAGATAATATATTTAAACCTGCATAGCTAGGGCCCTAATTGATTGAGATGGCCTGCTTGTCATATACGACATTTAAGTAGAGATCATACCATATGACAAACATAAACAACAGGGATGCAAATCAGACACAATTGCCTATGGTTGGAACTATTATTTGCAACCTGACGTCGGTGGGATGTCGTGTAAATAGTTTCAGTGTCTTATAGCCTAATCATATTTGTCGATTAAAGGACTGATTCTTTCCAAAGATCACGCAAAGGCCTACACTAGTGCTAGATGAATTCTGACAAACTACCCTAATAACCGAACAACAACAAAACCCAAATGAGTCTCCAAAACAATGAAAATAATAGATAGTCAACTAATTAAATTAGGTCCAAGAGGGATTCTACAGTATTAGAAAGAAAGAGAAAAAGAGATAAAGACGGGTTGTCATTAGAGAGCTTAGAGAGAATGATTTCAAGAGAGAGAAACAATTAATCTAGAGCGTAAAAAGTAAGTGTCGAGAGTCTATTCTCGATGTGAGGAGTTCTCTAGGAGGATTTGTAATCAAGCTTGCATCTTGACATGTTTTGTGTATTCTACCAGAATACGTGATTGTGTGACGTGAATGTCAATAAAAATCAACCTTATATCATTCTTCTTGTCTTCTCTTTCTTGTGTTCGTCGTTATTCCTCGACTCGGGTCCTCCACTTCTTAATGAGTCATTAACTCAAGAGAACACAGAATGAAATTTCAATTGGTATTAGAGCAGGTTCCCCTTGTGATAAAAGATAAATCTTTCAGGGTGATTGAGAATGAGTTTCTACCAAGGCTCCTAAGCTTACAAAATTCAACTACTCGTGTTGGTGCGAGTTGATGTAGGATAACCTGATATTGGTCGACCTTCTTTTGTGAACAGTAATGACTGAAGGAGATCTTAGTCCAATGATCACACAAGGAGGAGTCACAACAACAAAGGCAAGGGGGAGCTGGAACGACAAAGACATAAAGCTTCAGAGTAAAAATAAACAAGCACTTAGAATCAATGTCTCCTCACTATCTGATGTAGACTAACATAATTAAGGTACTTGGCATTCGAATGACAAAAGAGGTTTGGGACTCCTCAAAACTATCTATGCGGGAACTAACTCTATCAGAAAAGCAGAAGAAAAGTAGTTCGAGAAACAATTTCAAGATGCACAGAGGTGAGTCTATCACTTAGACTTTGGAAAGGTTTTACAAACCATTGGGTGAGATGTAAACTGTAGGAGTAACATTGTCCAACAAAAATTAATGACAGATGTCTCGATAGTCTAGGGAAAGAATGACTCAACTACACCACCTTGCTTGAGACTACTAAAGATTTGTCAAAAATATCCCTAGAAAACTCAGTTCTGAACTCATGGTTTATGAAGGGAAGATGAAGGGGGAAAAAGCTACTTCGTCGGCACCAGTCATGGATCTAGCCTTGAAAACATGTGATACTACAACAGAGTCAACGAATGTGGATTTTGATGTAGATGAAGAAATCACTCAATTGTAGATCAAATTTGGGAATTACTCAGTGGACAACAAGGATAAAAGCAACAGTACAATCAGTATAAGTCAAAGAAAGAACCAATCATATGTTTTAGGGCAACAAGCCAGGTCATCTTGTCAAGGAATGTCCTCCACTAGTAGAAAAAAGATTTTAAATGACGGAATTTAAACCACGG